>VONZ01000679.1:0-405427 GCA_012976165.1 Labeo catla
CATGTTGTTCCTGAGTCAAGCCATGTTGTTCCTGAGTCAAGCCATGTTGTTCCTGAGTCAAGTCACAGTACAGCAGATCTTCACAAGCCAAGTCAAATTGCTGCTGTCTTCCCTGAGCTAAGCCACGCCACAGTTGTTCTTCATGAGCCAAGTCAAGTCACAGTTGACCTTCACAAGCCAAGTCAAGTCACAGCTGGACTGCACAAGCCAGGTGAAGTCACCGCCGTTCTTCCCGAGTCAAGTCCGGCCACGGCAGGCCTCCCTGAGTCAAGTCCGGCCACGGCAGACCTCCCTGAGTCAAGTCCGGCCACGGCAGGCCTCCCTGAGTCAAGGCAAAAAGCTGTTGTCCTACCAAAACCTCACCAGGTCCCTTCTAACCTTCTCAATCCACCTCACGTATCTACTGACCCAAGCCACGCAGAGCCCACGCTCCCAAGCCACGCAGAGCCCACGCTCCCAAGCCACGCAGAGCCCACGCTCCCAAGTCACGCAGAGCTCACATTCACAAACCACAAGCCCATAGCATCAGCACCCACAAGGTCAACAGACATCCCACTAGCTACTGTGCTGCCTGTAATGGCCATAGCCATTTTCAGTGTGTGGGCTGCACACTGTGCTCCAGAGGCCTTGTCTGTCCACAAGTCTGCTCCTAAAGCCTCGTCTATCCACGAACTTGTTCTAGAGGCCTCACCTGTCCACACGTCTGCTCCAGAGGTCTCGCCTGTCCACGAGACCGCTCCAGAGGCCTCGTCTGTCCACGAGTCTACGCCAGAGGCCTCTTCTGTCAAAGAGTCTGCGCCAATGCCCCCAGAAGCAGCAGCTCCGGCTGCAGAACCTCCTAAAGGGGCAGCGTTTCCCCGAGGACTCTGCCTGTTCTGTCACGGCCAGGAAGGCCATTTATAACTTCCCTGCCACACCTGCCCAAGCATCTGCGCCCATGCCCCCAGAGGTGTCAGCGCAAGCTGTAGATCCTCCCATGGGGGCAGCGTCCCACGATGAACTCTCTGCCTGCCATGTTACAATCAAGAAGGCCAAAGAAATCATTCAAGTACACACCGCTCTGCTATGCATGTCATTAGTCCCACTGTGGATATCTCTGCTCCTGTCTGCTCTGCCTGCTCTGCCTGCCCTGCAATGGCTCCCTGTTATGCCTGCTCTGCCTGCCTCGCCATGGCTTCCTGTTGTGCCTGCTCTGCCTGCCTCGCCATGGCTCCCTGCTCTACCTGCTCTGCCTGCCTCGCCATGGCTCCCTGCTCTACCTGCTCTGCCTGCCCCACCATGGTCCCCTACTCTGCCATTGCTCCACGGCCCAGGCCCTCCAGTATTTCACGGTCTGTTATTGCTCCACGGCTCAGGTCCTCCAGGGTTCCACTGTCTGCCACAGCTCCACGGCCATGGTCCTCCAAGCTTCCACTGTCTGTCACAGCTCCACGGCCCTGGTCCTCCAAGGTTCCACTGTCTGCCACAGCTCCACAGTCCAGGTCCTCCAGTGCTTCACAGTCTGCCACTGCTCCATGGTCCAGGTCCTCCAGTGCTTCACTGTCTGTCCCTGCTCCACGATCCAGACCCAACTCCTCAACATGGACCTGGCCCTCCGTCCCACCCCCTGTTTTGCCTCTGTTCCCCCACCCTCCTGGACTGTTGTTGTTGTTTGAGCGCCAGGGGTCGCTCCTGGGGGGGGGATTCTGTAACGCCACGCCAGCAGAGGGAGCCCTCACCCACTGACTGACTGTTGTTGCTCCCTCTGCTGCTTCATTGGTAACTTCCTGTTTGGTGGCAATATAAGGAGGCCATTTTCAAACGGGAAGTTGCGAAGTATTGTTTTGCTCATGCGGACTCTACCAAGCGTTTTCCCCTGTTTCCTTTGCCCTGTTTTTGTCTTTTCACGGTTTTGTTTCTTGATCATAGTTTTGTCTTTGTTTTGCCATCGTTTTGCCATAGTTCTGTCTGGTTTCATTTCCTTGTTTATTTGTTACTTTTCGGACTGCTCTCCCTGGTTTTGGACTCTGCCTGTTTCCTGGATTTACGCTCTTGCCTTGCCCTGGATATTCCTGTTTGTTTGGTTATCGACCCTGTCTGTCTTGACTACGATCTGTTAATAAAGCTCGCGATTGGATCTTACACGCTTCTCACGAGTCCTCATTACAGGGACAATGAGACTTATGTCGAAATAACGGCTTAGTATCTCGAAACAACCAGTTATTATGTCGAAATAACGACTTAATATCTCGAAAAAACAAATTATTATGTCGAAATAACGAGATAAATTTTATTTTTTTTCTTCCGCACCATGTTTTATTTTTTTTCCACACCAAATAAGGAGTTATGTCGAAATAACGAGTTAGTATCTCGAAATAATGACAAATGTCGAAATAACCGGTTATCTCGAAATAAGGAGTTATATCAAAATAACTCTCGAAATAACCAGTTGTTATTTTGAAATAAGGAGATAAGTTTTTAATTTTTTTCCTCCCCCACCATGTTTTCTTCTTTTAAAATATTTTTAGGTTTTATTTATTTTTGTTTTAGTAATTTTAGTGCTTAAATATATAAATATAAAATTAGAAATGTTGCTTTGTTAATGAAAATACATTACATTACAATTCATTACATGTGTATATTACATATAAAGTTAGAAATTTTGCTTTGGCAGCTAACTGAAATAGAATATAATTAAGGTTAAATTAAGGTTACATTTTTCTTCTAATACTTTACTTTTACAGAAAAAAAGATTTTTAATGATTTTACTTGCTTTGTAACATTTTTGTCCCACATCTCATTGCGTGATTTATGGACAAACAATAAAACAAGACAAAATAACAAATAAAGTACAATAATTCATCTCGATATTTATTTGAAACCGTATTGATCAGGTTATAGTCTGAATCCATCTCAACAAATGCGAGAAAACAGAAATCAGCTTACAATAATGTTTTAATATAAAACAAACTGAATATTAAAGATCAGCAACAGGGATCTGAACCCTTAACAATGATAGAAAACATAATTTATGCTATTCGTAAACAACATGATTTGTCAAGTCTGTAAAAGCAGCGTGTTGATCAGTCGCCCGTCTGGAAGCACATGGGTTCAGACAGCAATCTGACAGCGCCGTCATCTTCTTGCATGTGATCCAGTCTCGTCTCGCTCCTCTCTTCCTCGTCCTCCTCTTCTCTCATCTGCTCACGTTCTTCGTCCTGCTGCGCCTGGCCGTCATTATCCTCACCGTCCTCTTCGGTTTCTCCACGTTCGTCAGGCTCCGCGGCGGGAGATCTGTCTCCTGTGTCTGTGGAAAGAACAAAAGATGTTTTGTTGAGGTTATAATGACTCTTTAATTCCACTAGTTGGAGATAGTCCACCCCAAAAATGATGAAAAATAAAGTCACTTAAATTTTGGATGGCTTCAGGGTAAGTAAACTAACAGCCAATTTTTATTTTTGGGTGAACTATACCTGTACCGTGTGTGTGTGTGTGTGTGTTTTTACCCTGGCTGCTGTTGTCCCGTCCCGGCATCCCGTCTGCACCCTGCCCGGCTCCCGCCAGCGGGCACTTGTGGTCTCTGTAGTATTTTTGGCGGGTGAAGCCCTTGTTGCAGGCGGCGCAGCGGAAGCGGTAGTTGTCGGTGTGCGAGCGCTGGTGCTCCAGCATGTGAGCGCGACGACTGAACGATTTCTGACAGAACTGACACTTGTACGGCTTTATACCTGCAGAAGAGAGAGAGAGATTATACTTACTGTATGTTCGCTTTATACATTATTATACAGCTTCACATTACTACACACACACACACACATAAAAAATAAAATAAAATAGTAAGAGCATCTCTGCCTAGTTTTGCAGTAAAAGAATCAAAATGTCCATTTAAACAAGATAAACAAGCTAGTAAGGTTTGTTGTCATGAAAATGTTTCCTGATTATAAATATTTTTTTAAGTAAATGCTCGATTTTAGAATAGAAAAGAAGAATCATTTACAAAAAAAAAAGAATACCATATATACCATTTAGAATTGTTACTAAAAAAAGAAATTAAATATAATTTTATGTAAAAAATTTAATAAAATTATAATGTAATATAATTGTTATATATATATATATAATGTTATATATTGTTTTAATAATATTATATGTGTGTGTGTGTATATATATGTATATTAAATGTGTATATTACATATTATATTTAATTTTTAATAATGTATATATATATATATGTGTGTGTGTGTATATTTATATATATATATATATATATCATGTTTTACTAATAAATATATACACACACATATAACATGTATATTACATATTATATTATATTTAATTTTTAATACTTTTTTAAACAAATATTACAATAATATTGTTCATAACATTTATAATTGTAATTAAGAATTTTTTAATACAATTTTATTTTTAAATTTTCAATTAAATTTTAATGTAATATAATTGTAATAAATTAATTAATATAACTATATATAATGTTTTAATAATATTACATATATATGTGTCTATATATATATATATATATATATATTACATGTGTATATTACATATTATATTATATTTAATTTTTAAGATTTTTTTAACTAATCATTTTTTAAAAACAAAAAATGTAAAAAAAAAATTAATAATTTTATTTAAAAAAATTGTACTAAAATTTTAATGTAATATATGTTATATATATATATATATATATATATACACACACACACACACACACACGTGTATATTGTACACAATATAAAACTAACTAAAGTTAAATAGAAATAAAAAACAAAAGCACATGAAATTATTAAAACAAACTAAAGTTATTAAATTAAAACTATAATATACTATACTAACAGTAAATGAATAATAACTAAAGTAACTAAAGATAAATCTGTTTTTGTTTTCTTAAACAAAAGTTAAAATAAAATTCTAAAATATTAAAAACTATAAATAAATTATTTAATTATTTGAAAATTAATATATAAAATTATTTAATTATTATTTAATTATTTAAAAATAAATTAAAAATAACAAAATAAAATAAAAATATTACATGAAAAACTTAACTTAAAAATGTGTAGCTGAAAAACTGTAATATGGTATACAGTAAATGAATAATACTAAAATTATGAATAAATACTATAATAGTATATAATAATACTAAAACTATTATAATCATCAACAGTCAACATAAGATGTAAAACTGAAGTACTGAAGTTCACCTGAATGTGAGAGAATGTGAGCTTTGAGTTTGTCGGGTCTGTTGAACTCTTTGGTGCAGCCCACATGAGTCCTGCCACAGGAAAAACACAGAAATCACCAAACGCACTCACATCACAGGGATGTTTCTCCCGGTCTCACGCCGTCGCTCACCTGAAGGGACACTTGTACTTCTTGAAGGGTTCGTGGATCAGCATGTGTCTCTTTACTTTGTCCTTTCTGTTGAACGTGGCCTCACAGACGGAGCATTTATATGGCTTCTCTCCTGCAAAACAACACACGCTCACTTTACATCACTGATATACATCACACACTAAATCAATTCAGTTTATCACTCAATCAAAGCAGATTCATTCACTTATTAGGTTGGCTTGAGAAAGCTATTTAAGCTTTTTATTATTATTCTTCTTAGCCAAATTTCTGAACGCTTCTCCTCCTAGAGCCTTCAAGCTAGAACCACCAAACTCAGCCCAGATCTTCAGACTGATCTGACTCGGGTTTATATCTCTTTTCTAACTGATCCGAATTATAGTTTTCATAAAATTAAAGATTAAAAATCATAAAAATCCCATAGACTTACATTGACGGAATGTTCAAATGAGCAACGCTATTCAAACTTAAACTCCCAGAATCCCTTGAGACTAAATCAAGACTTCCCTTCTATGTACTATTTCTAATCAATTCAAACTTCCATTCTAATATTTCTAATCTATTTATCTATCTAGACAAGCCTAGCAACTAGAATCATGCTAGTAACTTCCTAATTATGCTAGTAACATGCTAATCATGCTAGCGACATGTTAATAACTTGCTAAGCATGCTAACAACATGCTATTAACATGCTAATCATGCTAGTAGCTTGCTAATTGTGCTAGAATCATGCTACTAACTTGGTAATCATGCTAGAAACATGTTAACGTCATGTTAATAACTTACATGCTAATCATTCTAGAATCATGCTAGTAACTTCATCATGCTTGAAACAAACATGCTAGTAACTTGTTAATTGTGCTAGAATCATGCTAGTAACATGCTAATTATGCTAGAAACATGTTAATAACTTGCTAATCATGCTAACAACATGATATCTATCTATCTATCTATCTATCTATCTATCTATCTATCTATCTATCTATCTGTCTATCATTTATCTATCTGTCTGTCTATCTATCTATCTATCTATCTATCTATCTGTCTGTCTTCTATCTATCTATCTATCTATCTATCTGTCTGTCTATCTATCTATCTATCTATCTGTCTATCTGTCTGTCTATCTATCTATCTATCTATCTATCTGTCTGTCTGTCTATCTATCTATCTATCTAATTTCTCATCTGTCTATCATTTATCTATCTGTCTGTCTATCTATCTATCTATCTATCTATCTGTCTGTCTATCTATCTATCTATCTATCTATCTATCTATCTATCTGTCTATCATTTATCTATCTGTCTGTCTATCTATCTATCTATCTATCTATCTATCTATCTGTCTGTCTGTCTATCTATCTATCTGTCTATCTGTCTATCTGTCTGTCTATCTAGCCATCTATTCATCTATCTATCTGAAAGACTGCATTCAAACTTTAACCTTTTAAAACTACTTTAAACTTGAAACTATTTCAAACTGGAAACCATCAAACTTAAAACTTTTTAAAACTTTTCAAACTTTCTGGTCTAGCTTTCTCAAGCCAACTTAAAGTTTGTCTTGACAAACTTTTTTTATCTAGTTTTGTTTTTGAAACAATAACAGACTTAAATCTTTTAAGACGCTTCATAAACTCAACTATATGACAGTTAAACTGTATTTAGGAGTAGAGGACATAAAGCGCGTGGTACCTGAGTGGATCTTTGTGTGTAGTTTGAGGTAGTGCTCGGTTTTGAAGAACTTTTTACAGATGTGACATTTGAATTTGCCTCCGACGCCGTGAGTGGAGAGATGCCTGCGGAAATACCTCTCGCATGGAAACACCTGACAGACACAAACTTTAATTCTTTAATCATTTTTGTTAATTCAAAAATGAAGCTGAAATACAAGAAAATATGTATATGTGATGAAAAATGTAAAACAAATTGTAATGAAAATTTGAACATAAGTTCAAGCTGTGGAACTAAAAGTACTAAAAGTACTAAAACTAGAACTAAAATGTAATAAAACTGAAATAAATTAAAACTAAATAGAAATATATATTTTTTTAAAATAATAATAAAAACTAATACAAATGCCAAAAGCTCATAACAAAATTACTAAAACTTAAACAAAAATAAAAGTGAAAATACAAAATAAAAGCTAATTCAAAATACTAATCATTACTATAACAGTTCATGACTACTTAAACTATTAAATCAGAAAATGTATAGAAAATGAGAAATGTTGCCTTGACAACTAATTGAAATAAAAATAACTTAAAGCTAAATAGAAATAAAAAAGAAAAAAGCTAAAAGGAAACTATTAAAATTACTATTTTAAAATGACTAAAACTTAAACTAATTTAAAATAAAAACTGAAAATACAAATAAAATGAATTAAAAGTATAAATGTTGCCTTTTAAAACTTTAATAAAAATAAAGAAAGCTAAATAGAAATATTAAACAAAAACTAACAAAAAAAACCTAAAAATTTTTTAAATGAAAACTGAAAATAAAAAATAAAAACTAATTTAAAAAATATTAATAGATTTAAATATAAATAACAGTATAAGAATAACTTAAACTATAAACAATATTTTTTATCAATTGAATTACAGCTGAAATAAAATAAAATATGAATATTATATGCAAAATGTACAAATTCTGAATTTAGCATTTGTAATAAATAAATAAATAAATAAATAAGTAATAATGATGAAAATGTAAAAAACAAAAAAATGCTAAAACTTACTAAAATTAAAATAAAAAAAGGAAAAAAAATACATATATATAAAATAAAAGCTGAATCAAAATATTAACAAATACTGTAATTTCATATGTGACCCTGGTCCACAAAATCAATCATAAGGGTCAGTTTATTCTGAATAAATAAGCTTTCCATTGATGTATGGTTTGTTATGATATGACAATATTTGGCCGAGATACAACTATTTGAAAATCTGGAAACTGAGGGTGGAAAAAAATCAAATTATTGAGAAATTTGCCTTTGAAGTTGTCCAAATGAAGTTATTAGCAATGCATATTACTAATAAAAAGTTTTGATATATTTACGGTAGGAAATTTACAAAATATCTTCATGGAACATGATCTTTACTTAATATCCTAATGAATTTTTGGCATAAGAGAAAAATCGATAATTTTGACTCGCAATGTATTGTTGGCTATTGCTACAAATACACCTGTGCTGCTTATGACTGGTTTTGTGATCCAGGGTCACATAGTAATAATACTAAAATAACACTGACCTTCTGGCAGTGTGGACAGGGGTAGTTGTGTGTGGCGTTCAGCAGATGTTGTTCCAGTGCTTCCTGTGTGGAATATTTACTCTGACACTTCATACATCTGAACACAAAAAACAACAACATTTTTAGATCTGAGCAGAATTGCATCTCTTAGTCTCATCACTGTGACCTGCAGTAGTTTGTTAGTGATAGTGTGTGTGTGACCTGTAGTAGTTGGTCTCTTTGCGCTGGTTCTGCTGCGGACAGAAGCTGTGCGAGTATTGGTGAAGGCCGAGATCGAAGAGTGACAGGAAGACTTTACTGCACTGGTGACAGCGGTACGTCAACTGCTCCTGGTGTGTGTGGATGTGCTCCAAAAACTGATCCAGCTTCTGAAATGTCTGAGAGCAGCTCTTCACCACACAGCGGTACACCTGACAGCAACTTCACATAGTTAGACACCACTGACCATCGCACACAGAGAGAGGATGTAAGTAATGCTGGAGTAATGGCAGATGCATCGCGAATTTTCATAACAGTAATATGGTAGTCTGTCATTTCCATCTGGTAAAGACAAAAATATTCCGAGACAAGCAATATTAACTTCTCCAATGTTGTTCAGTCGTAGTACAAGCAGGGTGATCAGTAGTCCCGCCCCTCCTCCACTCTGATTGGTTAGCTGACTAGAAAGTGACAGTGATAAACGCAGCGTTTTACTCAAAGTTAAACATTCTTCAACTCTTGGAACTGAGAGAAAAAAGCCCAAACCTTCCGCGCTTGGCACACTTTTGGCGTTTTAAAAACACGCGCCGTGTTTTTTGTCCCATTGAGAACAACTGAAAAAGTATGTCAGCCTCAGAAAAAAAACGCAGCCTTAATAATTTAGTTAATGTTAATTTCAACATTTAATAATCCATTATTAAAATCAAAAGTTAACATGCTGACATGAACCAGCAATGAACAGTTTTATTTTTATTACCCAACCTTTAAAATTTATAAATACTGTAACAAATGTCACTTTTTAACAATTTAATATGTCCTTGATGAATAAAACTATTGATTT
Source organism: Labeo catla (assembly GCA_012976165.1). Taxonomy (NCBI): domain Eukaryota; kingdom Metazoa; phylum Chordata; class Actinopteri; order Cypriniformes; family Cyprinidae; genus Labeo; species Labeo catla. Next base: position 9,630 of record VONZ01000679.1, read on the forward strand.
CTTTCAAACAAAAAAAAAACTTTACTGAACCCAAACTAAATATGTAACTTATATAATCGATTTATCTCATTTTAAGGATGTTTAGATATTTTCACTGGAAACACAACTGTAAGAAAAAATTTTTGGCACTACTCTTTCTTCTACAATGGCGTTTTAGTGCCATGTTAAAAAAAAAAACTACGAGATTTATACTAGTAGTATTTAGACTTTATTCTCGTAGCATTTTAACTTTATTCCTGTAGTATTTCGACTTTATTCTCATAATATTTCGACTTTATTCTCGTAGTATTTCGACTTTATTCTCGCCTTTATTCCTGTAGTATTTCAGCTTTATTTTCATAGTATTTTGACTTTATTCTCGGAATATTTCGACTGTATTCTTGGACAGTGTTGAGAAGGTTACTTTGAAAATGTAATAGGTTACAGATTACAAGTTACTTGATTTAAAATGTAATAAGTAGTGTAACTTTTCAATTACTTTATTAAAGTAATGTAACATTACTTTTAATTACTTTTTGATTACTTTTTCTAAATTTCTAATATTTTCAACTGTTAATCATTTTGAAACATTTAAACCAGGCAGAGTTAACCTTACAGTAGCGTTCAACACTGATTACTGTCAGACTTTCAAAATCCTTTATCACTTAAATTAAGATTATAATAAGTAAGTGATAATATACATTTTTATTTCGCAATAACAACTGGCTGGATGTACATTATCCCACTTATTACACAGCTGCTTGATAGATTATTTAGATGTTTTGTGTCAAAATAATTAGACACGAAACACTGATCTGAGTTGAAATATTTGAATGCAAAGCTTCCATGAAGAAATCAGCTGCTAGCAAACGGCAAGTTCAAACTAGACATTTTAGGGATACAGTGCAGTCATACCAGTTTTCTTACACAACATTTCACCACAGAAATATTTAAGTAGTAGTACTAGCTTGTTAGTTATCTTATAATCCATTACAGTGTACAAAAAAAAAAAAAATGGCAGCAGCTGCGTTTGTATGAAACAATAGAGCGTATCCACGATACGAGGATGACAGAATTAAGAAATTGTCTACATAATATTGAATTAAGCTTTAATATTTTATTAGCTAACCTAACGCAAAGCTTCCGCCAAGAAAAACTATCAAGCATATAGCACTGACTTAAGCTGCCCCGAATGAGTCTGAGTTATTAGCTTTTACCAGTTGTTATCAGGGAATAACATACCTTGGAATGTCATCTGTATTTAACCTCATTGCAAGGTTAAATACAGATTTGAAATCATAACAAGAAATAGTCTAATAGCTATGATATTGGGTTTGAAATCAAATGTTTGCATAGTTATGACAGAAAACGCTAGCATCTAACAATGCCTTGGAAAAAACAATCTCAAAAAATAAAGTTTATGCATAAACCCAAATAGGAAATAAAACAGTTAAGAATAAGCATGTGTCCTATTCTGTGTCCTAAACTCCTGAAACATTGGTGTCTCATTTTAGAGCAGTCAATGCAATTTATGAAAGAAGTCAATTAAATCTGTAAGTGGGGGTGGGTGTGTGAAAAAATTCAGATGTAATCCCCTTTGTAATCACTGGCATTTTTCAAAAGTAACTGTAATTTAATTACACATTTTTTCTCAGTAACTGTAACTAATTACAATTACATTTATTTTGTAATTAAATTACGTAATTCTGTTACATGTAACTAGTTACTCCCCAACACTGTTCTTGGAATATTTTGACTGTATTCTTGTAGTATTTTGACTTTATTCTCGTAGTATTTCGACTTTTGACGTTCAATATTTCGACTTTATTCCCGTAATATTTCGACTTTATTCTCATAGTATTTCGACTTTATTCTCGACTTTATAATGTTGGCTCTTGATGATTTGCCATTTTTCTCGCTTGCGATGAAAGCGTCTGCTAAATGAATAAATGAATAAATGTAAATGTATATTTTGTTGTGATTACAGTCTGTGTGTGGTACCTGTTCATTCTTGTGCTGCGTCATGTGAGACTTCAACTGAAAGTAAGTGCTGAATTTAGCCGAGCAGAACTGGCACTGATACGAGCTGTCGATGAGGATGATCTGCTTGTTCTGGTTCGCCCCGCTGCTCTGTTTCCCTTCTACCGAACCCTGCGTCTCCTGGACCTCTGTGTCCTGCTCTTCAATGGCTGGAGACGAAACCAGATGATCTTTAGGTTGGTAATCTAAAGAAACATCACCAGGATTAAAGGAATAGTTCATCCAAAAGTAAAAATTTGCTGAAAATCTACTCATTGATGACTTTCTTCATCAGATTTGGGAAAATGTAGCATTCCATCACTTGCTCACCAATGGATGTGAATGGGTGCCATCAGAATGGATTTGATTCTTAGAAACTTGCAGCTTTTGTCTTCTCAAGATGTTAATTGATGGACTGGAGTGGTGTGGATTACTTGTGGATGTTTTTATCAGATGTTTGGACTCTCATTCTGACGGCACCCATTCACATCCATTGGTGAGCAAGAGATGTAATGCTACATTTTTACAAATCTGATGAAGAAACAAACTCATCTACATCAAGGATGGCCTGAGGGTGCGTACATTCAGCTAATTTAAATTTCTGGGTGAACTTTTTCATTAACTGTCTCACCTTGGTCTTGCCCGTCTTCCTCCGTCTGCTGTGAGTTTTCATCACTATTAAGAGGAAGCACACGTACGGTGATGGGCATCCTGGATGCGGTGCTGTGAACTCCAGCGGGCCAGACTTTGTGTGTCTGCATGTGTTTCTTCACATTGGACTTCTGAGCGAAGGCACGGCCGCACACGATACACTGAAAGGGCTTTTCACCCGTGTGACTGCAGATTTAGATGCCAGACAAAGTTTTAGATGCCAGGTTTATGTTCTTGTGCATGATTTATGCATTGGCTTTTCTAATTTTGAATCAAAACAATTTATTGTTTGAATTTTGAGAGCCCCTGAACAAAACATCTCATATAAATAATCTCTTTTACCTTCTAATATGCTGCTGGAGGTCGAAGTTCTTGGTAAACACTTTGTCACAGTAATTGCACTTGAGCTTCTGGGCTTTTCCTTTAGTTTGGCCTGCTGGAACAAAATAGTTTTTTTTTAACTTCTAAAAGTTCTTTCAATCGCTGTTCTTGAAATTGTAAGTCACATTATATGTGATACTGTTCAAAAGTTTGGGGTTGATAAACTGTTCTAATGTTTTTTTAAATACTTCTGCTCATTTATTTGACCAAAAATACAGTAAAACCAGTAAAACTGTAAAATATTATTACAATTTATAAATAGATAAAAATGTTTTCTCAGACAAACTTTAAGTTAGCTTGAGAAAGCCGGACCAAAATGTTTAAAAAGTTTTTAAAAAGTTTAAAAAGTTCGATGGTTTTTAGTCTGATCTGTTGGTTTGTCATGTGATCGTGTGCTCGCTCAGCTGAGCTGCCAATCAGTCCGGCACAGGTGTTTCCCATTACCTCAGCCTATAAATACTCACCTCATTCTCTCTCCCCTCGTCCGATAGTTCGACTGGATGTTGCGGTGTTGGTTCTGTCTTCGTGTGTGTCAGTCTTCAGTTGGGATCATTTCGTGTTGGATTTCGTCGTGTCTTCGTGTCTGCACCACCTGGACTTCAACCACCACGGGACTCACGCCACTTCACTGCCTGCCATCTAACCCCTGCCTCACCCAGCCGAGAGACTTCACCATCAGACTTGTTCACATTCTGTCTTCTCAATAAACCTCCATTTCACCTGCATTTGCTTCCTCCCTCATTTCAGCACGTCACAGAACTATCGGACCGATCATGGAAGCAGCAGGCACCCCACAACCCACTCTGGAGGATTACGTTCAGGACTGCATCTCTCGGCTGGAGAAACAGGAGAAGTGCACGAGCGATGTTGGTTCTGCGATCCGTGCTCTTGTGGGGCAGGTGTCCGAGCTGACCCAGCGAATGCAACAGCTGCAACTTCCCGCTGCGCCAGTCACGCCACCCACGCCGCCCGCCCCTCTCGCTGCGGTCGGATCATCTGCCGCGGCTCTTCAACCCGAGCCCCGCCTTCCCCCGCCGGAGGTCTATAGCGGTGAGCCGAATTTCTGCCGAGCTTTCCTCACTAAATGCTCTATGCATTTCGCTCTCCAACCGCGCACGTTCCTTAGTGAGGAGAGCAAGGTGGCGTTCGTGCTCACCCTATTGACGGGGAGGGCGGCACTTTGGGGTACGGCGGTGTGTCAATGGAACGAGGAGGCGCAGTGGGATAGGTTCCTGCATGGGTTGGCTGATCGCGTCCAAAAGGAGATCTACGCCCTGGATCTACCCGCCGACCTCAACGGACTCATAGACCTTGCTTTGCGGGTAGACTCTCGTCTCTCCCGAGCCGAGCGGCGGGGATTATCCGCTCGGCTTCCCCCTGGGGAGGGAGTTCCACCTCGAGCCAGCGGCCGCGACGCGATCAGCCAGTACGACGAACACGAGCCCATGCAGGTGGGTCGAGCTCGGCTTTCTCGGGAGGAGAAGGAGAGGCGGAGGTCCCAAGGTCTTTGCCTGTACTGTGGTGCTGGAGGACATTTTGCATTTAACTGCCCGGTAAAAGGGCCAGCCCGACAGTAAATGTGAGGCTACTGTCGGGTGGGATCTCCGCTAAGAAGACCTCATCCAGCTCGACCTCCACGCTCCTCCCGGTCAGGTTAAGATGGCAGAATTACGATCATCACTGCACTGCACTTCTGGACTCTGGGGCTGAGGGTAACTTTATGGACTACAGTTTTGCACTCCGTAATCATGTTCCCCTCTCTCCCCTCACCAATACCATCGCCGTCTTCGCACTCAATGGCCAGACTCTACCCAAGATCACTCTCACCACAGATCCCATCACTCTCACGGTATCTGGCAACCACAGTGAGAGTATCCCCTTTTACATTTTGGACTCCCCTCATGCACCCGTTGTTTTGGGACACCCGTGGCTAGTCAAACACAATCCCCGGATTGATTGGCAGCTTAAGTCTGTGTCTGAGTGGAGCATTAAATGTCATGAGTCTTGTCTTGTGTCTGCTTGTCCCTCTGTTTCTACTTCTATGTCTCAGGAGAAGGCGGTGGATCTGTGTAACGTGCCCGTAGAGTATCTCGACCTGAAGGAAGTGTTCAGTAAGTCTCGGGCTGCTTCTCTTCCTCCTCATCGTCCCCATGACTGTGCGATAGAGTTATTGCCAGGTACGTCTCCGCCTAAGGGCAAATTATATTCGCTCTCCATTCCTGAGAGAGAGGCTATGGAGAAATACATTTCTGATTCTCTAGCAGCCGGGTTCATTCGACCCTCCTCTTCTCCAGCGGGGGCGGGGTTCTTTTTTGTGGGGAAGAAAGACGGATCTCTGCGACCTTGCATTGATTACCAAGGGCTGAATAATATCACGGTAAAGAATACCTATCCTTTGCCGTTGATATCTTCAGCTTTCGAGAGGTTGCAGGGAGCATCAGTCTTCACTAAATTGGACTTAAGAAATGCATATCATTTGGTCCGCATCAGGAGGGGAGATGAATGGAAGACCGCCTTTAATACCCCCAGGGGGCACTTTGAATACTTGGTCATGCCCTTCGGGTTGTCCAACTCCCCAGGGGTCTTTCAGGCACTCGTCAATGACGTGCTGCGAGACATGGTCGATCAGTTCATATATGTCTACCTGGATGACATATTGATTTTTTCCTCATCTCTCCAGGAACATGTGCAGCACGTTCGGCGAGTGCTCCAGAGGCTGCTAGAGAATGGGCTTTTTGTCAAGGCGGAGAAATGCGTTTTTCATGCACAGTCTGTTCCTTTTTTAGGGTACATCTTGTCGGCTGAGGGAGTTCGTGTGGATCCAGAGAAAGTTAAGGCTGTGGTGGATTGGCCAACTCCAGATTCCTGTAAGGCCCTACAGAGGTTTCTGGGGTTTGCCAATTTCTATCGGCGCTTTGTTCGCAATTTCAGCCAACTAGCCTCACCTCTGACTGCCTTGACCTCCCCCAGAACTACGTTCAGGTGGTCAGACGCAGCGGAAGCTGCGTTTGCCAAACTAAAGAGCCGCTTTGTTTCGGCCCCCATTCTAGTGACCCCTGATCCATCACGTCAGTTCGTGGTGGAGGTTGACGCGTCAGAGGTGGGGGTAGGAGCAGTCCTGTCCCAACGTTCGGCCACGGACGACAAAATGCATCTCTGCGCGTTTTACTCACATCGTCTGTCACCTGCAGAGTCAAATTATGATATTGGTAATCGAGAGTTGTTGGCAGTCAAGTTGGCATTGGAAGAATGGCGTCACTGGTTAGAAGGGTCGGGGGTACCTTTCATTGTATGGACCGATCATAAAAACCTCAAATACATCAGAACTGCTAAAAGATTGAACTCTAGGCAGGCTCGGTGGGCATTGTTTTTCGGACGTTTTAACTTTACACTTTCGTACCGCCCGGGTTCCAAAAATGTCAAACCCGATTCTTTATCGCGAATTTTTGACCATTCCGATCGCCCGTCCACTCCCGAGAGCATTTTTCCAGAGACGCTTATCGTTTCAACTCTCACATGGGAGGTCGAAACGAGGGTTAAAACAGCCTTAGAAGGGGTAACGCCTCCGGTCGCTTGTCCACCGAACCGCTTATTTGTGCCAGAGGAATTACGGTCCGAGGTTATTCAGTGGGGACATTGTTCTAATGTGGCTTGTCACCCAGGAGTTAATCGAACCTTACATGTGGTTAAGCAACGATTTTGGTGGCCTCTCATGGCTCGTGACGTTCGCAGTTTTGTCTTGGCTTGCTCAATTTGTGCCATTGGTAAGACTTCTAACAGACCCCCTGATGGGCTCCTTCAACCGCTGCCGGTCCCTTCGAGACCCTGGTCCCACATCGTGCTAGATTTTGTCACCGCCCTCCCAGGGCAACACGGTAGTTTTGACCGTGGTGGACCGATTCTCGAAGGCGGCCCACTTTATTCCATTGCCCAAATTACCCTCAGCCAAGGAGACAGCGGTGACTGTCGTTGACCACGTTTTTCGGTTACATGGCCTCCCGACGGACGTGGTCTCCGACAGGGGACCCCAATTTGTGTCCAAATTTTGGCAAGAATTCTGTAAATTATTGGGGGCAACTGTTAGTCTCTCTTCAGGATTCCACCCTCAGACCAATGGTCAAACTGAGAGAGCCAACCTGGAGAGAACGTTGCGATGTATGGTCACCAGAAATCCTTCCTCCTGGAGCCAACAACTCTCAATGGTGGAGTATGCCCACAATTCATTACCAGTATCATCTACGGGCCTATCACCATTTGAATGTAGTTTAGGGTACCAGCCACCAATTTTTCCTAGTCTGGAATCCGAAGTCGCGGTCCCCTCTGCCCACGCCTTTGTTAAGAGGTGTCATCGCACTTGGACTAGAGCCCGCGAGACTCTACTCCAAGTGGGAGCACGCACCAAGGCCAAAGCTGATCGCCACCGGTCGAGGCCTCCCGTATACGTCGTCGGCTCTAAAGTGTGGCTTTCTACCAAGAACATTCCGCTCCGATCCGTGTCGAATAAACTTGCTCCTAAATTCATTGGCCCATTTCCTGTCACCAAGATCATTAGTCCGGTGGCAGTCCGCCTCAAACTTCCTCCAGTATATAGGAGGATCCATCCCGTCTTCCATGTTTCCAAAATTAAACCCGTGTTTTTCGCACGTATTAATCCGCCAGTCCCGGTTCCCCCACCGCCGCGACTCGTAGACGGGGAAACCACCTATTCGGTCAATCGCATTCTGGACTCTAGGCGGAGGGAACGCGGATACCAGTACTTGGTGGACTGGGAAGGTTACGGTCCGGAGGAGAGAAGTTGGGTACCTGCCAGGGACATCCTGGATCACTCTCTTATTGATGATTACAATCAACAGGTAAGGGGCTCTGGGAACGTCATGGGACGTTCCTAGGGGAGGGGGTACTGTCACGGTTCACAGATCTGCCGTGTTCTCACGTCTCGTGATCTGTTGGTTTGTCATGTGATCGTGTGCTCGCTCAGCTGAGCTGCCAATCAGTCCAGCACAGGTGTTTCCCATTACCTCAGCCTATAAATACTCACCTCATTCTCTCTCCCCTCGTCCGATAGTTCGACTGGATGTCGCGGTGTTGGTTCTGTCTTTGTGTGTGTCAGTCTTCAGTTGGGATCATTTCGTGTTGGATTTCGTCGTGTCTTCGTGTCTGCACCACCTGGACTTCAACCACCACGGGACTCACGCCACTTCACTGCCTGCCATCTAACCCCTGCCTCACCCAGCCGAGAGACTTCACCATCAGACTTGTTCACATTCTGTCTTCTCAATAAACCTCCATTTCACCTGCATTTGCTTCCTCCCTCATTTCAGCACGTCACAATGCTACTATTGTGTTGTTAACATTTCTAGCATTATTAGCAAATAACTAACATGTTGGTAGCATAATTAACAAGTTACTAGCATGTTTCTAGCATGAGTAGCATGTTACTAGCATGCTGTTACCATGATTAGCCAGTTAGCGTGTTATTAACATGAAATGATTAGCATGTTACAGGCATGTTGTTGATTAGCATATTACAAGCATGTTGTTAACATGTTTCTAGCATGGTTAACATGTTGGTATCATGATTATCATGTTACTAGCCTGTTGTTAGCATTATTAGTCAGTTACTAGCATGTTAGTAGCCTGCTTCTAGTATGATTAGCATGTTGTTAGCATGATTAACAAGTTACTAGCATGTTGTTAACAATATTCTAGCATGATTAGCAAGTTACTAGCATGTTTCTAGCATGATTAGCACGTTTGCTAGCATGTTGTTAACATTATTCTAACATGATTAGCATGTTGTTAGCATGATTAGCAAGTTACTAACATGCTGTTAGCATGATTCTAGCATGATTAGCAAGTTACTAGCATGTTTCTAGCATGATTAACCGCGTTGCTTGCATGTTGGCATATTCTAACATGATTAGCATGTTGTTAGCATGATTAGCAAGTTACTAGCATGCTATTAGCATGATTCTAGTATGATTAACAAGTTACTAGCATGTTGTTAACATTATTCTACCATGATTAGCAAGTTACTAACATGTTTCTAGCATGATTAGCGTTGTTAGCATGATTACCAAGTTACTAGCATGCTGTTAGCATGATTCTAGCATGATTAGCAAGTTACTAGCATGTTTCTAGCATGATTAGCACGTTGCTAGCATGTTGTTAACATTATTCTAACATGATTAGCATGTTGTTAGCATGATTAGCAAGTTACTAGCATGTTTCTAGCATGATTAGCATGTTACTAGCATTACAATCATGTTACCATGATTGTAAGTTTAAGTCTGACTTTCTCAAGCCAACTTAACAACTGTTTTCTATGTAAATATTTATTTTTCAGGATTCTTTTATGCACAGAAAAGTTCAAAAGAACAGCATTTATTTAAAATAAAAATCTTTTGTAACATTATAAATGTCTTTACTGTCACTTTTGATCAATTTAATGCATCCTTGAAGAATATAACTATTGATTTCCTTCAAAAAAAAATCTTACTGACCCCAAACTTTGAAAAGCAATACTCAAATACATAAGCAGGCTTGTTGGTGTAGATGATGTACAGACACTGTAAAGTACCATCCTGTGTTTTCTTGGAGGTTCTGGCTCTCTTAGGGATGATGACCTTGTCATATTCGCCCAGCTCGGAGAGGTTTGCGCTGATGGTGCACGTCTTGTTTTTGTTGGTCTGTTTTCCTGGGCTGTAAACCGGAGCGGTGCTGAACACCTGACCCTCCACACACTGACTGGGGACCTGCCAAACACGGACACATCAGATGATTAAATGTACATTAAACAGCCAAACCTGCATCAGTAAATACAAAACACATATGCAGATTTATTATCAGAAAAGCCCTTGATTTAATAATAATGAAATATTATTTATTAGTTCTGGGCAACGAATAATTAATCACGTCCAAAATAAAGTTTTTGTGTACATAATATATGTGTGTGTACTGTGTTTATTTATGTATATATAAATACACATGCATGCATGTATATATTCATGTATATATATATATATATATATATATTCTAAAAACATGTTTTAATATATTAAATATATTTATATATAATAGAAATTATATGCATATAAATACATGTAAATATTCTCAAAATATATCCTGTATGTGTTTGCCTTTATATATACATAATAAATATACACAATACACACATATATTATATTAACAAAACTTTTATTTTGAATTAAATTAATCGCAATAAATTGTTGCCCAGCACTATTATTTATAATTCGCACAAAAAACTGTTTACATATATATATATATATATGTAAAGAGAGAGAGAGAGAGAGAGAGAGAGAGAGAGAGAGAGAGAATTTAAAATTATTTTTATTATTTTTTTTTTTTTAAATATTAAAATAGAGCTAAATTGGAAAAAAATAAATATTAGATAAAAAAAATGAAATAAAACTAGAAATGTTGTTGGCAACTAACTGACGTAAAAAAAAGTGTAAGTTGAAGTACTAAAATTACTAAAATTAAAATAAATTAAAGCTAAATAAAAATATATATTAAAAACAAAAACTAATAAAAATAACAAAAACAAGAAATTGAAACGACAAATGAAAATATACAAAAAGCTAATTCAAAATATTAATACATATTATAATAGTAAATAAATACAACATAACACAGCCTACTAAAAATAAAAAATAACAAAATTACTAAACCTTAAAATACTGAAAATATAAAAATAAAAGAACATTCAAGATATTAATAATTACTATAACAGTATATTTTCTATTATAACATCTATTATAACAAATAAACACACACACAACAAAATTATTTCACTTAAAATTAAAACGGAAACTGATAATAAAATAAATTAATTCAAAATTTGAATAAATACTATAATTGTATATAAATAATACTAAAATAACACTGCCTAAATAACCCTAAATATACTTATCTTAATTAAATATATAATTATAATTTAAATGTATATATATATATATAAATAACCTTAAAATACTGAAAATATAAAAATAAAAGAAAACTCAAGATATTAATAATTACTATAATAGTATAACAAAATTACTAAACTTAAAATACTGAAAATATAAAAAAAAGGAAAATTCAAGATATGAATATTACTATAATTGTACATTTTCTATTATAACATCTATTATAACAAATAAACACACACAACAAAATACAAAATTACTACACTTGAAATAGAAACTAAAAATAATCTAATTAATTCAAAATATGAATAAACACTATAATTGTACATATATAAATAATACAAAAATAGCACGGCCTAAATTACCCTAATTATACTACATTTATATATATATATATATATATATATAAATAAATAAATAATACTGAAAATATTTAAAAAATGCAATTCAAGATATTAATAATTACTATAAATGTATACTTTCTATTATAACATGCAAGTCTATTACATTGTTTTTAGATAATAGTATTTACCATCTCTGTCAAACATGTACCATGTTGTTTAATATTAAGCGTATTTTAGTTTTTAAAACTGGTGAAATATGAGCATTATGTTTGTGATCATGTGTATTAATGAACAGTTCTGTACCTGAATGGACTGAAACGACTGAAGCCCCAGTGCAGGCACTTCTGCAGTCCCGCCTCCAGCCATAGGGGGCAGTGTGCTGTACACCTGCACTACTGAATTACTGTGGCTGGAGGGCACCTGTGAGGAAAGGGGCGTGGCCTGTGTTTGAGGCAGGGGCTGTGGAGGTTGCTGATGGTGCTGGAGGTACGAGGTTCCCGCGTGCATACTGAGATTGCTCTGAAAACACAACCGAAGTTAGAAAGTACAAATTTGTTTCAAATCCTTAAAGGAACAGTGCACCCAAAAATTACAATATGCTGAATTTTCTCACCCTCAGGCCATCCAAGATGATTTATGATGAGTTTGTTTCTTCAACACATTTGGAGAAATGTAGCATTAAGATCACTTGCTCACCAGTGGAGTGAATGGGTGCCGTCAGAATGAGAGTCCAAAGGAAGTGTTACTATGGATTACATAAAATGTTATCTGATGGACTGGAGTGGTGTGGATTACTTGTAGATTGTTGTGATGTTTATCATCTGTTTGGACTCTCATTTTGACGGCACCCATTCACATCCATTGGTGAGCAAGCAATCTAATGCTGCATTTCTCCAAATCTGATGAAGAAACAAACTCATACTTTCAGCAAATGCTAATTTTTAACTACTATTTAGTGTTTACCTGTGCTGATCCCTGCATGGCCGCCATTGGCTGATCCAGAGAGCTAAACGCTGATATGGCCGACATCAAAACCTCATCGCTGACCAACACGTTCCCCTGGACCAGCGTGTGTGTGAGCGGCGACTGCGGTACGGTGATGTACGTTGACACCTTGAGGATTATATAATAATAAAACAATATAAATATTGTAAATATGGGGTCTCCTGGTGGTTTTTCAGCAGGTGTGCTGTACCTGTCTGTTTGTGGGGAGCTGCGGTCCGGTGCTGATGGACGGGACGGAGGTATAGGCGTTGTTTGAGGCCAGAGAGACGGTGGCTAGTGATGGCGTGTTGGACTGACACTGTTCTCTCTTGTGAGTCATGAACGCCGGCAAAGAGTTGAACTGTTTTTTACATTTCCCACACAGAAAGACATCGTCATCGTCTGCAGATATAATGATGAAAGTGTTAGAAAAATAACTTCATGAAAAAGGCAATAAAATAAAGCAAATATTAAATGGAAAACTTTAAAAACTTGTTGAAGTATTACAATTACGGTTACACTTTATTTTTAAGGTATCCTTACTACAGTGTAATTATACATTTAAGTACTGAGTAATGTTAATTAACCACATGTACTTACTGTATGGTTAGGCTTAGAATTAGGGTTACTTGCCTGTAATTATACATAATCAATTGTTTTTATAATAGTAAGTACATGTAATGTGTAATAAGGACACCTTTTAGTGAAATGTTATTAAAATTACTAAAACAAAAATTGAAAAAAGAATAAATTACAGCTAAACAGAAATACCTATAAAAGCCAAAACTATTATAAATGACAAAATCGCATATCAATTTACTAAAACTTAAATTGAAATTAAAATCAAAGTTGAAAATGTAAAAATATAGTTTTAAATATTTAAAAATTCATTTCTTTATTTACAATCCAAAATGAAAATTTAAAAAAAATATTATGTACAAAAACAGTGCTGTTGTGTTAACATAAATAAATCACTTAAAGTAATTTAAATAAAGTTGAAATAAAATATAAATATTGCATGGAAAACTAAAAATTTGAATTGTTGCCTCAGCAACTAACATTAAAATAATTTAAAGCTTAAATACTAAAATGGCTACAATTGAAATTAAACAAATATATATATACATATATACATACATACACACACACACACACACAGATATATATATATATATATATATATATATATAACCAGAAAATTATAAAACTGGCAAAAGCGCATTGGCAAAATCACAATATCAAGAAAATATCAAATAAAGATCAAATAAAAGCTAATTGAAAATATTAAAAATGTTATATAACAGCATAACATAGTACTAAAACACACAAATACACACTTTACCTTTAACAGGCAGATTATGCATTATGTTAAATAAGTCTCACCCATTGGCTGGATGGTCGTTCCTGAGACATTCTGTGTTCCCGGATCCAAAACACCACCTTGACCGTCCAACAATGACTGGACATTAAGCACCGTCTGATTGTCCATGCCTTAATTGGGATAAATATGGTTTAATCAATAAATAAATCCATCAGTTATTCAACAAACAGTAAAAACAGTACTTTTAAATGAGCTTATATACACTATATGATCATTATTATTCACATAACACAATATTATGCAAATATTTTTTTATATAATAACACTAAACTGTTTATTAAGCACTCGTTACCTACTAGTTACTTGTCTCTTAATCCTTTTATTTGCACATATTATATATAATTATTAGTTATTATTGAATTATAATTATTTTAACTCAATTCAGTATTTAAAATCCATATATGTATGCATTATAGAACATATGTACGATTGTCTAATGATTATGATTTCCATATTGATGCACAGTGATATTTATGTTTAAGAGCATTTCGATCATACTACCAAGCGCTATTACTTTAGGGAAGGAGAACATCTGTGGTTCGGTAAAATGTGGACACAATTTTACCAAATAACTACTTATACCAAATAACTACTATTTTATTTACACCTAACATGTTAGTGTATTATAGCACGATGAGAACATTTATTTCATATAATGTTGTTTAGTGGCTTTTCCAGCGATGTGTCTCTCTCCCTCCGCCATGATCCGCAGCACGAGGCTGTTATTCCAATCGCTCTTCCTCCCTCCTCTACATCAATCTCTTCTCAGGTACATTCGAGTGAATAAATCAAATTGACCGCAATCATGCGCTAATATTATTTACATATTTTTAAAAATATTCTTTTGCTATTCAGACACACTGACATTTACACGAACCGAAACAACTGTGTACAATGTGTTTATTTGGCCTGTTCGTCACGAGCGCGCATGCATTCTCATTGTAAACATAAAATAATATATTACAGCTTGTACATATGCTGGAGAAATTGAAATAAAGTGCATTAATACCTTCCAGAACCTCAAATATTGCCTGCGCCATCTTGTAGCTCCTCTGTGCATAACGCCAGCGGTGGGCGGGGTTTATTACAATCATTTACATTGAACAGAAAGTTTACATGTTATTGTTTATTTAGCTAGTTATTTTTGACATCGGCATCTCATGTATTCAAATCCGTACACCAATTTGTATGTTTTTCAAATGTATATTTTATATTTTGCACTGATTTAAAACTAAGCTTACCCTTGTGAGTCAATATTTTTGTACATAAAGCAATTTTGAATTTTTTGTAAAATTAAAGTTTTAATAAACTTGTAATAACATACCATAAAATACGTGATTTTATTAATCGAAAGCAACTTTCTAATCTGTGTCACTCATAACAACAATCTGTTTTAAAGATATAATGTTTGCATAATCTTAGCGATTATTATTTTTGTGTATTTTATATGAAATTAAAGATGGTGGTCACATAGGTCGAAAGAATGCACAACAAAATAATAAAAATATATTTTATTAGAAACAACAACTTTACTAGACGATTAGACAAAAGCTTACAGAACACGAGCAGATGGTTCTTTATTTCTATACATACAAATAATGACATATCCAAGTAATCGAAATTATTTTCACAGCAAAACTCCTAATCCGTCGCGATTACTCATTAAAAAAACTTAAATAAATCCAAAAACGTCAGACGAAATGTAGTTTTCGTTCAAACAGCTCTTATCTTTAAAAAACGCAAAAAGAAAGAAACAGGACGTCTTTGAGTGACAGCCGCACCAGCCAATCAGCAGCCTGGGAACTCTGACGCATAGGGCGGAGGACCTAACTTTTCAGCCAATCAGCGCGCGGCACGCTGGCACGTGCCAGTTTCGCGGCAAAAAAGATTTGGCGCGTAAACCTTTGAGCAGGTTCCGATCAGCTGGAACAAAAAAAACACAACAATAACAGAAGCGATTCCGGCTGCGTCGGGCGCGGAGACAGTCGGACCGCACCTTTTTTGTGTTTCAATGGATTTATGCGTTAAATGAGCGAGAATCTGGACATTATTTGGAGTTAAAAACAATACTTCCTGGATGGAGTCATTAAAAAGGACAAAAGCGAAGGATATTTTGGATTAAAGTGTCAGATGTGAACAGAAACCGGACTTGGGCTTTGTTTCGCATCCGGATCGGGTTGTATCGTTATATTTAGTTTCTTTACAGCCTGTTTATAAATATAATAACACGCTTCTAACACGTTTACCACTGCTCAAGTAAAAACAAAGTCTCTTAGTTACAAAATATCCCAACATCGTCAATAATTTGAGAATTATATTGAGTAATTTTATGTTTTATGCACTTTAAAGGTTAAAACTGCATTGCTATTTGTATATAATGATCTTTATTTATGATGAACTGTGTGTGTTATGCTCTTCAGCCATTTTCAAAAGCACTTCCTTAAAGGAACCTCAACTCTAAACTCATAATGCATGCGAAATATAGCCTAAACATGTTTATAAATAACATGCATGGTGTTATTCTGAACTTTTATTAGTGTAAAGTTGATTTTTGTTTTGCAAACTGAAGTTGACCTACATTCTGGCCTTGTGGTTTGGGAGACTCACCCATATGTTCAGCCAAGGCCTGTTTTTAACATGCTTTTCAGTGTCACAACATGCATTTTAAAAAGCAACCCGTTTCCATGCGTTGAAAGTCTTAAGTATCTCAAATAAACCCAGAGACTAAGTGACCCCCTGTTGTTTTAGCCCGATATGTCTGAGAGTTTTATATCGGGTCAGACCTCGGAGGACCTGCTGGCGGATTTTGAGTCTCTCTTAAACAATGGCAGCATCGATCTTAGTGAAGATCATCAAATTGTCATCATCTCCACTCCCGGCACGGCCACGACCAGCACTGCGGCCGGGGACATCTTGCTGTTTGCCACCCCTCATCACACCACCGCTGCCACCACAACCCTGCCGGACCACCGGAGACCCACTTTGGGTCGCCCGCCGGTACGACTTGAACCTATCTGGATGCCATTGCATGCATGTGACCTTTAACCTTTGGGATTCCTATTTTACCCTTCCGTTTTGGAATTCTCACTCTTTGAAATTCCATTCCACAATGTGGCTCAGTGGTTCTTAGTGGCCTTGTAACCCAAATCCTGTAGGTGCAAAATCCATAAGGAGTGGTTTATGATTACCGTAGCACTTGAGTAACTTATGCTTAAGGTCACAACTCATATTTTTCAATTACCACTAGATTACGGCCACGCAATTAGATGTTTGTCGAAGCAGCATTATTGTTTTATGACACATTGCTTATTGTAATTACGCTGTGATTAAAGGTTTTATGTTGTTACTGAAGTAATGGTTTTCTTTTGTGACGCATGCATTGGTGTATTAATCAGGCTGGATGTATTTTAAGATGTTAATCGCTCTGTGAGATCATGACCTCTGATTTTCTTCTGCGTTTTGATTTCAGGTGAAAAGGAAGTTGGATTTGGACAGCGATCATCAATATATTTGCACATCCAGACCTGCTTCACATGGACCAGCACCTCCAGCCACACCCGCACCTCCCAGAGGTATGACCATTTGTTAAAATAGTCAAGAAAAAATATCAATCAATGGTGAATATAAGATTTTAAAACATAATCTCTTCTGCTCACCAAGGCTGCTTTTGTTTGATTAAAAATATTGTAAAACTGTGAAATATTATTAGAATTTAAAATAAATGTTTCTATGTGAATATGTTGTAAAATGTAATTAGGTTGGCTTCAGAAAGCCAACCTACTGATCTGCTACTTATGCTTTTTATTATTATTCTTCTTAGCCAAATTTCTGAACGCTTCTCCTCCTAGAGCTTTCAAGCTAGAACCACCAAACTCAACCCAGACCTTCAGACTGATCTGACTTGGGTTTCTATGTCTTTTCTAACTGATCCATCTAATAGTTTTTATAAAATTAAAGATTAAAAATCATAAAAATCCCAGAGACTTACATTGACGGAATGTTCAAATGAGCATCACTATTCAAACTCCAACTGTCAAAACTCCCAGAATCACTTGAGACTAAATCAAGACTTATGCTGGTAACTTGCTTATCATGCTAGAAACATGCTAGCCACATACTAACAAATTGTTAGCATGTTTCTAGCATGATTAGCAACTTGCTAATTATGCTTAAAACATGTTAACAACAGTTGTGCTAGAAATATGCTAACAACCTGTTAATCATGGTAAAAACATGTTAGCAACCTACTAATCATGATTGAAACATGCTAGTAGCTTGCTAATCATGCTAGCAACATGCTATTAACATGTTAACCATGCTAGAATCATTCTAGAAACACGGTAGCACCTGCTTATACTAGAATCATGTAGCAACACTAGCAACTTGTTAATCATGTTAGAAACATGCTAGCAATCTGCTAATCATGCTAGAAACATGCTAGCAACTTGTTAATCATGTTAGAAACGTGTTCACAACCTGTTAATCATGCTAGAAACATGTTAGCAACATGCAAATCATACTAGAATCACGTTAGCAACATACTAGCAACTTAATCATGCTAGAAACATGCTAGCAACTTATTAATCATGCTAGAAACATGTTAGCAACTTGCTAATCATACTGTAATCATACTAGAAACATGCTAGCAACATGCTAACATCTTGTTAATCAGGTTAAAACATGTTAGCAACTTGCTAATCATGTTAGCATCATGCTAAAGACTTGTTAATCATGTTAGCAACATGCTATTAACATGTTAACCATGCTAGAATCATTCTAGTAACTTGTTAATCATGTTAGAAACGTTAGCAACATGCTAATCATACTAGAATCATGCTAAAAACACATTAACACCTGTTAATCATGCTAGCAACATGTTAATCATACTAGAATCATGTTAGCAACATATTAACAACTTGTTAATCATGTTAGAAACATGCTAGAAACATGTTAGCAACTTGTTAATCATACTGTAATCATACTAGAAACATGCTAGCAACATGCTAACATCTTGTTAATCAGGTTAAAACATGTTAGCAACTTGTTAATCATGTTACCATCATGCTAAAGACTTGTTAATCATAGTAAAAACATGCTAGCAACCTACTGATCATGCTTGAAACATGCTAGTGGCTTGTTAATCATGTTAGCAACATGCTATTAACATGTTAACCATGTTAGAATCATTCTAGTAACTTGTTAATTATGTTAGAAACATGTTAGCAACATGCTAATCATACTAGAATCATGCTAGAAACACACTAACACCTGCTAATCATGCTAGCAACATGTTAATCATACTAGAATCATGCTAGCAACATACTAACAACTTGTTAATCATGCTAGAAACATGTTAGCAACATGCTAATCATACTAGAATCATGCTAGAAACATACTAACAACTTGTTAAACGTGTTAGAAACATGCTAGCAACTTGCTAATCATCTATCTGAGACTGTATTGGTTTCAAAACATGCAAACTTTAACCTTTTAAAACTATTTTAAACTGAAAACCATCGAACTTAAATTTTTTTTCTTTCAACTTTTTCAAATTTTTAAACGTTAACTTTTTCAAACTTTCTGGTCTGACTTTCTCAAGCCAACTTAAAGTTTGTCTTGACAAACTTTTTTATCTAGTTTATTTCTGGGATCAAAGCTGAATTTTCAGCATCATTACTCCAGTCTTCAGTGTCACATGATCCTGCAGAAATCATTATAATATGCTGATTTGCTGCTCAAGAAACATTTCTGATTATTATCAGTGTTGAATTCTTTGATAAGTAATAAGTTTTGTAAATTATAAATGCCTTTAGTGTCACTTTTGATCAATTTAATGCATCCTTGCTGAATGAAAATATTAATCTCACTCTTCCATTGCACTATAAAACTATTTTTCACACTAAATCTGCTCTTGTTTTAGTGCCTAAAGTGGCTACGGAGAAATCCCGCTACGACACGTCTCTGAATCTGACCACCAAACGCTTCCTGGATCTCTTGGCTCAGTCACCGGACGGCGTAGTTGATCTCAACTGGGCCTCTCAGGTGCTGGACGTCCAGAAACGGCGCATCTACGACATCACCAACGTCCTTGAGGGAATCCACCTGATCTCTAAGAAGTCCAAGAACAACATTCAGTGGCTGTGCGTTCATTATATGCATCAATGTTTTATTCTTGAATTACTCAAAGTGTGTTGTTAATGTGCGGTGTGTCACGTTTGGTGTGTTCAGGGGGAATCGTATCGACGGGGCGTCCGTGGCCAGGTTTCAGGCGCTGCAGAGGGAAGTGTCTGAACTGACGGATGCTGAGGAGAAACTCGACGAGCTCATTAACAAATGCAGCTTACAGCTACGGCTGCTCACAGAGGACACGCACAACAAGAAATATCCTTCCACTTGATGCGTATGACTAGATAGAGGAAAGTGTGATGTCCAGCTCAAAATGTCCAGCAGCTCTTTATATTAGACTAAAAAAGGTCATACTTAAAGTTTAAA
Source organism: Labeo catla (assembly GCA_012976165.1). Classification (NCBI taxonomy): domain Eukaryota; kingdom Metazoa; phylum Chordata; class Actinopteri; order Cypriniformes; family Cyprinidae; genus Labeo; species Labeo catla. Next base: position 29,789 of record VONZ01000679.1, read on the forward strand.
TGTATCATTTTCCTAAATGCTTTATGCATATTTGTGACCCTGGACCACAAAACCAGTCATAAGGGTCAATATTTGGCCGAGAATTAACTATTTGAAAATCTGGAATCTTGAGGGTGCCAAAAAAATCTAAAAATTAAGTTTTGATATATTTGCGGTAGGAAATTTACTAAATATGTTCATGGAACATGATTTTTACTTAATATCCCAATAATTTTTGGCATAAAAGAAGTTGTTACAAATATACCCATGCTGCTTGCGACTGTTTTTTGTGGTCCAGGGTCACATTTATCCCTGTGTTTATAGAGGAGAGCATGATCTTCTCAAAATGTCTTTTAGCTCTTTATTTTAGACTCAATAATGCTTATTCAACCTGAAATAGATTTTAATATTAATTCAATTTTTTAGTACATTAAAATAGATTTTAATATGTTACATTTAAATGTAGAGAAAAAGAAAAACAATATAGAAAATATTTTTTCTCAAATTTCTAAACATTCATTGTGATATTTACGTGCGAGCTTGATCTCAAAGTGTCTTCTAGAATAAAACAATTTATATTTATGATTTACATTTTTAGTACATTCAAGTAGATTTTAATACATTCAGTTTTAATTGTAGATACAGAAGAGCATGATTTTCACAAAATGTTAATTAGCACTTTATTTTAGACAAACGTTTGTAGTTAAGATTTAAATTTAGCAATATATTAAATATTTACTATTATAATATTTATTTTATTATATTTAATAATATAAATAAATTAATTTAAAAAACCCTAAATATTTATACATATATTTATCTTAATGTTTACATGTAAAGAGTGCAATCTTCTCCATGTCATTTAAAGCTAAAATAATAATATTTGTTATTATATTATTTATTATTGTATTTGATGTTTATTTATTTATTTATTTACTTGATCATCTCAATGCAGAAAAAAAAAAAAGAGTGTGAGTTTTTAGCTCTTTATTTTAGTCTTTCTTCATGAGGCTGAAATTAGATCTGGAAACAGGAAACTAGGATCTGAGCATCTCAAGTAGATGTTAAATTTGTGGATACTGTGATCTTTAACACACATTCACGCTGGGATACGTTAGATGTCAAGACCTGCGTAACACAGTGAACCCGCCAGACCAGATCATCATGGTGATTCGAGCTCCGGCAGAGACGCAGATGCAGGTTTCTGAACCTAGCGAGGTGAGAAAACACACATTTATGTATTTAACTATATATGTATATCTGTATATTTTTGTACTGAAGTTTAAGGTGGGAGAAATGCTTGTAAAATGTCCACGTTTCTTTAAATGTGTTAAACTCATTGTGTCTGTATCGCAGGGTTACCAGATTTCACTCAAAAGCTCCAAAGGGCCGATCGACGTGTTTCTGTGTCCGGAGGACAGTTCTGGGGTCTGTAGTCCGGTCACTGATTGCAGTCCAGCGAAATCGTCCAGTCAGAGCCCCCCACAGTCTGATCCCGTCTCACAGGAAGTGGCATCATCAACGCCAGCGACTCTCCCCAGCTCCTCCCCACTGCCTCTGGGTGCAGACTCAGGTTAGCTTGTGATTGCATCTTTATTTACTAAAATCATTGTCTTGTCACTTTAGCACAACAAATACCATTCTTGCCTGTTTTCCTGTATTTTTAGTAAAGTTTCCATGTGTATATTTTTAAAACATTTTATAGTATATATTTAGGGAAAATGTTGAATATAAATATATAAGATATTAAAAAAAATATAAACAATAAAATGTGATTCAATATTGAGTTTAAATCTTAGACATAAATGTTAAGTCCCAAAAATAAAATTTAGGATTTACATTTTTAGATTTAACATTTACATACAATTGAGGTCATTTTAAATGTAAATTTTAAATATAAATGTTAAAGGCATTTTAAAAATTTAAATGTGGTACAATTAAATGTAAATTCAAAATTTTTTTTTTGATGTGCTAAATATTAAATCTAAAATATGGGCATGAATGTTAAATCCAAATCCAAATATGTACATTTCAAATATAAATATTACAACTCTTAATAGATGTTTTTTTTTTTTGATTATTATATTTTATTATAAATGTTGATTGTTGATTATTTAGGGAAAATGTTAAATATACAGTAAATGGAAATTTTAACCTGAAATCTAAATGTACTTTTTAAAATGCATGCATACATGTAAATTCCAAACACAAAAAAAAAAAAAATAGAGGTTTTAAAATATAAACTTATGAATTTTAAAAATATAAATATTAAACACAAATCTTAATCATTAAATATTAATACTAAATAAAGTAGATTTTACAAATATATAAAATAAATGTTATTAAATATTAAGTGTAAATCTTAGAATGCAAGTGTAAATTTTAAATGTTATATACAAAAAATAAAATTTATGATGTACATTTTTTTTTTTTTTTTAACATTTACATTCAATTGAGCTCTTTTTAAATATAAATATTTAAGGCATCTTTAAAATGTAATTTAATGAAAATCTAAAAAATAAATAATAAATCCAAAAAATAAATTTGTGATTTACGTGAAATTTTAAAATGTAATTTAAAGTTGTTTGTTTTGTTTGTTTTTTTTTTTACTTTAAATGTGATAAATATCAAATATAAATTTTGTTAAAATAACGTTAAATCCAAATACAGAATTTGTGATTTACATTTACACTCAGATTTAACATTTACATTTATGAGGAATAATTAAATATAAGTTTCAGAAATAAATATTACAGCTATTAATAATTTTAATTTAATGTTATTATAAATAAACCAACTGTGCAATTTTAAGTGTAAAAATGTGCTGTCTAGAACAAAAATTTAAATTCTTTCTCTGATTGTTTAACTTTTTAAAATAAATTCTTATGTTTTTCCTATGATTTTAGTTTCCTGTTTTTTTGGGAACAACTGAACCATATGATTTTTCTTCTCTCTCTCAGAGTCATTTCTGGACTCGGACCCGTTTTCCGGCATTTGCGAGATGCCCGATTTCGATTTGTCTCCTTTGGACTCGTCTGACTTCCTCCTGGAGCGGGGCGGCGCGTCAGACGCCATCGGCCTCCCGCTAGATGGCTTCATCTGTCTGTCTCCTCCACACAACCAGGACTATCACTTCGGCCTGGAGGATCACGAAGGCGTCAGCGAGCTGTTCGACTGCGACTTCAGCGACCTCGGCACTCTGGCAGAATTCTGACAGACCAGTCCGCGCATTTGTTTCCAAGTGTAAACGGAAACTAAAGCTGATTCCACTTCGCTTTAGAATTCAGATTCGCTCAGAGTGCTCTGAGCACCGCCATTTAATTTATTAATAAAAAAAGTCACCTTTAAAGAAACCGTTACCCAAAAATGAACATTTGCGAAGTGAAACAAATACTCATTTTTGGGTGAACTTTCTTAAATCTCTCTCTTTTTTTGTTTTATTCAAATTTATTGTAAATGTAATGTCGTCGTGAAGGTTTTAGGATGTCGTAATCGTACTGAATAGAGGATTGAATATAAACTGACAGGTTTTAAAGACTTATTTCTCAGGAGAATCGTTTAGTATTTCAGGTGAGTGATAAAGTACTAGTTACCACATGTATTTAGGGCCTGGTTATGTTGCATAGGTTGGTTATGCATGCTGCACGATAATCAATCCGTCATCGCAAATATGGCGATCGAGAGGATTTACGAGAAAATGAACATCACATATTCACACAGTTGTAATATCGGTGTATTTCTAATCACAATTATATTCACACGTTCCGTGCAAATGTTCATCATGTCACCAATTCTCTCGCTTTCTTAAAGTTCTGCGTCTTTTAATGCATTGTATGTGTAGGTTTGTGCATTTTTATCGCTGTTACAGGAGACGTTCTGTATTTATTATAATTAATATCTGATCCTGGTACAGTAAATGCGCAGTTATTATATATAGTCCCCTAAAACTTTTTTTTATGTGCATGTGTGTAAATATTCATATACTTTCCAGCCTCATCCTAAATATTAATCTTGATATTTAAAAAGCACTATATATTTTTTTTTGTTTATTTCTTCAGCCCTTTCTAGGATTCCTTTTAAGAGTCCAGGGATAGAAATAATGTCTCATATTTCTATATTTCCCTCCTGGAGTTTGAATTGTAAATGATTTCTAGCTTTCAGTTGTTTTAGAGTCGTAATTCCACTTAAACTGTGCGTTTAGCTACAGGACGAAGTATATATAGTCACATGAAAGGATTATAATGATGTAACGTCATTGTAGTGGGGTATTTAAATGCATTTTGATAAGGTAGATTTGATTTTGAAAGGTCTCTGAAGTTTAAGGACACTGTTTGATAAGCTCTTCATCTTATAAAATGTATAATTTAATGCAAATTGGCCGTCTATGTGTAGATTTGCCCGGGTTTTGCCTTATTTTGTTTTTCGAAGGCAGCTTTTGTTGTTTAGTTGAATGTGTTTTTGTGCAGAGACCGTTGTGTAAATCGTAAATGTGCATGTGTGTGTGATTTTGATGTTTGTATGATAATTGTCAGGTAGTTTTTGTTTCGTTTTGTTCTTGTTTTATTGTGTTTGCGAGGTCGAGTTGTCTGGGACAATTCTTATGACAGGATCAAGCGCTTTTGGTGAGTGTGATTCCTCGGTATCTGGTTGTACAATAGCAATATTTTTGTAATAGGGCTTTTTGTGCATAATTGGTTTTTCTGTTTACTTTATAAACCACTTTAAAAAGTGGCCAATGGCACGGTGGACGTGTGTACTTTTAAAATTAAGTGCAAATAAAATCCGATTTGGATCTGAAATCCATTTAAATCGACAAGAATTATGGCTTTATATTCCATTTTCAGCAGTTACAGTGTTTTTAGTTCTACAGGTTTGAAGTTTAAGATTTAAAGGTTTTTGTTTTCGAGCACTGATTCATTGTTTCAGCAGAAGGGATGATATTCGTGATGTGACGTCAATATATTCAGATTATCACCTGTCAGTCACAGATTAATGGATTGTTTTTGTTCTGACAACATCAATAAACATTTTGACTTCCTAAATTCATTTGTGATTGTCTTGACATCTGAGATGCTGTCTGCTCTTAATTTCTTTTTTCCCCAGATTGAACTCAATGATTTAAGGTTTATTTTAATTGTTTAAATCATTTTAAATAATTTTTGAAAAAAATCATTAATTTAAATATAATTTAATTAAAGTTCTGTTGGTTTTTGAGTGTTTTAATTTAAATAAATGTTACAGTACTTGACTGTTCAGAACAGGTGTTATTAAAATCATTATACTATTAAATATTTAATATTTTTAAATAGTTTTAATCATTTTTTTTTGTTTTCTGTTTTCACTTCATTTTAAGGTTTTAGTAATTTTTTCTTGTTTTTGCTCAATTTTTATTATTATTATTTTTATATAATTATTTATATATATATATATATATATATATATAAAAAAAAGCAAATCTATTTGACAATATAGTTAACATAGGCCTTCCATTTCTACAAAATAGGAAAAAACGTACCCTCTCTGAAGTTCCGGTCCAAAGCAAATGATTCGCGATCCGCTGAAGTCCCGATCTGAATAAAAAAAATTCACGATCTGTGTTCTGCAGTCTCGAACTGAATATGATTCGCGAACAATCTTTTCAGATCGGGACTTCGGAGCACTATCTCGAATCTTTCAATCGATCTGAATCACAGCAAACCCGCTCCGAAGTTCCGATCCAAAATAAATGATTCGCGATCCGCTGAAGTCCCGAACTGAATTAAAACATCCGCAATCTGTGCTCCGATGTCTCTAATGTGAATCTTAAAATTCGCGAACTCGCTCCGGGCGTTCGGATCCAATTCAAATGATTCGCAGTACGCCCTTTGAAGACCTGATCTAAATAATGATTCGCGAATCATCTTTTCAGATCGAGGAGCACAGATGGCGAATCTTTTAATTCACGAAATGATTCGCGAACCCGCTCCGAAGTTCGGATCCATATTCAAATGATTCGCACAACGAGCTTTGAAGTACCGATTTGAATAATGATTCGCGAGCCATCTTTTCAGATCGATGCTTAGGAGCACGGATCGCGAATCTTTCAATTTGCGAAATGATTCGCAAACCCGTTTCGTTTCGAAGTTCCGATCTGAATCAAAAGATTCGCGAACCCGCTCCAAAGTTGCGATCCAAATGAAATGATTCGCGATCAGCTGAAGTCCCGATCTGAAAAGATCATTCGCGATCCATTAATTTGATTCGCGCAGCATCTTTCCAGATCGGGACTTCAGAGCACGTGTCGTGAATCTTTCAATTCGCGAAATGATTCGCGAACCCGCTGAGGTGTTCAGATCTAATTTAAATGATTCGCGGTACGCGCTTGAAGTGCCGATCTAAATAATGATTCGCGAATCATATTTTCAGATCGATGCTTAGGAGCACAGATCGAGAATCTTTCAATTCGCGAAATGATTCGCGAACCCGCTCCGAAATTCGAATCCATATTCAAATGATTCACAAAACGAGCTTTGAAGTCCCGATCTGAATAATGATTCGCGAACCATCTTTTCAGATGGATGCTAGGAGCACGGTTTGCGAATCTTTCAATTTGCGAAATGATTCACAAACTCATTTCGTTTCGAAGTTCCGATCTGAATCAAAAGATTTGCGAACCCGCTCCAAAGTTGCGATCCAAATGAAATGATTCGCGATCGGTGCTACGAAGTCTCGAACTGATTCGGGAACCATCTTTTCAGATCGGGACTTCAGAGCACGTATCGCGAATCCTACAATTCGCCAAAACCCGCTCCGAAGTTCCAAATCAAATGATTCGCGATCCACTGAAGTCGCGAATTGAATCAAACGATTCGCGATCCGTGCTCCGAAGTCTCAAACTGAATTCTGAAAAGAATCATCTTTTCAGATCGGGACTTCAGAGCACGTGTCGTGAATCTTTCAATTCGCGAAATGATTCACGAACCCGCTCCGGCGTTTGGATCCAATTCAAATGATTCGCGCTCCGCGCTCAGAAGTCCCGATTTGAATAATGATTCGCGAACCATTTCAGATCGGGACTTTCTTTCAATTCGCGAAATGATTCGCGAACACAAAGTCTTGATCTGAGTCAAATGAATCGCGATAGGGTTTTTTTTAAAACCTGATCTGAATCAAATGATTCGCGATACGAGTTTTTGAGTTCGGCGCAATTTCACCCCAATATGTGCTTTTTTAAATCACTACAAGCCATGTCGAAATTCGACAATCGCTCTTTCGAGCTGTTTTTTATTTTTATTTTTTATTTTTTTGTGAATGGCTCGAAATTAATCAAGGTTTGAATTTGAATCAATCGGAGCGGTTCCAGCGTAAATGACTCATTCAATTGAATCGGTTTGTTTGTTCATCAGCTTTTTGCGCCTTCAGCCATGTTTACTCGACACTCTCAGTACTACTATTGGCTTAGGTCGTTAGTTTTATTACATTAACTGAAGTAAGCGGAAAAGTATTATGTTTACGAATAAAATATCCATATTTCCATTCCTAAGGATTACTGCTTTCCATGTCAAAATATCGAACTCTGTGAACATGTTCAGGTAAGCTAACCAGTTTACTGCTAACTAGTGAAACACTCCATTAATATGACGAGCTGCACCTCAGAATACATGTTAGATGGAAACATTGTGCATTATAATTGAGTTTGTTGTTTAATTTACTATATTTTAAATAGTTTGGCCTCAGTTCAGTTGGTGACAGTTCAATAGGAAATCAGTTGAAAACTGCCAGTCATCTTGTACTATTAAAGTCAGTTGTATTTTATTGTTGTATTTGATTGTTGTAATTGTTGTATTTGATTGTATTAGTCCATATAGAGTGATAGTCAGTGCAAAAAGAGCAAATGGGAGAAGCAGATAAACAGAAAAAAACAGCTTTATTTTTTTTATTTATTTATTTATTTTTTTACAACAACAGTGGTTATATATACATATATTTAATTATTTGATCAAAAGTATTGCTATATGGACAATTTGTAGTCGCTGGATATTGGTAGGAACCCTTGAAGTGTTTGAAATGAATATAAACAGTTGAAAGTTTATCACACATTGGTGACCAGCAGATGGTGCTCTTATCAAACAGCAGTTAGTGACAGTATCTGATGGCAATACCATGGTCACTCAAATAATATTATGGTGCTACCATAATACATGTCCAAAAACATGGTATTGCCATGTGTACATGCAACAAATGCCACAGGTGTGTGTTGAGTGATCAAAAAAACCCCCCCATCTTTTATACAGGAGGAGAATATGTGATGAAAGCATGTCCTCAAAGCCCAATAAAACCAGAGTCAGGTTGATTTAATCAGCGAATGATTAACCCGCAGACGCAAATAATTGCCCTCATTATAACTGATCTGGAAGATTAATAAACCTCACAATGCAAATTTCTCTGTGCCGACTAATGGCTAATTTGCATTTTCCTCTGGGTTTTAATTTGCCGTTATGAGCACTCAGGAATCCCACGACGGGCCGGTGCTGTTTTCGCCTCCACAGATGATTGGAGATCCAAACAGAACCTGCTGATGGAGGAGTTTAAAAAGGATGTTAAAATTAACAAGGGTTTGTGGCGAAAAATGTTGCCAAATTGAACAAAATTAAACTAAATTATGAGATCAATACAGCAAAAATGAAATGCATGTGTCAATTAGTGTTAAATTTAGATGTGCACATGTTGCAGCATGTTTTATGTGTTTTATAGCTTTGGGCATTTTAACCAATCACACACAATACTGTTGAGTTTTTAATAATGTAATTATTTGCTCGCTTTTATTTGCTGTTTGCAATTTATTTGCCTATAATTAATATTTTAATAACTCTTATTAAATTGTGATACATTCATAGTGGGTGGGTTTATGATTAAATAGATTGTATTTAATAGATTACACTATAGGCGACTTTTAGCCTTATGCTGGAGTTGGTTCACCCTCCACCTATGACACAAACCATTTGTAAATGCACAGTTGGCGCTCACGTTTGCTGATAAATCATGTTTGAGATAAACATTCATCGTGTGAAACATCTGACCTCTGACCTAGAGTCACTAGACACTGATGTCCTGCAGAGGTGAGGCTGAACCTCTCTCTCTCTCACTCTCTCTCTCTCTCTAGCTGCGGCAGGGTGTAAAGCAGAGGAAGGTTACCTTTACACCCACTGCTTTTGGCACAAGCACGCTCTGTGCTGGTGTGACATTCACAAGCTGCTTCATCACCTTCACCTTCATCACCACAATTACTACCAGCATCCACCAGCATAATCACCATCACATAATCATGGCCACTGACATTACTATTATAATCACTACCATAACATCACTAAAATGTCACCATCACATTATCAACAACATCACTGGTATTATTATCACATCACCACCACATTATCACCACCATCACATAAGCCAATGACCATCATCATCACTATCATCACCAATATGATAACATCACCCTTTTGTCACAATCACATCATCATCATCAGCTTCTTGACTGCTGTTTTACCATAACATCACTGTTGTCATCACATTATCACCATTATTGTTATCACGTTATCACCTTTACCATAATATCACCATAACCACCAACATCACTAATAGTCACCATCACTTAATCATCATCGCCACCATTGTCAACTTCATGACTGCCATTTCACCATAACACCATATTTTATCATCACATTATCACCATCACATAGCATCAACATTATTATCACATTATCCTTACTTTCACCATAACATCACCATTATCACTATCTACCTCATATTATTACCACCATCTTCTAAAATGGCCATTATTACATTAGCACCATGGCCATACAATCAGCATTACTACCATCATCATATAACCATTGCCATTATCGTCACATTATCACCATCATCATAACATCACCACCACCACTACCAGCATCATCATCACCACCACCGTAACCTAATCAACATTGTCATCACATTATCATCACCACAATAACAGCATCATCATCATCATCATCACATTATCACAACCATAACATCACCATAACAACAGCACTATCATAATCACATTATCACCACCATTACCATTATTATCACATTATCACATCATTATAACAACAGCACTATCATCACATTAACACCACCATAACATCAGTTATCATCATCACATTATCACCAACATCACCATAACATTACTATTATTATCACCACCATAACATCACCCTTATCATCATCACATTTTCACCACCGTAACATCAACATTATCATCACATTATCACCACCATAACAACAGCACTATCACAATCACATTATCATCACAGTATCACCATTATCAAACAGCACTATCACATTAGCATCACCATAACATCAGCATTATCATCACCACATTATCACCATAACATCATAATTTTTATCACGTTATCACCACCATAACTTCACCATTATCATCATCTCATTTTCACCAACATCACAATAACATCACCCTTATCACCACTATAACATCAGAATTGTCATCATCACATAACATCACCATTATCATCACATTATCACCACCATAACATCACCATTATCATTGTCACATTATCACCAGCATTACTGTAACATCACGATTTTTTAATCACATTATCACTACAATAGCATCACCATTATCATCAATACATTATCACCAACGTCACAATAACAACACCAATATCACCACATTATCAACAAGATAACATTAGCATTATCATTATCATCACATAACATCACCCTTATCATCATTACATTAACATCTTCATAACATCACCATTATCACCACTATAACATCAGCATTATCATCATCACATTATCACTGCTATCCTCTTTATCACCACCATTTTCATCATCATCACTATTATCAAGACCATCACTGTTATTATCAGGAGCTTCTAGGAAGTCACCTTTTGCAGTAAACAAACTTAGCAGCCCAAACAGCTCAGAGGCAGAAAACCTCCAGTGACTTTCTTTGAAGGACAAGATAAGAATGTCTGCATGTAGTTTAATGTTAGACAAGCTAACATTCTTTAATATATAATCAGAAACACTTATTCCTGCGAGTCATGAGTGTTTTAATTATGTAGGATCAACATTTAGATTTAGTGTAGTTACTGTTACTAACTTGACTATTTTGATCAGCGATAAAGAGAGCCATGCAGGTCGGCACTGGTAGCCTTGTAAGCAGTGCGCCAACATACAGCACCGTTGCGCTACGGGCGTCGCGAGTTTGAATCCCGGCTTGAGGACCTTTCCCGATCCCGCCCTGTTCTCTTTCTCCCACATTGCTTTCTGTCAGCTGATGATCTGTCCTATCACAACAAAGGCAAAAAAGAGAGCCATGCAGTAAGAGAACAGATCACTCTCTCAATATTTGATTGCGCTAGTCTCCGCCCACTCATCATCTTCCACCAATCAGAACACTCAAGCGCTCATTGACCGCAGCTGCTCTGCTTTAAAAGCTCTTGCAGTAGCTGAGCACTGGTTTTCTCTGAGGTGGTCAGATCACGTCAGAGTGTGGTTAACCTTGCAGACCATCACTTAAATCTGTTCTTTCTCTCTGCGGGCTGGTAATATATAGATCCCTACTTTGATCTCCCACCTCTTATGTGAGTTTTATTGTTTAGGGTTTGAATTTGAGCTCCTGGGGTTTAAGAAATTAGATGTTTTTTAGTTCCTCTCCAACTTATTTCTCCCTTTTCTCAATCTCCACAGGTGAACGTTGTGACAGGATGTGAATCTGTATGAAGTCCTCTCACCTCTGGAGGTCTACATTGACTCAGCTACACCGTGTGACCGCTTGGAGGCGCTACTGAGACACTTGCTGCTTTTGCAGCATATAAAACAGCTCAATGTCATTCCGTCTCAGGTCAAAGTTGAGCACACACCCACCGCCTTTACTCTACATTAAACACCACAATTTCCATTTCACGACTCATTTACAATCAAATGCATTCTAAACGACCCTCGTATCATTCAGCAAAAGTGCATATATCATCCGCAGCTTATATCTGCTCAAGGTAGAACCCAAAATAATGAGATCTATAACATATATTTCATACTTTTGGTTCACAGACAGACGGCACAAATCATTTATACGCTCCGGCTCGCACTCTAAATCAGAGGATGCTGTTAAATGATCCAGCAGAAGTACATATATCAATGCAAAATTAATTATCTTACCTGCAGCTATAAAATTCTCTGGTATTGGATTGTGGTTTCTTTCACATGGATGCATTGCAATTTAAATCAATAGATTACTTTGAAAAAATACTGTTGTTTTTTTATATTTGTTTTAATGCATTCGATGCTTACTAAGAATACAGTGCGATTAATGTCATGTTAATGTGCTTTACCAAGCATGGCTATGTTTGTTCTGGTAATACCGCGGTGAAATCATTAATCTGCATTATGCAGTTCAGCGGCGTGAAAGAGCAAACCATCAGGACGGTCAAATGCAAACGCAGCCTGATCAGATGCGTCATTATTTTCTGATGGTTACGCACTGGTTTGTGATATTGACAGTGTTTCAGATGTTCAGTGATGGTGAAAGCACAGATTTGTGGAGAGGTGGCGCTCGTCGAGATAATCAGACTTGCACGCTCGCTGATTTTCAGACAAATTAAATGTCAGGGGAAACGCGACTCGCTCGAGTACTTTGAAAAGCTGCGACTATCATAAATTATTAAGGCCTCCTTTACTTTTTCCGAGCCTCTAAGATCCGTCATAGCGAAGCTGAAGTCTCCCAACTTTGTTCCCGAGTGAGGAATTAACAGACTTCAGCATCTGATGGGATTTCAGACACGCCACAGAAGCCAAACCTCAGCAATCCGGGCACGTAGTTTATAGGTGACATGCTTTTCCTTGCTTTGAATGATATCTAATGGCGTACTATAGGGGCAAAATTGCATGTCATGGTGAGACAGGAATGAGAAGTGAGAAACAGATCCAGAGGAGAGGAAAATAATCAGTAAAACAAAATAAAATTAACAAAAATAAAGAACAATAAAAGAAAACAACAAACTAAATTAAAAAGTAAATAACGTCAAAATAATTTAAATAAAAATAAAAAATAAAAACACAAAGTAAAACAATAAAAACAAGATTAAATAAAACAGAAAAAAATGACAAAAACATTAAAATGAAATGACATGAAGATGATGATAAACAATAGAGATAGAATAAAAGGTAAATAACAATCAATAAAGTAATAAAACAGAATAAAAACTAATAACATAAAACATAGTAATTAACACAAATAAAATAATAAAATCAATAACAAAATAAAATAGAAAATAATTAAATTAAATAAAGTAACAACAGAATAAAATAAAGAACAAAAATAAACAACAATAAAATAGAATAAAATAAAAGAACTGAATAATTGAAATCACCTAAAATAATAACAATAAAAGAAAGGAATCAAATAAATAACCGTAGCATTGAATAAATTGAAATATTAACAAAAATAAGATAATAAAATTAATAACAATAAAATAGAGAATAACTAAATTAAATAAAGTAACAACAACATTAAATAAAGAACAAAGATAAACTATAAAAGGAATAAAAAGTAAATAAAACAAATAAATAATAAATATAGAATAATAATAAATTAATAATAAAAATAATAAAATTAATAGCAAAATAAAATAGAAATCTAAATTAAATGAAGTTACAATAGAATAAATAAAGAAAGAGAAGCAACAATAAAATAGAATCAAATAAACAAAAGAGAAAAAAGTAAATAAAATAAATAATAAAATATAGAATGACAAAATAGAATATTTGTATGGCATGAAATAAAGTAAAAAAAAAAAATCAATAAAAACAAAATAATAAATTAATAACAGAATAAAATAGAAAACAATTAAAATAAAATAAAATTAAATATTAACAAAAATAAAATAATAAAATTAACAAATTAAAATAGAAAACAACTAAATTAAATAAATTAACAACAGTATAAAATAAAGCACAAAAAAGGCAAATGTAAAATAAAATAAGCTAAACAAAACAGAATAATAAAGTTAATAAAACAAAATAAAATAGAATAAATTGTAAATAACATGAAATAACGTAGAATGAAATTAAAAGGTAAAATAAACAGTAAATAAGTAACAAAAAATAAAACATAAAATGGAAAAAAGCAAAATAACCTTAAAAAGAAATCAAATAACAACATGAAGACATAATAAAAACTAAATAACAAAATACAATTAATAATAAAATAGGATAAATTAATAAAAAAGTAAAATAACACAATACAATAGAACAGAATAGAATAACAAAATAACATTAAAATAAAATAAGCGACCAAATTCGAGCATTAAATTCCCAGGCGTTTTGTAGTTTGACAGCCTAGGGCACTAGACTTGTAATTTTAAGTTAATTGTAAACCTTCCAACATCGTTACCTTTTGCAAGGTATAATTAAAAAGCATTAATTTAGATGCCAATTAACACTTCAAGACATTATTTGTCTAATTAGTGTTTTAAAGTAACAACATGTGCATTAAAATCACCATTGCATGATCCACTGGTTGGTGTAAAACGCCACAAATTGCAGAACTGAACTGGTCTACAGTCAGATTAAAATATCTTGCATTCATTTTCACCCAGTAAATCTGCATGCTTAGCTAGCGCTCAGAAGTGTGTTAACTAGATCTTCCTGACAGCAATAATGAGTCTATCGTGACCCCATTCATCGCCCTTATTAACAGGTCAATACCGGACTCAATATCCCATTATAAACGCCATTGTAATGCGGCGCCGAGCCGCCGGCCGGCCTCGACCATTTGTATCTAGTCACATTACAGCCGTTTCAGTTCTGTCAGAAACAACATTCGTCTCGGCTGGATCCTGCTCATCTATGTTTGGAGGGCTGAATAGGCCCTAATGAATTTTTTTTTCTGCCCAAATTTTCATTTTGACTCAGAAAAGTTAAAATGAACAAATGGAAGTACTGCAAAATAAAACCATCTGAGTTTCTGTGCAAACCAGCTGTGACTGTGACAAGCGATGAACGACAGGACATTTCGAGCAGCTGTTGTGAAATCTCATTGGTCCAAAATCCTGCTCTGCACGTTAATTATCAAGTGTCTTCTGATTGGGTGCAAATGTGTCACATATGACATATTGAACATATTAAAACTTATTGTATCCCTGCTGTTGAGTTGAGTCCCATATGATGTAGGCTGCTATACAGTGTGCACTTACTCTTCTTACTGCCATCTAGTGTATGAAATGTAAAAGTGCATCATAAAATTAAATAAAACAAAATAAAAAATGACAAAAAAACAAAAATACTAAAAATTAAATATCATGAAGATGATAAACAAAATAGAAATAGAATAAAAGGTACATAAAATACATATCAATAAAATAAAAAAGAATACAAGCAACTAACAAAAATAACAGTAAAATAGAATAAAATAAAATAAAAATAAAATAATACAATTAAGAACAAAATAAAATAGAAAAGAGCTAAACTAAAATGAAGTAATAATAGAATAAAATTAATAACAAAATAAAATAGAAAATAATCAAATTAAATAAATTAGCAGCAGAATAAAATAAAGAACAAAAATAACCAACAATACAATAGAATAAAATAAATAAAACAGAATTAAAAAGTAAATAAAACAAAACAAATGAACAATAAAACAGAATTACAAAATAGAATAAAATGTAAATAACATGAAATAATGTCAAAAAATTACTAAAATAAAAATAAATACAAAATAAAATAAAACAAATTTAGAAATTTAGGGAAATTTGGTTTCACAGGTAATCACACTACAGTGCATCATACTATGCTTTTAAGTTTAAATTAAATGTTTATATAGTTTTTATTCATTTTAATTGTTCTTCTTTAGTTTTAGTTGTTTTAGTATGTTAAATTAAATTAAAATGAGAAATGATGAAATATAGCGGAAATAAAAATAGATTAAAGTAAATAAATAGAAAAAAAAACGTAAAATAAAAATAAAAAACAATAAAAAATAAAATAAAAAGAATAAAAAGTTAATAATAGAATAAGATATGAAATATAAAAATAAATAAAATAATAAAATAAAAAAATAAAAAAATATATATATTTGGGGTTTTAGTTATTTTAGTACATAAAGTTAAACTAAATTAATATGAGAAACAATGAAATATAGCTGAAATAAAAGGATTAAAGGAAATAATAACAAAATAAAAGATAAATGACATTAAAATAAAACAACAAAGAAAAAATAAAGAAAATAAAAAATAAAGCTGTGGCAAAAATAAATTAAATAAGATAAATAGTGAAACTACTAACTAAATAATAAATTAAAACGAAGTAAATAACAGAATAAGAAAATTACATATAAATATAAAAATGAATAGAAAATAATAAAATAATATTAAAACATTTTTATTTTGGTTTTAGCTATTTTAGTACATCAAGTTAAACTAAATTAAATTGAGAAAGGACGAAATATAGCTGAAATGACAAAGATTAAAGTAAATAAATAGAAAAATAAAATAACAAAATAAAAAATAAATAACATTAAAATAAAACAACAAAAAATAGTATAAAAAATAAATAATACTGTGACTAAAAACAAATAAAAAATAAAATGTAATAAAATAAGAAAAAAATGTAAAGTAACAAAAATAGTAAAACTACTAACTAAATAAAATAAAAACAAATAAAAAATAATAAAATAAACTAATGGAATAAAAGGGAAATAACAGGATAAATTTAAATATAAAAATAAAAAATAAAAAATGTTTTTACATTTTATTTAGTTTTTACTTTATATCATGTTTTTTTTATTTCAAGTAAAAAATGTATATTTGTTTTTTTTTATTATTATTATTATTATTATTTAATATTAAAGCAGCAAACTAAACTAGAGAATAATGTTGAGTAACTGGTATTTCAGACCTAATAGCACAAATTATTTGATTTAACTTTAGCATAAAAATCATTGCAAAAAAAGAAAGCAGCATATCAGTGAACAAAATTAGCTGTGATGCAAACAATGAAAAGTTCCAGTGAACCAGAATGAAGTCAAAAACATAAAACTAAAAAACGACATTACTTGTCTGAAGAAATGTTAACTGTGATTCCTTTAAGAAATAATATATTTATGAGTCTTTTATTAAATTGCAGTTGTCGTGTTTTATAAAGGCGATAAGTAAGAGCAGCTTATTGCTTTTTTAGCTTTTTATTAAGCTTTGTTGTGTTGGAGAGACAAATGCTGGCTCTGAATGAAGCTCTTCTCTGTTTGTCTGCAGATTGAGACGCGTTTGATCCGCCGGTGTGGCAATTAGCCGAGGATGAAGCACCTGAGAGCTGAGAGCAGCAGAGACTGGAGTTAATGGGACGAGATGAACGGAGTCGCCGCGGGACGCGCTCGCTTCTGCTACCCAAACATCAGTCACACACACAAACACACACCGCATGGAGAACACGTGCTGTCTGCTCTCGACGGCGCAGGTGATTTTTACGTGGACTTGTTGACATTTTAATGCTGATTAATTAGTAATTGACTTGCACAAACCACTAGCCGTCAAAATTAACAATCAAACTCACAACTATGTTGGAGTCAGTGTTCATTTAGTATCATTGATGTACTATTTTCATAGTCTTAAATGTCTTAAATGGTACAAGAACATTTTAATTATGATTTCAAGAGGTCTATGGCTTAATGTGATGATTAAACTTAATTTTTAATTAAATAAAAAATTAAATAAATAAACTGTAAGTGTCAAAGTTGAGTGTTGCACTGCTCTGGGGAAACCGCTATATTTCTGCCTTTACAAAAGCGCCACCTGCTGGCAGAAAATGAATTTGCATTTTTAATAAGCCTGTCTGCTGTTTTTCGGACCATTGGAAAATCAACCCATGTTTGTACGCTGCAAACCAGCAGATTTGTAAATGTGAACTGGTGGATTGACGAGAAGATGCATTATAAAAGTCTAAACAATTAAGACAGTAAAATATTTTATATATTATTTAATTAATAATTGATTGATAAGAGTTGTTTAAATTAATATAATAGATACTTTTGACTCCATTTTCGTAAAAATGGTTTGAAGGCTGAAATGTGAATTTAATCGTTTTGTAAAACATTTTGTTTTTGTGAAAACCTATATCTGAACTGTAAATCATGCTTTTTACAGTCATTTTACAGTTTAATATGTTAAAGGAGAAGTCCACTTCCAGAACAACAATTTACAAATAATTTACTCACCCCATTGTCATCCAAGATGTTCATGTCTTTCTGTCTTCAGTCGTGAAGAAATTATGGTTTTTGAGAAAAACATTTCCGGATTTTTCTTCATATAATAGACTTGATTAGTGCCCCGATTTTGAACTTTCAAAATAGTTAAATAGTAGTTTAAAAGCAGCTTTAAAAGGCTCTAAACGATCCCAGCCGAGGAAGAAGTGTCTTATCTAGTGAAACAATTGGTCATTTTTTTCGAAAAATAAAAATTAGTATACTTTTTAAGCACAAAAGCTTGTGTAGCACAGACTATGGGATGCGCATTCTTGAATGATTCGTTCATTTTGAACGAATCTTTAATATGACTCGGGAAGAACGAGTCGTCTCTGGGAGTGATTCGTTTCTATTAGGTTCTGTACTGGAATTAGTTCACCTGTTTCGAGTCTTCGGGTTTTTCGAGTCGTTTGTCCATCTTATGGGTCTGTCACGTGATCAACGAACGACTTAAACCCGAAAACTTGTCAGATAAGAGGTGAGGTGAGCTAATCATAGACTAAAGACCCAGGTAAACAATGAATTCATCTTTTCTGTTTCTTATAGCATTATAGTTTTGTCTTGTTTGTAGTGTGATCAACATTTGTGTAAGCAGTAGATGTTTTAGGGAAGTAACACGTAACATTTTAATTATATTTTGCTAATATGAACGAAATGACTCGAAAAAAGATTCGTTCATTTTGCTGAACGAGACTCAAAGGTCCGAGTCCGTAAAATGATCCGAACTTTCCATCACTACTACGAATCACGTCCAAGTTTATTGTCTGTGTACTCCGGCTAAAAATGGTAGAGTATGGCGACAGAATTGTCCGACATCGTTGTACCTTTTTGTTTGTAAACAGCGTTTGACTTACTTGCACTTTCTTAGTCTTTGCACCTTCGCTTTGTAAACACTGGGTCTGTAGTTCCGCCTACGTTCGGTGTGACCTTCCGACGTGATTCAATAGTACGTGAACGCGCATCACAGAGCCTGTGCTACACGAGCTTTTGTGCTTATGTTTATTTTCCAAAAAAAAATGACCTATCATTTTACTAGATAAGACCCTTCTTCCTCGGCTGGGATCGTTTAAAGCCCTTTGAAGCTGCATTTAAACTACATTTTGGAAGTTCAAAATCAGGGCACCATATCAGTCCATTATATAGAGAAAATCCTGAAATGTTTTCCTCAAAAAACATAATTTCTTTACGACTGAAGACAGAAAGACATGAACATTTGTTGTTGTTCTGGAAGTGGACTTCTCCTTTAACATTGCTCTACACTGCTCATATGGTATTAATTTAATTTGTTGTCTTAAAAAGTCTTACATTTGATCTTAAAATTTAAAGTTTTAAAGTTTTTTTTTTATATTTTATATGTTATTTTTATATTTTCTGTTTTCACAATTGTATGTTTTGTCTTTTTTATTAGACTTAGTTGTGTAATCATGAATTATATTTCTGTCTTAGTATGTCATAATTTTGACTTTCATAATTTTGATCCCATATTTTTTCAATTTCAGCTCTTTATCTAACAGTGTCAACTTTTTGTCATAATTTTAAATCTGTATATCATAATTGACTTTTATTTCATAGTTATGACATTGTCATAATCTTGACTTTTTAATCTAATAATTTATTTATTTGTCAATATCAGTTTATCTAATTTAGATTTTTTTTGTCTCAATTATGAATTATTGTGATAATTTTGCCTTTTTAATCTTGTAATGAAATTTTGACTTAATTTTCATTGTATACTTTATCTAATAATTTGTAATAATTTTTAAATTATGTCATTATAACTTATTGTTTCATAATTTATTTCAGACCTTAATAATTATGGCTTAATATGTCATAATTTCAACTTCATATTTCAATGTAGTCATAATTATAACTTTTTATATCATATTTATGACTCGGTATGTCATAGTTTTGACTTTTTAATCTCATTATTTGAATCTCATAATTTTTCAATTTCAATTTAGGTTTGTTAATCTCAGTGTTGACTTTTTGTCATGTTTTTTTTTCATATTTTAGTTGGCTTATGTAAAAATATTGAATTCTGTCTTTTATAATGATGACTTTTAATGTCATAAAATTTCTCTTCATTTTGACTTTTTTCCCCTTATTCTGACTTATTTCATAATTATGGCACTGTATGCCGTTTCGACTGTATCTAATTTTAATTTAGTCATAATTGTAAGTTTTTATATCATATTTATGACTTTGTATGTCATAACTTTGACTTTTTAATCTCATAATTTTTACATTTAATTTAGGTTTATTACCATCACTGTTTTGATTTTTTTTTTTTTTGTCGAAATATCGTAATGTTATCAAATAATTTAGACTTTTTATATCATAATTGACTTATGTAATAATATTGACTATTTATCTCATAATTATGACTTTTAATGCCATAAAAGTTCGACCTTTACATCTAAATTTTGACTTTTTTTTCCCTCATAGAGTTTAGAAATATTTTAATATCGACTTTTTATCTAATAATTTCTGTTTATCTCAGTTATGACTTAGTGTCCTAATTTTGACGTAAATGACACAATTTTGACTTTTTGATCTTGTAATATCGACTTTTTTTTACTTATTTTTTACTTTTTATGTAATATTTTTTACTTTTTATCTATCTATCTATCTATCTATCTATCTATCTATCTATGTATCCATCTATCTATACACACACACACACACACACACACACACACACATACACACACAGTACAGATATATTTTATTTAGTAACTTTAATTCTTTAATGAAAAAGATGGCCTCGGCAACTAGCTGAAATAACATTATGTTTGTAGTGTTTTATTTTATTTCAGTTATTGTTCATTTTATTTCAAGTATCAGGTTTTTTTAATGTTTTTAGTTAGAGATAATAGCCCTGGGAGGCGGGATCAGAGCCATATATAGAATGCAGATTATTTACATGTTTATGCTCATGAATATGTAATGAGGTAATGTGTGTTGGTGTCATATTTCAGAGGCGCTTTGATGGATGCATGTGATCGTTCTGCATCAGAGACGAGCGTGTTTCAGCATGTCGGGCCTCAGGGCGTCATTATGACCCTCGTTTGATGAGAAATGTGTCCGTCTGTGGATGTTTAACAGCACACATCAAGAGACTCATCACAAGGCAAGTTTATTACAGTCCTTTTTACATTACACACTGAAAATGAGCATGTATTTTTCATTGTAAAGACCTTTCATCCAAAAAAAGAGCATTCGATTCAGTGTATCTGCGGGTTACCCAGCATGTTTTGCAGTGGGGCTCAGATTTATGAGTTTGATCTGATTGCTCACTTGGAGTATATAAGAGTGTGAAATGGGCTTAGTGGGGTATTTACAGTTGGTGGTAGGTGTACAGTTTACTGTAATGTTGTATGTTATGTATATGTGTCACCATTGTTAGCAGTGATATTTTAGTTATTATTTATATACTATGAAAGTACTTATTAACATGTTGAATTAGCATTTATTTTAATATTTTCCATAAATTTTTAGCTTAGTAAATTTTGTGCATTTGTAATTTAAAAAAAAAAAAATTATAATCAGCTTTGATTTATATTTTATTTCAGTTTTAGTACTTTAACTTCTTTATCTTTTGTCAGTTGCCAAGGGTTTTAAATGTGTAATTTACATCTAATATTCATATATTGTATTTATAAAATTTTATCTTTTGGTAATTCATTTGAGATAAAAAAAAAAAAATCATAATTACGACATTAAAAACTCAGAACTATAAATTGTCAAATTTGTCATGATTGTGTGTTATACTTAATGTGTCATAATTTCGACTTTTTACAGAATAATTTAGACTTGGATCACAATTATTAAACTAAATTAAAACAAGAAATTATGAAATATAGTTGGAATAAAAAAGATGAAAGAAAATAAATAAAATAAAATAAAATAAGACAAATAACAAAAAAAAAACAATAAAGATTAAATAAAGAAAATATAAATAAAATAGTGACTAAAAATTATAAAAAATAAAAATAGAAACTACTAAGTAAAATAAAACTAATAATAAATACTTTAAAGTAAATCAAATACAATAAAAAGTAAATAACAGAATAAGAAAATCTGAAATAAAAAATGACTAAAGTAAACATTTTTTGTTTCAGTTTTAGTTATTTTAGTACATAAAGTTCAACTAAATTAAAAATGAGAAATAAACCAACATAAAAGATAAATAATATTAAAATAAAACAACAAAGATAAAAACGGTGACTAAAAATAAATTAAAATAAAATTTAATAAATAAGACAAAAAAATAACAAAAATAGTGAAACTAACTAAATACTAAATTACATTTTATCTCATAATTTCAACTTGGCTCATAGTTGTGTTAATTATAATTTTGACTTTTTATCTCAAAATTATGATTTAGTATGTCATAATTGAGTTATTTTGTCATAGTTTTGTATTTTTTTGAAATCTCATTTCAATTTTCAACTCATTTTTTCTTACATTTTGTCGCAGATGTGTTTTTATTTATTTTTTGTACGTTTAATGTTAGTTTTCACTAATTATGGCATAATTTTGACTTTTTATTCAAATAATAGTTGCTAACTTTTCCCATTTCAATATAGACTGTGATTTTATTTTTTTGTGCTTTTTTTCATAATTGTTATTTTGTTAGAATTTTTACTTCTATCTCATAATTTTTACTTTTTAATTTTATTTCAGTTGTAGTTTAAAAAAATATATATATTTCAGTCAGTTCCCAAAGCAACATGTCCAAATTATAAAGTTTTTCATTTTCTAATATTCTATATTAAATATAAATAATATTTGGAGCTTTACTTCAATTAAAAAAAATAATAAAAAATAAAACTTTTACTAGTTTTAGTTTACATTTAAACAACAAAACTGTTGTATACGTACTATACTGTGCATTACACACATTTTTCTATCATAGTCACTTTTTTTTTTTTTTTTACATATATATTAAACTAATATTTTCTCTAACCTAAAATGCATGCAGATGTCTTCATGAAGATGTTTATTATCCGTTTTCCGCATGAGGGCTTTTGGCTGCTCCTCACAGTGTAGCTAATTTAAGGTTTCACTACCCTTGAAGTTTGGTCAACTTGCACGTACAGACGCTTTTTCTCGTCTACAGACACCTTGAGGTCCTAAACCATTTTCTCAACACTATCTTTAAGCACAGAGGGCAAATGTCACCGTTATCTCCATGTTATTCCCTCAACATTGTGACCCGTCGGTTTAAAGCGCGTTCGGCATCACGGGTGTCGCGGTTTTCCCGCCGCGCCGCGGTCTATCAGCTCTCCCGCAGGCCGCCGCAGGAAATGGGTGTTTTATGAGAACGATACATCACCGGCCGGCAACAGCGGCATCTGACACCTGCGATTTTTCTTCTGCCTTAAAGGAAAGAAGGGAAATAAATGGACAGGAACAGGTCCGCGTGTTTGTGGGAAAGGTTGAACGGTCACCCGCGCTGACAGAAGACTAGCTGAAGAGAAACAACAGCCCTGACAGCATATTTCAATGTGTGTTTAATTAAATCAATGCGGCAGCGCTGTCCGTTCGCTCGCCTCCTGTCTGAACGCGTGAGGCTCACTGGAGATTTACCTCTGCCACGGCTGGGAGCTGAGCCTGGGAAAGCTGATACAAGTAAAACGGGAGAAAACAATGTCACGAACGCTTGGTGATTACAACACAACTCAACACACTCCAGGCCTGAGGGGAGGTTTTCCACTGAATGTACTGAAGCTGTTCATCGTGAATCCTGAATAGTTCTGCACAAATAATGTGATCAAGAAACTGTATTCGCGGCAACCCATTTTATATCCATTATGAGACATATTTATGAGCAAAACAAGATATTCCGATATAAATCTGAGACTAGACTTAATTTAATCCTTTGGTAAAGGATTGGAAAAGAAACCCATTTCTGCAGCAATAGAAAAAATGCATGTTTTGAAAAATCATAGTTATGAGATATAAAGATATATAGACTTTTTGTTATAATTATGACTTTTTATCTCATCATTTCAACTTTTAACTCAAAAAGGTCTTAATTATAATAATGACTAAATTACTTAAAACTTTGTATTTCAAAATTTGGATTTAGTATGTTGTAATTCTGAGTTTTGTCATAATTTTTACGTTTTAAAATCTCATAATTTCACATTTTATCTCATTTTTTCTTTTTGTTGCAATTTTGCATTTTTATCTATTTTTTCATGTTTAATGTCAATTTTAACTTAATCTCATAATTGTTAGTTAGTATGTCATAATTTAGATTTTAACCTTAATATATCGATTTTTTTTTATTTTGATTTATCCAATAATTACACAATTGTTTTTTTTGTTTTTTTTTTTTCAAAATTTCAACTTTTTAACTCCTAATAGACCTAATTATAATTATGGCTGTCTTTTTATTTTTTATTTTCTTGTAATTTTTTTATTTTAATTTCTTTAGTAACATTTCTAAATTATATCTAAAATCTATTCTAATATTTATATTTAATATTTGCAGCTTTACTTCATAAAAAAAAAAAAAAACAGTATTTATATAATTTTCGATTTTTATTGATGAAAAAGTAAAAATTGCATTTTTAAAAAATTTTGTTATAATTAAAAACTTTTTGTTATAATTATGACTTGGTGTATCATAATTTTATTTTTATGTCAATTTTGTCATAGTTTGGACATACTAAAAATGTACTTTTTTATCTCAGAATTTCAACTTTTTTAACTCAAAATGGTCTTAATTGTAATAATAACTGTTAGAATTTTGTCTTTTTATTTCAGAATTATGATATATGTTGTAATTTTGAGTTTTGTCAAAACATTTTTTTTAAATCTCATAATTGCACATTTTATCCCATATTTTTTTTATTTTTATTTTTGTTTCAATTTTGCATTTTTATCTATTTTTTGTATGTTTGATGCAATCTGATAATTATAAGTTAGCATGTCATAATTTTCTCTTTTAACCGTAATATTATGACTTTTTGATTTTGATTTATCTAATAATAATAATGTAATTTTTCTGATTTCGACTTTTTAATTCCTAATAGACCTAATTATAGTAATAACTAAGAGTGTTATATTTTTGTCTTTTTATTTCAAATTATGATTTAGTATATTGTAGTTTTGAGTTTTGTTAGAATTTTTAGTTAGTAAATCACAATTATGATTATGTAATAATTTTGACTTTTCATCTCATTTTTTAAACTTTTTAACTCATTGTGTTAATTATAACTATGAGTTAATCTCATTTTATCTCAAAATTATGACTTAGTATGTCATAATTTAGTTATTTTGTCATAATTTTGTCATTTTTTTGAAATCTCAATTTCAGTTTCCATCTCATTTTTTACTTTTTGTAGCAATGTTTTATTTGTTTTAATCTATAATTATGACTTTATCTCATAATATTATTCTCATTTTAATATTATTTTTACTCCATTGAGTCGCTATGTCATAATTTTGAGTTTTTAAAAATTTATTTCAGATTTAGTTTTTTCTAAATTATAGTAACATTTCTAAATTATATCTAAAACATTTCTGAATCATATCTCAAATCTACTTCTTATATTTATATTTAATATTTGCATCTTTACTTCATTAAAAAAAAACAATATTTGTATCATTTTCAATTTTTATTGACAAAAAAGTAAAAGTTGCATTTTAAAAAAATTGTTTTGTTATAATTAAAAACTTTTTGTTATAATTAGGACTTGGTGTATCATAATTTCAACTTTTTTGTCAATTTTGTCATACTTGGACATACTAAAAATTGACTATCTCAGAATTGCAACTTTTTTTTAACTCAAAATGGTCTTAATTGTAATAATAACTCTTAGAATTTTGTCTTTTTATTTCAGAATTATGATGTATGTTGTAAATTTGAGTTTTGTCATAATTTTGACTTTTTAATTTTATTTCAGTCTTTTTCCAAACATATTTTATTTCAGTCAGTTGTTTTTAAATCTGTTTATATTTAATATTTACAGCTTTACTTCAATTAAAAAAACAACAACAAAATATTTTATTTTTAATTCAAGTTAACAAAGCTGTTCTATAAGTTCGATACATTTTTCTATCATGGTTGAGACATTTCACTTCGAATTTTGTTTTTATATCAATAAAAAATCATAATTATGAGCTAAAAGTTGAACATTATGACAAGATAAAGCTGAAGGGATGAACTAGTAAAAATTGCATTTTAAAAATTGACTTTTGTTATAATTGTTCAATGTTTTAAATCTCAAATCTGCAATTTTGCATTTTTATATTTAATATCAATTTTGATGTAATCGCATAATTATAACTTAGTATGTCATAATTTTGACCTTTAATCTTACTATTATGATTAAAATAATTTTGATTTATCTAATAAATATGCCGTTTTTCTCAACTCAACTCCTAGTAAACCTAATTATAATTAAGATTTGGTCATAATATCATAGTTTTGATATTTTCATCTTAATTTTTTTGTCAAAATGTAAACTTTTCGTCTCATATATTTGACTTATATCATCATTTTGCCCTTTTGTTTAACATAGTGATCATTTACCAAAGCAGCATTATGTGGTACATAAACTGGAAAGAAGAATCATTTCAAAGGTGAAGTTGTTTTGGTGAAAGATTACAAACATGTGATGTCTTTACAATAATATGCATTGATAAACCATTCACAATAAGACCAGGAAAAAGCATTGGGTAAATGGCGTCCACTTCCATGTTATGACTTTAAGTACATGTCGCAAAAATAAAATAAGCATTAACCGAGGAAAGGAAGCCGCAGGCGTAATTTACAAGGACCCGATGACCTCAATGAGCTCGGGCCGCTTCCTCTTTGATAATTAGCAGTGACTCATGGACACTAAAGGTGGAAGCAGCTTTTCTTGTGCGGGAAAACTAAATGTAATCGCATTTTTTTTTTTACTGCTTAGGATGAGCTGCGACCTCAGATGAGAAACACATTTATATTAGAGCCAGAACTGCCTGCCTTTAATTTCACGCTGGATGCGTCTCCACGAGAGAAAAATAAGGCTTAATTTTCTGCCAAGTTTTCTAAACCGGTGGAAATGAAAGTGCGCGTTTCGGAAAGAGAGAGAATAAATATCAAAGTTTATGTTGAAATGCTAATTTGTTGCTTGGGTCGTTCTCAGGAACGGCTGGCGCTCGTGGCCCGTTTGTCCGATTATATTTTGCTGCTGAAATAATTAACAGGGTACTGGATTTACTCACTGGTTGATGAATTGTGCAGTAAAAAGATATTTGATCGTTAAGGCTGTTATTAAACATTTTTGCACTGATCTCTAACCCCAAAACATTTTGATTAATAACAATGTCATTTTACAATCAGAATGTGTGAATTATTATAAAACATATTTCCATTAAAAATTTAAGTTTCTAAAAGTTTCTAAGTTCCAGTGATCGATGTCACTAAAAATACACAATCTGCAATCATATTTACATAAAAACAACATTAGATTTATTATTATTGTTGACACCAATAGCCTCGTGGGTGGTGTGCTGACAAATCCTGCCATTGTGCATAATTTAAAATTAAGAGATTAAAATTTTATCTCATTTGTGACAATTTTCTCAATTTTGACATTTTATTTCATAGTTATGACTTTGTCAATTTAGCTTTTATCTAATAATTTCAACTTTTTGGTCGTAAGTCTGACTTAATATGTTGTATTTTTAATTTAGCATATAATATGTTTTTTTTAAATCTCACAATTGTATATTTTTAAATATAATTTTTGACCATTCTCTCTTAATTTTGACATTTTATTTAATAATTATGACTTTATATGTCAACTGAGCTTTTTATCTAATTTCAAGTTTTTGGTTGTAAATATAACTTAATATGTAATCATTTTGATTTAGTAATTTTTTTTTTAAATATAATTTTTGACCCTTTTCTCATAATCTTTCTCATAATTTTTTAACCTAATAATGAAATGTTTTTGGGCATAATTATGACTTATGTCGTAATTTTGATTTAGCATGTAATAATTTGGTCTTTTAATGTCTCAATTTTTATTTTTTTTAAATATAATTTTTGACCATTTTCTCATAATTTTGACATTTTATTTCATAGTTATGACTTTATATGTCAGTTTAGCTTTTTTAATCAATTAAAATTTTTTGGTCATAAGTATGACTTCGTATGTCCTATTTTTAATTTAGCATGTAATAATTCGGTCTTTTAATTTTACAATTTTTATTTTTTTAAATATAATTTTTGACCCTTTTCACATAATTTTGATTTATGAAATGTTATTTCATAATTATGACTTTATATGTCAATTTAGCTTTTTTTTTAATCAAATAATTTCAAAATTTAGCTCATAATTATGAATTAATGTCATATTTTCATTTAGTATATAATAATTTGGATTTGTAATCTTTTTTTTTTTATTTTTGACCATTTTCTCATCATTTTGATGGTTTATTTCATAATTATGACTTTATATATCATAATTATTGACAAAGATATTTATCTAATAATCTAAACTTTTTAGTCATAAGTGTGTTGTATTTTTATTTGGTATGTAATCATTTGGACTTTTAATCTAATCATTAAAAATTTTTAAATCTAATTTTTGAAAATTTTCTCATAATTTTGACATTTTATTTCATAATTATGACTTTAAATGACAATTTTGCTGTTTAACCTATTAATTTCAACTCATAAATATGATCCAATATGTCATAATTTTGATTTAGTATGTTATAATTTGGACTTTTAATTTCATTTAAATTTTTTTTTTTTAATCTAATTTGACTATTTTCGTGTCAATTGAGCTTTTTATCTAATAATTTCAACTTTTTGGTCACAAGTATGACTTGATATGTCTTATTTTTGATTTTCTATGTAATAATTTGGATCTTTATTCTTGTTTTTTTTTTATTCTTGCTTTATTATTGCAATCAATTCTTTGATGATTTTCTCACAATTTTGACATTTTATTTAATAATTGTGATTAATAATTATGACTTTAAATGTCAATTTTGCTTTTTTAATCTGATAATTTCTAACTTTTGGTCATATTTATGAATTAATATGTCATATTTTCATTTAGTATGTGCTAATTTGGAATTATAATCTCATATTTTAATCTAATTTTTTACCATTTTCTCATAATTTTGACGATATGTCAATTGAGCTTTTTTATCTAATAATTTAAACTTTTTGGTCATAAGTATGACTTAATATGTTGTATTTTTGATGTAGTATGTAATAATTTGGATTTTTAAAATCTCAATTCTGACTTTTCATGGCAGAAGTTTCACTTTTAATCTCAATTTCAACCTTTGTCATAAATTTTACTTTATTTCGTAATTATTTCTTATGTCATAATTTAGTCTTTTTATCTAATAATTTTCACTTTTGTCATAATTATGATTTATATGTAAACATATCTAAACATACATGACTTAGATGGGTTTTTTTGGTCATATGATTTATTATGATTTATACATATATGCATAATAGTTTGTACTTTCAGTCTCATAATTCTGACTTTTTATGGCACAGTTTTCACTTTTTAATCTCAGTTTTGACTTTAATTCATAATCATTCTTTTTTCTTTCTTTGGCTTGCCTAACAATTTTGACTTTCTAATAATTTCTCATTTTTGGTCATAATTATGACTTAATGTCATAATTTTGATTTAGTATGTAATAATTTGGATTTTTAATCTTGTTTTTTAATCTAATTTTTGACCATTTTCTCTTTTTGGTCATAAGTATGACTTAATATGTCGTATTTTTAATTTAGTATGTAATAATTTTTCTTTTTAATTCTGACTTTTATGGCAGAATTTCTACTTTTAATCTCAGTTTCGACCTTTGTCATAAATTTGACTTTCGTAATTATTGACTATTTTATTGACTATTTTGTAAAATAATTTGGATTTTTTTTTTTCTTCATTTTGACTTGAGTGACAATCTTGACTTTGTTGAAATATTAACTTCTTAGTCTAATTTTTGACCCTTTTCTCATAGTTCTGTCATTCTATTTCATAATTATGAATTTTAATCTCAGTCATGACTTGATGTCATAATTTGTACTTTTTTGGTCATAAATTTGATTTCGTTTAAACCCATAATTTAGTTTTTTTTTTTTTTTTAAATCGCAATTTCATCCTTCTTTTTCATAATTATGACTTTTTAGCTAAAAAATAATTTTTTAAATAATAAGTATGACTTATTGTGTCAATTTAGATTTATGTAATTTTGATATTTTGTCAACTTTTTAGTCTTATTTTTTGACCTTTTGACCTCTTTTCTTATAATATTGACATTTTATTTCTTAATTTTTATTTAGTATGTCATAATTTAGAATCAGCATGCAATAACCTGGACTTTCCAATCTCATAATTCCAATTTATGTCCATTCCTCTGACGCTGTCAGACTTATTCCAGAGCTATTTTACAGATGTTTTTTTAGTCAGGTCACTCTGACACCATCTTTCTGTTGATGTGTTTAAATTACTGGCTTTTTCCATCTGCGCGTTGGTTTCTGGTGGCTTTGATAGAAAGCGTGATTTAGCTGCTAACCCGAGCATCGCTCACGGATGGAGAGAGACGCCGTCTGAAATCTCTCCCGTGGCTCTGATTGATGGAGGACTTGAATAGACGAGCTGGCAGCAACGCTGAGTATCGTTCATTGTAATGCGTTTGCCCTAAATAAATGCCCTGAATATGAGCATGACTTTGCCACATTTTCCTGCACAAATCAAAGGGGTGAAATAAAAGACAAACGCGTGAAGTCCACTTATAGATGGTTTTCATGTCCCTCCATCTGACAATTAAATATGATTTGTGATACTGTAATGTGGGCGGTCATATGTTAATGAGCTCATGAATGTGTAATGGTTCCTGAGTTATTTTCATTCCGTTTAGTCTAGTAAAGTGTGTTGAACTTGTATTTCAAAAGATCAAGCAAAATCTTATTTTCCATAAGAAATGCCAGTGAAAATAATCAAATGACTCAAGCGGACAAGCACGCAACTGATGGATTGTGTGTTGTGATAATCCATAAAATGTTCATGCCAATAACAGTGTGATGCACAGAAACTATAAATGTCTGTATGCTGTGTTGTAATGTGCCGTGTTATGTCGTAATAATTGCAAACATATGCTCATTGTGGTTTGGCTGTATTCTCAATAGTATATTTTTGAGTTATTCTGCAGCATATTGAGCTGAGCAGGTTGTATATGTGGTTGATGATCAAGTCAGCATCCTGAAGAACAGCTGCTGGATTTAAAAATATAATGTTTTTTCCTACTTTCCCGGTAAATCGTTGTTGCTCCTCTTGCTATATGAACTTAAACACAATCTGTTCTCAACAAACAGATGAAAAGAGAGTTTGGATTTTCTCTCTTAAACACACAATTCTAAGAAAAATCTGGATTGTAAAATATAAACTTGCTTTTGCGACAGAGTCACAATTGTGAAATAAAAAGTTTCAGTTGCCTTTTTAATTTTTTTTATTTGTGGAAACAAAAAACTGAATGGTGAGACAAACTCCAAATTGTGAGATATAAACTTATGTGTCGCAAATCCTGTTTTGCATAATTCTGAGATACAAAGTCACAATTATCTTATTTATTATAGTTTTTTTTCCCCCATTCCATGGTGGAAACATCCTTCCATATATTCATGATTCTCAATTACAATTTAGACCAAGATGACACTGCAAAACAAACAAAAAAAAAAGGCTTATCATACTTTGTTTTGTTTCTAGTCAAAATATCTTAAATTCTTAAGATGCATTTACTAGAATGAGTCGTCTCGGGGAGTGATTCGTTCAGTCGCGCATGCGTAACATCCTATCAGGTTCTGTACTGGAATTAGTTCACCTGTTTCGAGTCTTTGAGTTTTTCGAATCGTTCGTTCATCTTATGGGTCTGTCACGTGATGAACGAACAACTCAAACCCGAAAACTTGTCAGATAAGAGGTGACGTGAGCTAATCATAGACTAAAGACCCAGGTAAACAATGAATTCATCTTTTCTGTTTCTTATAGCATTATAGTTTTGTCTTGTTTGTAGTGTGATTAACGTTTGTGTAAGCAGTAGATGTGTTAGAGAAGTAACACGTTTTACATTTTACTTATATTTTGTTAAAATGAACAAAATGACTCAAAGAGATTCGTTCATTTTGCTGAACGAGACTCAAAGGTCCGAGTCGGTAAAATGATCCGAACTTCCCATCACTACTACGAATCACGTGTAAGTTCATCGTCTGTGTACTGAGTATGGCCAAAAACTCCATCTTATTTTCTCCTACAACTTCAGAATCGTCCGACATCGTTGTAGCTTTTTGTTTGTAAACAGCGTTTGACTCGCACTTTCTTAGTCTTTGCACGTTCGCTTTGTAAACACTAGGTCTGTAGTTCCACCTACATTCTGCATGACCTTTTGATGTGATTCAATAGTACGTGAACGCACATCCCAGAGCCTGTGCTTAAAAAGTATACAAATTTTTATTTTACGAAAAAAATGACTGATCGTTTCGCTAGATAAGACCCTTCTTCCTTGGCTGGGATCGTTTAGAGTCCTTCGAAGCTGCATTTAAACTACATTTTGAAAGTTCAAAATCGGGGCACCAATGAAGTCCATTATATGGAGAAAAATGCTTAAATGCTTTCCTCGAAAAACATAATTTCTTCACGACTGAACACAGAAAGACATGAACATCTTGGATGAGAAGGGGGTGAGTAAATTATTTGTGAATAAATCATACAAAAAAACACAAAGTAAATAAAATAGAAAAGCAGAATCTAGGGAAAAATAAAGTGAATTTATGTGGCCCTAAATTAAAAGTTGGCTTGAAAGAATGTATGAAAAAAATAAATTAATAATAATAATAATAATAATAACAACAACAACAATAATAATAATAAATATTGATATGATATGGAAAAAATATTGTCATAATTATTTCTGGACATATTACCAGCCCCAATTTAAAATGTTATTATGAAAAAGTGCTGAAAAACATAATTATGAAACGTTCTGAAAATGAAAGAAAGGGTGTTACGACCTTGATGGAAATTTTTGTCTAGGATTTTAAAAGGAGTAACATTAAGATGACCAGAAGAAAAAAGCTTAAGGTAAAGATTGGCAAGAGAAACGCAGGACAACAAATTAGCACCGCAAAAGATTTATTGCTCCCACAACCATGAGTATTTACAACATTTAGGAAAACAAAATAAGAAACAATAATAGTTTATATAACCAAGACAAACGGGAGAGGGAACTAAAAGTGGCGCTAGAAAATCAAAGAAATAAATATAACAAAAAGAACCCCACTGTCTCCTCCCGGTCCTCTAAATAAGAAAACAAAAATATGAAAAGAAAAGTCTTCAGCGCAAATGCGCCCTGAACTTACGCTAACTAAAAAAAAACATAAATACACATTTAGCGCACTTCACTAAACTAGTGTTTCTAATACATAAATAAAACCTACGTGCAAGGTATGTACGTCACGTGACTTACTAGGCTGTTCCAAGTCTCCGTTGTCTGTAAGTCAGCAATTAGATCACAAGTTTGAGTGGAGCATAAGCGGGCTAAAAGTGTCAAAGACACACAAGGTTCGTCGTGAACTCAGGTGTCACAAACGCCAAAAGTTTACACAGATCATGTCAACAAATCTCACACTAGTGTCGCAAGTAGTAGCAGACAAACGGACACAACAAAACAACCCGTGACACGCCAAGTCAAACAGCACAGATCTTCCAGTTGCCGCTTCCGTTTTAAAGGTGATCAACGATGAATGACAGCCCCGTCAGCCAATAGAGTTCCAAAGGTAGGCGGTACCTAGAAACGCTAAAAGTGACAGAACAAAAAGAACATACACAAGAAAAACAGTGTACGGTTCGTAACAAAGGGTAAAAGAAAAAAAAACTACAGATTAAATAATTGCTTTGGGCTGGAAATTTTTCTGGGACCTGGCAACCCTGCTGTGTGGTCACCAAAGCTGGACAACAAAACCCAGCCAATTGCTCCTCAAAACTAGCCCAATCGCGTTCCAGGGGATAAAATACACATTTTTTTTGTGGTGATCAGAGGTGCATATTTTTGCAACAGTTTTTTTTTTTTTTAAGAAAAAAGTAAAAATAAAAATAATGATTTAAATATAATAAATGATAAAATTTTTATATATTTTTTTTATTGTTTGCTACACTAAGTAAAGGATTGGGATTAGGATTGTTTATAATAATAATTGTTAGAATTATAATTTAAAATTATAATTCAAATTAATTTTATTTTTGCTACTGTAAGTAAGATGACAATTTAAATAATACAATTATTTTACAAATCCTAACAAATACAATGAAAGTATAAATATATACAATTTAAAAAAATATAATTTAATTAAAAATGTTCTTCTTAGTTTTACTAATATAAGTAAAATTTTATATGATTAAAATAATTCTAATGTAATTATACTCATATATGATGTTATTGGTGTTGCTGCAACCCGCGGACATCAAAAACAACCCGCGGCAACAGTGTTAAAGTGGCCCAATTCTGTGGGAAAAATGTGGACTTGGCAACACTGCCGCACAGCCACATTGAGGCAACTTCGATTAGCCTTGAAAGTGAGTTCTTGAGTTGTTTGTCTCTCATTCTGCTCCATATTATGAGCTCTAAAACATCCCACTCGTCTAAACACTCGTTCTGTTCTTCTACCCTTTCTCTAGGCTCATTTTCAAAACAAACATGTACTCCTCCTGCGCGTTGTTGTAGTATTTATCAGCGCTGTCAGTCTGGGGTTCAGGTGAGGGTGTGTGTTATCGGAGCGCTGCAGCCGCGCCTCTGTCAGCGCAGGCCGTGCCTGTCCGGCCCGCTTTAGTTGTGGGTGTTTAAAATTAGATTTAACATCTATCATTTCTGTTGGCTGAATGGCTCGGTGTCAGGGTTTGGCAGAGGCCATTCGTCACCGACCGTGTGTCTGCCCCGTCCCACCAGACCATCCGTCAAAGCAGCGGCATCCAGAGCCACGGTGGCGGGAGAGAGGAAACATCACCGCGGGTCGAATGCAAACACAAAACATGCCTCGCACACAAAGGGGTTTGTCTGCAATGTTATGCACACACTCATCTTTGAACAACTCATCATGTTTTATTCTAAAATGAAAAGGAAAAAAAAAAACTTAGATTTTACCCAAGTAAAATGAAGCTTATTTTTTAGGGCAAAAAAAAAAATTATATTTAAAAAAATTGATTCATTATAAATTATAATAAATAATGTATGAAGATAAATTAGCAAAACATAAAATAATTGCAATTTACATACATGATTTATCCAAGTCCACATGATGAGATGTAATATTATTATTAATAATAATAATAATAATAATAATATGTACATTAGTATTACAAAATTATATTTTTAATTTACATATATTTATATATTTTTATTTTTGAATTATAATTAAATTAGCAGTTAAAAGTAGGTATATCAATTTATTTTAGAATTTATTTTAGAAATATGATATAATGTTTATCATATTTCAATACAAAATAGATTTTGCCCATGTAAAACAAAGCTTCTGGAGTTTTTTATTTTATTATTATTATTATTATGTTAAAGTTATTTATATGACAAAATATTTTATTTTATTTTATTTTATTTTGTTCATTGTCAATTTTAGGGGTGATCAGTAGATGCATATTATTATAACTGTATTTTTTTAAGAAAAAAAAAGATTCACATGATTATATAATCTCATAATTAATGTTCATATAAATATTATAAATGTATTGTAAATAAATAATTTTTATTATTTGCTACTTTAAATAAAATTAAGATTGAAATTATAATTTAAAAAGTATAATTCAAATTATAATTAAAAATCTAATTTATTTTAGAATTTATTTTAAAAATATAATGTAATATTGATCATATTTTAATCCAAAATAGATTTTGCCCAGGAATGTTTTTGAATGTTTCTTCTGGAATGTTTTTTTTAAGTTATTTCCATGACAAAGTATTTTATTTTATTTTTTTATTTTTTATTCTCAATTTGTTCATTCTCAACTGTAGTGGTGATCAGTAGGTATATATTTCAGTAGGTATATACATTTTTTTAAGAAAAAAGTACAAAAAAAATTATTCACATATAATTAATGTTCATATAAATATTATAAATGTATTATAAATAAATACTTTTTATTGTTAAAAGTAGGTATTTTTATTCTATTTTATATTTTTAATTTATTTTAGAATTTATTTTAAAAATACAATGTAATATTCATCCTATTTCAATCCAAAATAGATTTTGCCCACGTAAAACAAAGCTTCTGGAGTTTTTTTTAAGTTATTTCCATGACAAAGTGTTTTTATTTTATTTTATTTTATTTTGTTCATTCTGAATTTTAGTGGTGATCAGTAGGTGCATTTTATAGTAACACTATTTTTTATTTTTTTAAGAAAAAAGTAAAAAAAACAAAACAAAAGATTCACATATAAGTAATGTTCATATAAATATAAGAAATGTATTATAAATAAATCATTTTTATTGTTTGCTACTCTGCATAAAATTAAGATTGAAATTATAATTTAAAAGCATAATTCAAATTATAATGAATAATAATAATAATTTCTGCATTAGTATTCCAAAATGATATTTTTTATTTACATATATGTATATATTTTCCTTTTTGAATTATAATTAAATTCTAAGTTAAAAGTAGGCATATCAATTAATTTTAGATTTTTTTTGTGTGTGTCATTTTAGAGTGAATATGAGTCTAGTACGGGACCACACGACAGGAAGGAACGCAGGTATTTAAAGAAACATCAGTATGAACGCAAACACACACCGGAGAGATGCAGGAACATTGTGGATATTTTGTGGCACCTGCGGCCCGTTATGAATGTTGTGGGTCTGCAGATGAAGCGGAGGGTGCTGGAGGTGATGTGTGTGTTTCACAGCTCAGACTGTGGGGGTTTGTCTTCCAGACGGATGAAGCGTGTCTCTGACCTCCTGACTGCACACATATAAAGATCTCACAGTGTCACGACTCTCGCTGTAAAACTTTATGGGAGAAATCAGTCATGCTGAAACGCTCCAGACCTCTGAGGAGCATCACTATCATATTCAGCTGTTTAAGTGCAATCTGTCAAATTAAATATCAGACTATGTGTTTGATTAGCTGATCAGATTTAGATGAAAAAGATTGGAAAATCTAACTTTATACTGATGAATTATATTATATTATACAATATTATATATTTGAATCTTTCTTTTTATAAATTATATTTGTAAGAAATAGATTGATCAGGGTTCCCACAGGTCCTTGAAATCCTTTAAGGTTTGTGAATCTGAAGAAAAAAAAAATGTCAAGGCCCTGGAAAGTTTTTGAAAATGAACATATTTAGATACAGGTCCTTGAAAGTGCTTGAATTTATTTTGTGCAAGAAGTTTTCTGGAAAAAAATTCCATATTATTCCTTCCGGGCCGCTAATGTGTTATTTTGCCAACTTTTCTTGCTCTATGCACACTACCTTGCTTGATTTCCGTTAGTTAGGGTGACCATACGTCCTCTTTTGCCTAGACATGTCCTCTTTTTGGACCTAAAAAAATGCGTCCGGCTGGGATTTCTATCGCCCAAAATATCCGGGATTCTGCTTTTTATATTAAAGCCCTATGCTGGACTGTTTTCTTGATCCCGCTCCTGTTGAATATAATTTTTAGACATCAGGGAGCAGCTATTGTATGCGGTGTATGAGCGGCTATTTACTTTCACTTTCAATTTCGAGATCACACGTACTCTGTATAAAGGGAGCACATCCTACAAGATCAGATATGAGCACATTAAATCCTCCAGCATGATTTGCCGGCCGTCTCTTCTTGCTCTTGTCTTGACCCACGATTAGTTAAATCTTGATCCCAGATGCAGGGTTGCCAAATCTGCATTTTTTTGCATGGAATTGGGCTGATTTAAAACTGTTGCGAAGTGTTTGAAATATTCTATTCTATTCTATTCTATTCTATTATATATTTTATTATATATATATTATAAATTATGTTTTTAAAAATAAATTACTATATCTAGTTTTGAACTGAATTTAATTATTTAAAAAAAAGACTAATTAAAAATTTAAAAAATGTAAATAAAAAGATATAATTTTATACTACTACTACTACTAATTCTTCTTATTATTATATTTTATAAAATAAAATGATGAATTAAAATATATGTATTTCATGTGTACTTGGATAAGTCATGCATTTAAATGTTTTAATTATTTTATGTTTTTATAATTTATCATTTAAGTAGTTTAATTTATTATGAGTCAGTTTTGTTTTACATTATATTTTGCTAATACAAGTATAATACAAGTATAATGTAATATAATTCACACATGTAAATAATTACAATTACAATTTAAATTTCTCTTAACGCCAAACACCATAAATATACAATAATTATATTTATATTCTTATTTTATTTTTATTAAAACATAAATTGATATACCTATTTTTTTTTACAATAATTTAATTATAATTTAAAAGATAAATATATATATATATAAAGATGTGTGTATATATATATATATATATATATATATATTATATTATAATTATTATTCTTAGATTTTATATGTTATATAATTATATAAATATATAATAATTATATTTATATTCTTTTTTTTTTAAGAATTATAATTCTAAAAAACAAATGTCTTTCTTTAGAAACAAGTGCATGGATGAATCTTTTGCAGTAAGACCAGGAACATGCATTAAATTGGACCAGTTGACTTCAACATGTATTTAGTGCATACATGCATTTTTTGTTCTAAGCATTAAAAATCCTGTAGTTGTACAGGAGCAGTAGGTTGAAGTGAGCGGGTTGATGGGGTGTTGACGTTGATGTGAGCCGAGGCTCCAGCATTGATTATCCTGCAGCTCTTGCTGGGTTTGTTGATTAAATCAGTGTGAGATGGGGAAAATCCAGCCGCATCTTTGTGTGTTTGGAGGGCAAAACACGCGTCCTATAACTCAGAGTCCAATCAGAGCGTGTTAAAAACACCTCCAACACCTCGTCCTGAAATAGCACCTGAGCCGTGTCGCTCTTCTGCCGGATGAACATTAGGAAAGGTCAAAACTCAGTGTGCGCTTTCACCGCGTGAGTCCTGCGCCTCAGGTGAACACTGACTGAAGCTTCACTGTTGACCAGTGATTGTGATGAGTCCTGTGATTATATTGTGTTTGTGTGTAAATGAACAGCAGGATCAGTGTGTGTTTGTGACTCATTGTTCTCTCTGGATTCAGTCAGTGTTCATCTCAAAAGCTAAAATATCTCACGCTAGCCGTTCCTCTCTGGCCGACTGACTTTCTCCTGGTGAAATGCAATTTGCAGTGCATTTAATGTGACGTGATGCATTTCGGAAACTGAATATTTAGCAATAATTATGAAATACTTTCATGATGCTTTTATTGTGTTTGTGTAGCAATTCATTCAGCCAGTATAGAAAAAAGCTAAACAGTAAAATGTTGTATTAAAATTTAAATGATTTAAATGATTCAAATTCTGTTGAAGTATTTCTGTTATTATGAATTAAATGTTTTAAATCAAATTTAATTAATTTTTTGGTAATAAAAGTAGAATTTAATAGTTTAATTGTCCACCTTTATAAAAACTAAAATATAATTTGTCACATTAATTTAAAT
The DNA here is from genome assembly GCA_012976165.1 of Labeo catla. Lineage (NCBI taxonomy): Eukaryota > Metazoa > Chordata > Actinopteri > Cypriniformes > Cyprinidae > Labeo > Labeo catla. The sequence continues at coordinate 69,721 of VONZ01000679.1, forward strand.
ATTAATTAATTTAATTATTATTTTAAATTATTGTAGTTAAATGTTTTGTTTTCTGACTAATTTAAGTGTCATTTAGATAATTATAATTTAATAAGATTGCAATTATTTTATTTTTTGCTAACACAAGTGTGATTTAATAATTTTTTTAAGTATAATTATAAAATATAATTTGTTGTATTAACCTAAATTCTACTTAGATGCTTTAGATTTGTTGGTTTAAGTAAAAATTAAATGATTATAATTACATTTTTTTCTTTCCTAATGTAAGTATAATTTAATAATTTATTTCAGTTAGCCATCATGAGAAAAATATTTTGTTCTATATTTTGTTTAAATTAAATTAATATATTAAAATTATTATAATTAAATGTTTAATTTCTTCTTGCTTCGTTTTTTTTTTTTGCTGAAATAAATGTACTTAAATAATTTATTTTATTTACAATTCATATATATCAGTCAACCATCATAAAAAATGTGTTTTATTAATTTAAATAATTATAACTTAAATTATTCTAATAAAATGTTACATTTATTTAGGCAAATTGAGGTACAGCTGAAATAATTTGTATTTTTAATTTTATAAATTTAAATGTTACATTTTTGCAAACATAGGTATGATTTAATAAAGTTAATATGATTTAAATAATTAGTATTAATTATTTTATTTTTAATCACAAATACATGAATATTTCCATTTCATATATATTTGTATTATAATATATTACTTTTTTGCATTATAGAAATGAGAATTATTGAATTGAAAATGAGTTAGCATTTACAGTGCATTTCATGTAATTAATATGTCATTTAATAGTTTAATTTAGTCAGTGGTTCTTAAAAAAACAAATATAATTTGTTATATTAATTTAATATTATTTAAATAACTATAATTAGAGGTTTAATTGATAACTTTTAAGCTAATATCAGTATAATTTAATAATTTATATTGGTCAGCCATCATGAAAAAGTATATTAATTTAAATAATTATATCTTAAATTATTCTAATTAAATGTTTAATTTTTTTTTGTTAATTTACGTATTAAATTATAGCTGAGATAATTTGTAATTTTCATTTTATACATTTAAAATTTATTTATTTTATTATTATTTATTTTTTACCAACACAGGTATGATTTAATAAAAGTGAATATAATTTAAATAATATTAATTATTTTATTTTTAATCAAATACATATATAAATATTTCATGTATATTTCTATAATAATTTATTACTTGTTTTGCATTATAGTAATGAGAATTAAATTGAAAGTGGGTTAGCATTTACAGTGCATTTCATGTAATTAATATGTCATTTAATAATTTAATTTAATCAGTGATTCTTATTATATATATAATTTTAATATATATTAATTAAGGTATTGAAATGACTATAATTAAAGGTTTAATTCATATCTTTCAATAATATAAGCTAATATCAGTATAATTTGATAATTTATATCAGTCAGCCATCATGAAAAAATATATTATATTAATTTAAATAATTGTAACTTAAATTATTCCAGTTAAAAGTTTCAATTATTTAGGGCAGTTTAGGTATAACTGAACAGAAACTTTGTATTTTTCATTTTATAAATGTCAATTCACATTTTTTAAAACATTTAATAAAAGGTAATATAATTTAAATAATTATAGTTATAATTAATTACTTTGTTGTTAATTATAAATAGATTCATATTTCGATTTCATATATATTTGTATTATAATATATTACTTTTTTGCATTATAGTAATGAGAATTATTATATTGAAAATGAGTTAGTATTTACAGTGCATTTCATGTACTTTCATGTAATTTATTTATTTAATATGTAAAACTTTCATTTATTTAGGGCAATTTAGGTATAACTGAAATAATTTGTATTTTTCATTTTATAAATGTTAATTTCACATTTTTGCAAACAAAGGTATGATTTAAGTTAACATTAATTTAAATAATTATAAATCATTGTTTTATTTTAATCACAAAATATTTATATATATAATATTTTTAATAAAATAATAATAATAATTATAACATAGGTATAATTTAAAAAAATAGAATTGAATTCTGAGTAATTATATTATTTTTAATAGCACAACACCATGTATGAAAATTTCAATTTCATATATATTTGTAAAATTTATAATAAATTTTCCCCATTACAGTAATGAGAATTATTGAGAATTAAGTGAAAATGTTTTAGCAATTACAGTGCATTTCATGTAATACATTTTGGAAATAAACCTGAGCAGTATTTAGTAAATATTTTAGTAAATACTTTCATGATGCTATTATAGTGTTTGTTTAGTAATTCAGTCTCAGCTATTATGAAGAAAATAACATAAGTGAAACAAATGATGATAGTTTTCATACACAAGTCTAGTGTATCTGTTTGTTTATATTTTCTGACTGTCATCTCTTTGTGCTTGCATTTCCCTTTTGCATGTCACATCTTTCTGACATGTTCGTGTGATTGGTGTTTTCTCGCTGTCACTCGTGTCGTCGGACGCTTTCGTTTCGGCTGCTTCTGCTCCCTGTGAGATGTTGGGTGGAATTACCTTCGATTTCCAGCTGACATTTCAGCTTCCTATTTTTAGGCAGGCGCTCCATTTGCACTCAGAACACACCTGTGATCGTACGCGTGTGATATTACTGTCATTTCACCTTTGATCTCTGTCTTTCTCGGCAGGCCGCGTTTGCTTCACAGCTCCTGCTCTGTTTGACAAAAGAAAGTAGTTCAATATTTTCTTCAAACGTCTTTCTTTGCATATTTTGTCTCTAAATTTTGACTACGCATCTGCTGAAGTTTCATGCACTTTCTAGTCGTGTCTTTTCTTAAAACTCATCATTACAGCGACTGCAGATCATTATGTGCTCAAGTCTGTTTTTGAGAACATTTTAACATCCAAAATAGTTGGAGTAGGCGTGTGCGGCGCGGCAAAAATAGGAGCGAGGTGTCCGTCAACCGATTGCATCACGACACGCCACTGGCAGTTTGGACAGCTCCGTTCATTAAAATGTTTGTTTTGGGTTTGTTTATTTAAATCTCTGACCTTAAAGCAATAGTTCAGTCCAAAATGACAATTTACTAACAGTTTTCTCTTTCTCAGGCCATCCAAGATGTAGATGATAAGTGAAAGTGTAACTGAAAATATTATAATTAAATGTTATTTAATAGATAATTAAATTTATTTTTGATTAAATTTTTTCTAATATAATTTAATAATTTAAATCAGTCAGCAAATATAAAAAAAAAACTAAAATTTAACTTTATATTCATTTAAATATTATTTAAATGATTAAAATTAAAGGTTTAATTAACATTAAATTAAAAAATGTTTAGCTAATATTGTGGAGGGCCAAATTACTCAAAATTTTGAAATATATAACTAAATCATTAAATAAATCAATAATTTAATTATTGAAAGCATAAATAAATAAATATTTATTTATTTATTTAAATATTTATTTATTTATTTATTTATTTATTGCCTCCACATTTCATTTTGAGGTTTACGGTTGTCAGCATGTCACTCGACAGTAGTGGGCGTCACCTTTAATTTTTTTTTTTATTTAAATAAGTAAATAAATAAGTATTAAAATAAATAAATAGATAAATATTTAAATAAACAAATATTTTAATTAAATAAATAAAAATAAAATAAATAAAATAAAATAAATATTAATAAAATAAATGTAAAATAAAAATAAAATAAATGCATAAATAAATAAACATTTAAATAAATAAATGTGTGAATAAATATTTAAATAACTAACTAAATAAAATTAATTAATTTGTAAATAAATAAATATTTATACATTTATTTATGCTTTCAATAATTAAATTATGCATTCAACGATTTATTTATATTTTTCAACATTTATTTAAAGATTTAATTTTGAGTAATTTGGCCCTCCATAAATATATGTGTAATTCAATAATTTAATTTACCACCATTATAAAAAACTGAAATATAATTTATATTAATTCAAATATTAATCAATTTAATTATTATTTTAAATGATTGTAGTTAACTTAAATATTTAGTTTTTTGACTAATTTAAATGTGATTTAAATAATTATAATTTTAATGATTCAAATTATTTTATTTTTTGCTAACATAAACATAATTTAATCATTTAATTTAATCAGCAATTATTAAATAACAAAAATATAATTTGTTAGATAATTTAAATTCTATTTAAATGATTATACTGAATGCTTAATTAATTAACTTTTAACTTTTTGTTTCATGGACTTAAGTATAAAGTAAATTATTATAATTAACGTTATTTTAATTTTGCTAATGTAAGTATAATTTAATAAATGATTTCAGTCAGCCATCATGAGAAAATATCATTTGTTATATTAATTTAAATAATTATAACTGAAAATGTTATAATTAAAAGTTTAAATTGTTCTTCCTTAAATTATTTTTTTTTGCTAATATAATTTTATAATTTAATTCAGTCAGTGATTATTAAAAAAACTAAAATATAATATAATTATAAATAAAAAATATAATATAATTCTAATATAAAATATATTATAATTAACCTTTTTTTTTTTTTTTGCTAATGGAAGTATAATTTAATAATTTATTTCAGTCAGCCATCATGAGAAAATATAATTTGTTATATTAAATTAAATAATTCTAAAGTAAAATATTATTATATATTATATTTTTAATTTATTTTTTATTCATTTTTTGCTAATATAAGTAAAATAATTTATAGCAGTCAGCCATTATGAAAAAAATAAATATAAATAATTATAACTGAAACTATTATAATTAAATATTGATATATTGATCATTTAAGTATAACTGAAATAATTAGAATTGAAACACATTGTATATTTCTTATATACTAACTTTTTTTTTTTTTTTTTTTTGCTAACATACAGTAGGTATGGTAATGAAAGTTAATATAATTTCAATAATTGTAACTGAAATTAATTTTTATTTTTAATGACCAAAAAGACAGTTTTCTCTTTCTCAGGCCATCCAAGATGTAGATGAGTTTGTTTCTTCATCAGATTTGGAGAAATGTAGCATTACATCATATGCTCACCAATGGATGTGAATGGGTGCCATCAGAATGAGAATCCAAACAGCTGATAATAACAGATAGACTGGAGTAGTATGGATTACTAGTGGATTATTGTGATGTTTTTATCAGGTGTTTGGACTCTCATTCTGACGGCACCCATTCACGTCCATTGGTGAGCAAGTGATGCAATGCTATATTTCTTCAAATCTAATGAAGAAACAAACTGAATTTACATTTCACCCAATGTGCACTGCTCAAACTCATGCATAACTCGTGTTTGCATTCTCTGGTAAAGTTTTATTAAAGTCTGGACTATTTCTGTCATGTTTTAATCAAATAATCCTGCGACTGCGGGAACCGCACACCTCTGATTTCACAGTTATTGTGCTCCTGCCTCGGGGCCTAGTTTCAAGGTATGAAAACAAAACTCGCTGTCATGCTTGTCATCGCCAACTACTGAATACATTTTCTGAACTCATTCTCTTGTTACACATTCGCAGCCCATTTTTTCCAGGCGGCTCAGATGTGTTCATTGTTTTCGAGCATTCGTCTTTTGGTTTGCGGATATATATATATTTTCATGCACCGGTGATGGTTATGGAAACAGGCTGGTGTTTATTGGCTGGCCGAGTGAATTGCACACAATATATCTCACTGTAAGATTAAGGACCCAGAGCGTGAAATCCAGCCTTTCCTGACTCTAATACAGATCAGAAATATGACAGCATAAAGAAATTCAGGTTCAGCCACCTTCAGGGATTTTAGATTCAATCAGATTCTGCTAGACATTCAATTAGATTTCAATAGATTAAACCAGAATAAAACCTGAGGTTGACAGGATTTTTATTCCATTTGTTCACTTTCACAAGTTTAGAACTTTAGAATCACTATATTTAGGAAACAAACTACTTTGTACTCAATACATACATATTAACAATGACGTGCGATCCATGAACCGTCCGATTCTTTTCAATGAATTGGTTTGGAAAACAGATTCATTTGCAATTTGGACTGGGCTGCGTTTCTCAAATGCATCACAAGCTTACAGTAGATAGATCGTAAAAAACATTATATTTCAATAAAGCATTTAGTTTCTTGGTGTTTATGAATAAACAGGCTGCATAACTAGTGACGTGCGATTCGTGAACCGTCCGATTCTTTTCAGTGAACTGGTTTGGAAAACAGACTGATTGATTCATTCGCAATTTGGACTGGGCTGCGTTTCACAAATGCATCACAAGCTTTCAGTAAGTAGATAGAAACCATTAAATTTCAGTAAAACATTTCCTTTGTTTATGAATAAGTACATAAATAGTGACGTGCTAATTATGAACCGTCCGATTCTTTTCAATGAACTGGTTCGAAAAAAAAACGATTCGCTTGAAATTTTGACTTGGCTCAGTTTGTCAAAAGCATCACAAGCTTACAGTAGATAGATCGTAAAAAACATTATATTTCAATAAAACATTTAGTTTCTTGGCATTTATGAATAAATAGGCTGCAGTGACGTGTGATTCGTGAACCGTCCGATTCTTTTTTTTATGAACTGGTTTGGAAAACAGACTGAATGATTCATTCACAGTTTGGGCTGTATCTTAAAACCGTCACAAACTAACATTAGCCTAAGTGGATCGTAGAAGCCTTTATATTTCCATAAATCATTTCGCTCCATGGTGTTTCTAAATAAATACGTGAACTGTCCGATTTTTTTTTTAATGAACTGGTTCGGAAAATGGACCAAACGATTCGCTTGCGATTTGGACTAGTCTGCGTTTTCAAAAGCATCACAAACTTAGAGTAAGTAGATCGTGGAAACCCATATATTTTTCATAAAACGTTTTCATAAACAAAAACAGTGACGTGCAATTTGTGAATCGTCCGATTCTTTTCAACGAGCTGGTTCGGAAAACTGGCTAAATGATTCATTTTCATTTCATTTTACCTTTATTTAACCAGGAAAGAAAACTCACTGAGATTAAAATCTCTTTTCCAGGAGTGTCCTGGCCAAGATAGGCAACCAAGTAACACAAAGTTACAACAAACATTACAAAGAAGACAACTAACATATTAAAAACAATCACATACAGTTTGGTTTCTCTCTAAATTACACAATAAAGACTTAAAATTATTAAATGACACTAAGTTCTGTAACTTTATCTCCTTTTGAAGAAGATTCCAGTGTGAAGTGGCAGCATATTTAAAAGAAGTTTTACCAAGTTCAGTCCTAACAAAAGGCACACAAAGATTGTAGTTTGATTGAGAACGTAGTGAGTAACTCCTAACCGAAGTCCTTTGTATAAGACAGCAGAGATAAGTTGGTAAACAACCCAAAATTGCTTTATATATCAACAAATCCCAATGCATTTTTCTGCGGATACTCAAAGAAGGCCATCCAACTCTTTTATATAATTCACAATGATGTGTTGAAAATTTACATCCAGTTATAAATCTAAGAGCTCCATGATACAGAGCATCCAATGATGAGAGAAGATAAGAAGGGGCATGCTGATAAACTACATCCCCATAATCAAGAACTGGTAAAAACATAGCAGAAACTATTTCTTTCTTAACCTTAAATGAAAAACATGACTTATTTCTAAAATAGAAACCAAGCTGCTTCTTTAATTTATTTTGCAAATACTTGATATGTGAACTAAAACGCAATGTGTTATCAATAATAATGCCCAAATATTTGTATTCCAACACTGATGTAACTTTGCTCCCCTGATGAGTTTGGAGTACAATAGGGTTCTCTGAGGTTCTAGAGTTTGAAAATAGCATACACTTTGTTTTGTCAATATTTAAAACCAACTTCAAAGCACAGAACCTATTTTGAATCATATCAAAAGCAGACTGTAAAAAAGCCACAGATTGTTGCTTAGAGGGAGCTGAACAATAAATAATAGTATCATCTGCATAGAAATGAAACTTTGCATTTTCAATGTTAAAATCGAGGCAATTTATATATATACTAAATAATAGTGGCCCTAACACAGATCCTTGAGGGACTCCCTTAGTAATCTCCAGAAAATCTGACCGAGTACCTTCCACCTGAACACATTGGGTTCTGCCCTGTAAATAGTTTGTAAACCATAAAATAACATTTTCTGATAACCCTACCTGTCGAAGCCTTTCTAATAATATAACGTGATCCACAGTATCAAAGGCCTTTGATAGATCAATAAAAAGACATGCACAATGTTGTTTATTATCTAAGGACTCCACGATATCATTCAGAACCTTTAAGACGGCTGTAGTAGTACTATGCCCTTTACGAAAACCCGACTGATTAAGAGATAGGATATTATGACAATTTAAATACTGAACCAACTGATTGCTAACTAATTTTTCTAAAACTTTTGAGAGAATACACAGTTTAGATATGGGTCTATAATTATCCATTAGGGAAGAATCTCCCCCTTTTGGCAAAGGAACAACAAATGCTGATTTCCAAATCCTAGGGATTATATTAGTTAATAATGAAAGATTAAATAAATATGTCAGTGGAGGAGAAATCAAATCAGCCGCTAATTTTAGATACAATGGGGCAATATGATCAGGACCTGACGATTTATTAACATCTAGTTCCTTTAAAACCGAATAAACATTCGTTTGCAATTTGGACTGGACTGCGTTTCTCAAAAGCATCACAAGTGTACACTAAGTAGATCTTAGAAACACATATATTTTCATAAAACATTTTTATAAACCTAAAAATAGTGACGTGATTCATGAATCATCTGATTCTTTTCAATAAACTGGTCTGAAAATGGACTGAGTGATTCACTCGAAATTTTGACTGGACTGCGTTTCTCAAAAGCATCACAAGCTTACAGTAAGTAGATCGTAAAAAACATTATATTTCAATAAAACATTCGTTCTTTGGTGTTTATGAACAAACACATAAATAGTAACATGCGATTCGTGAACCGTCCAATTCTTTTCAATGAACTTGTTCGGAAAACAGACCGAACAATTCACTCACAATTTGGACTGTGCTGTGTTTTCAAAAGCATCATAAACAGTATTAAATGTTAAAACTTCTCTCAAGATTCAGTGCAGTCAGGATTCGCTGTTTTCTCAAACATCAGTGATTGTTTTAAGGTTTATCGAACATTTTGCGGCCCCTGCACCGCACGCGACAACAAGCAGGCATTTGAGACTGAAGTTCTCTCAGAAACTGTTTATACAGAGATCCTCCAAAGACAAGAAGAGCTGCCGAATCCTGTGGGTATGGTGGATTCTGTACAAATTCAGAGCGCAGAAGCTCCTGTGATGCTGCGGTTAAGCAGACCCAGCAGCCCGCCGATCGATCGCTTATAAATTGTTGATCAATGGCCGTGTGCAGACTCTCTCAAACGATCTGGCCTAATTCTCGTGAGACGGCGCCTCAATAAAGCGGAGAGAGGCACTGCATCTGAATCAGAGAGCTGAGACGCTTGAGCGAATCTCTCCCTGTGTAATGTCGCAGTGCTCTGAAAGGCCCGTTACCACCATCAGCGGCGGCTAATGTAGAAAGACGAGGCCTGTCTGGAGCAATCTCAGAGCTCTCAGCTCTTTTTACACCGAAAGAGAGCCTAATAGAGCCGCTCAATGAGAACGAGAGAGAGGGAGACTTGAGGGCTATGCTTAAAAAACGCAGAGAAAGAAAGTTAGATAGGATGAAGTGACGAGAAAATAAGGTTAAATGAGAGAGGGAGAGAGAGAGCTGGATGGATGGCTGAAAGAAAAAACATGTGAAATAGATGCGTATTAAATGTCCTGTATTTTATATATTAAAAATAAATCTAAAAATGTAAATGCAAGAAATAAATGCACAAACAGGTTCATACATTCATTGGATCTCACTTGAGCGATATAATAGGTATGTATGTATATGTTTTTTTATGTATATTTTAAATTTGAAATTATATATATATATATATATATACAGTGCCCTCCACTAATATTGGCACCCTTGGTAAATATGAGCAAAGGTGGCTGTAAGAATAAACCTGCATTGTTTATCCTTTTAATCTTTCATTCAAAAAATTCACAATATTCTAACCTATCATTTAAGTAAAACCATGGAAAGCAGGGGGAAAATCTTTTTATGAAATAAATGTTTTTCTGTAGTTCATGTTGACCACAATTATTGCCCCCAATTATTGCAATGTCCTTTATTCAAGATAACAGCTCTGTGTTTTCTTCTTTAATGCCTGAAGAGTTTGGAGAACACCTGACGAGATCGGAGACCATTCCTTCATACAGAAACTCTTCAGATCCTTTAGTTTCCCAGCTCCATGCTGGTGCTTCTTCTCTTCAGTTCACCTCACGCATTTTCTATAGGGTTCAGGTCAGGCAACTGGGACGGCCATGGCAGAAGCTTCATTTTATGCTCAGTGACACATTTTTGTGTTGATTTTGATGTTTGATTTGGATCACTGTCCTGATGGAGGATCCAACCACAGCTCATTATAGAACTTCTAACAGATGCAGTCAGGTTTACATTTTTTATCTGTTGGTATTTGCTAGAATCCATGATGCCATGTATCTGAACAAGATGTCCAGGACCTCTGGCAGGAAAATAAGCCCACAACATTAAAGATCCAGCCGTATATTTAACCGTGGGCATGGGGTACTTGAATGTTTGATGCCAGAAAGCTCTTTTTTTTAGTTTCATCTGACCACAGAAGCCAGTCCCATTTGAAATTCAAGTTGTGTCTGACAACTGAATATGCTGGAGTTTGTTTTTGGATGAGCTAGGAGGATTTTTCTTAAAACCCTCCTGAACAACATGTGGTGACGTAGGGGCTGTTTGAATTTTTTTTTTTAGTCTTTTGGCCCCAAGAATTCTCCTACTGTGATCCTTGGAGAGTCTTTGGACACTTAAACTCTCCTCCTCATCATGCATTAGGACGATATAGACACACATCCTTTTCCAGGCAGATGTGTAACATCTTTAGTTTAATTTGAATTCTTAATTATTGTCCTAATGATGGAAATTGGGATTTTCAATCCTTTAGCTCTTTTCTTACAGCCATTTTCTATTTTGTAAAGCTCAACAATCTTGTTCTGCACATCAGAACTATATTATTTGGTTTTATTCCTTGTGATGGATGATTAAGGAAATTTGGCCTTTGTGCTCCTCATATTTATAATCCTGTGAAACAGGAAGTTATTGCTGGACAATATCATACTCCTAGTCATTCTAGTGTGCTAAATAAATGCAAATATGAATGGGAATATACTTCAGAGATATTTTACTCATTATAATTTCTAAGGGTGCCAATAATTGTGCCCACCATGCATATGAGAAAAACATTTATTTCATAATGTAAGTTTCCCCCCCACTTTTAATTGTTTTACTTCAATGAAAGGTTAGCATTTTGTGAATTTTTTGAATGTAAGATCATAAAGATAAACAAAGCAGATTTATTTTCATAGCCATCTTTGGTCATATTTATCAAGGGTGCCAATATTAGTGGAGGGCACTGTATATGTGTGTGTGTGTTTTAATAAACAAAAAGCATTTTTATAATATTCTACGTAAATACATACATACATACACATATATATATATATATATATAGTATTTAATTATTCAGCTGTTTTTAAGTCACATAGATAGATAGATCTAAAATTTTTTATTTAAAATTATTAAAAATATATTTTTATTTCTTTGTTTTATTTACTTTAGAATACTTAGTAATATTATATACTTTATAACATTATATATATATAGTATTCAATTTTTTTTACAATTTTTTTTTAGATAGATAAAATATATAAAATATTTTCTTTGTTTTATTACTATATATATATATATATATATATATGTGTGTATGTATGTATCTCAGATAGATAGATAGATTTAAAATTATCAAAAATATATAAAATATATTTTAATTACTTTGTTTTATATACTTTATAATATTTATTAAATGTTTTTGTAAATTTATTTTATATATATTTAAAATAATTTTTTAAAACTAAAACAAATATTGACAATATGAATTTTCAGCTTTTATAATATATATAATGTTACAATAAAATAAATAAAATATAATATAAATATAATTTACTTATATTTACTGATAACTCTAATATTAATATTAGTAATATTAGAAAAAAGGAACTATATATATATCAAATAGATTTTATATATAAGAATTGCATATATTATATATTTAAAATATTTAAAAAAAATTGAAACAAATATTGACTATGAATTTTCAGTTTTTATATGTAATATATAGAATAAAATAAATATAATAATATAATTTGTTTATAATTTATTTATATTTACTGATAATTCTATATAATATTAGAAAAAAGGAACAATAAATGTTAATTTTCAAATAGATTTTATATATAAGAACTGTATATTTTATTTGTAATATTGATTATTACATGTAATATTAGTGAAAAATTTATGTATATGTTAACGTTGTGTATACGTATATCTATATATAAACAAAATGTTGAGTTTTTATACACTACATTTAAAAATCTCATTTTTATTTTTGTTACACATACACATATAGATGTGTGTGTGTATGTGTGTATATATATATATATATATATATATAGCATATTTTATGTAGATTGATTATTATATGGCTGTTAAAATGAAATAACAGTATGCAGTTACAAATCAAAATACTTTATTTAAGAAGAATAAAGTAATGGATGGACATCACACCTGAAAGTAGTAGACCACAGTCCAGTTTTCTAAAAGATAAAAGTGCATTATATGCATCAGTCTGCGGTCAGTGCATCTAAATCCAGCAAAAATACACTGCAATTAAAGAGCCGGAACGATGGGAATCAATGCGAAACGCTCTTAAGGTTTGGGAAGAGGTGAAACAAATTCATCAAATAATGTTTGGTAAGTGGTTTCGTTCTGCGGGCGGCAATTTATCATCGTTACTGGGCGAATCAGGAGGGAAGGGAATCAAGGTAATTGGGGTGGAACGCTGACAAGACTGGCTTTAAAAACACCTCGAACCCACAGACTGTGTTATTCCCTCTTGACGGCAGGAAACTTTGCTCCTGTGCTGGATTTACTTTGCTCGAGAATAAATTCAATCTTACTTTTCAAGTAAATGTTTTAGTTGTGCAGGGACAAGCTTCAAAAAGTTGACCAGCTACTCCAGTTACAGGTGTGTGTGAAATCATAAATGACATCAGATTCGTATCTCAGATGTTTCTCAATGAGATTTAATGAAGAACAAATCAAACTTTTGTTGTTTCTCCTAATAAAAACACCCCAGTAATCTCATGTTTTGAAACACTTTGAAGTCTGCAATCAAAGGTTTCTCATTTCTCATCAGATTCAAGTTTAAATCATGTCCATTTTATAGCTCTAAATTCTGTATATATGCTGTATGAAAACTTACTATTGATAGTTTTAGGAGAAACATCCAAGACAAGTGTGATACGAGACCTATGTTCGGACCTAACAACAACTTACGCATCCCTTACGTTACTTACGTTATTAAAGCATTTATTTTACGTTATTAAAGTGTTTACAAAACACTGTTAATTTTAAGAGAAAAGCGGCATAGGCTGCTGCATGTGTGATCTTAGAAAATATAAGTCAGGCACTGAAGTGAGTTGCTGTTTTTGGCATTCTGAGTAAGATGTCAATCACTTGTTTTGGCAATGTATCCACAAATAGAAATGTTCATCCAATCTCATTTTGGCCTAAGTGACTTTTCTTTCTGTTTTAAAGATGTTGTCTTTTGACTACTCAAAAGAGAATATAGGAAATATAACTTAATTTGTTTCTTGGTAGCTAAATTTTACATACATGAACATAAATTTACTGGTCTAAACCTATTTTCTTTATTTATCGATCTGAAGTCGCGCTTCAAGTTTGAATCAAATGATTTGCAATTAGTGCTCAGAAGTCACATTTTAAATAAACAGATTTGTTTTACGCACTCCAAATCCCGATTTGAATCAAATGATTCCCGATTGGACTCCGAATTTCTGATCTGAATCCAAAGATTCACTATTCACACTCACAAGTCCCATTTTGAATAAAAAGATTTGATTTGCGCTCAGAAATCACATTTAAATAAAAAGATGTGCTCCAAATCCCGACTTGAATCAAATGATTCACAATATGTGCACAGAAGTCCCGATCTGAATCAAACGATTTGTGATTCGCGCTTAGTCCTGATTTGGCTCCATGTCTTGATCTGAATCAAAAGATTTGCCCAATCCCAATCTAGAATCCCAATCTAGAGTCCCAATCTAAACCAAATGATTTGCGATGGACGTGGTTTGAAGTCCCGACCTGAATCAAACGATTCGCGATTCACACTCCAAAGTCCCGATTTGAATCAAATGATTTGAGATATGCAATCCGAAGTCCAGATCTGAATCAATTTGTGATACGCCCTGAAACCCCGTTTTGGATAAAAAGATTTGCTATATGCACTCCAAGTCGCGATCTGAATCAAATGATTCGTGATTGGATTCCGAAGTCCCAATCTATAACAAAATGATTCGCGATTTGCACTTCAAAGTCCCGATCTGAATCAAATGATTCACGATTGGATTCCAAAGTCCCGATCTAAACCAAATGATTCGCTATATGCGCTCCAAGTCTTAATTTGAATTAAATGATTTGCGATCGGCACCGATATCCCGATCTAAATCAAATGATTCGCAAGATGCGCGCTCTGTTCCGACCTGAATCAAATGAAACACGATTCAGTCTCTGAAGTCCTGGTTTGAATCAAATGATTTGCGATATGTGATCCAAGTCCTGATCTGAATCGAATGATTCACAATACCTCACGAAGCCCTGTTTTGAAGAAGAAGATTCTCTATATGCACTCCAAGTCCCGATTTGAATCAAATGATTCACGATACACACACCGAAGTCCTGATCTGCGATTTGCGCTTAGTCCCGATTTGAATCAAATGATTTGCGATCTGACTCCCAAGTCCCGATCTAAACCAAATGATTTGCGAGATACGCGCTCTATTCCGACCTGAATCAAACAACATGATTCACACTCCGATTTGAATCAAATGATTTAAGATATGCGATCCGAAGTCCAGATCTGAATCAAACGATTCGCATTAGGCCCTGAAGCCCCATTTTGAATAAAAAGATTTGCTATATGCGCTCTTAGTCCCGATCTGAATCAAATGATTCACGACTGGATTCCAAAGTCCCGATCTAAACCAAATTTGCAATACTTCACAAAGCCCTGTTTTAAAGAAAAAGATTTGCTATATGCACTCCAAGTCCTGATCTGAATCATACGATTCGCGATTCGCTCCAAAGCCCCGTTTTGAAGAAAAAATACATCAATAAGCTTTTTCTGTATAAATAAACTTCCCTTTCCTTGCTATACATGCTCCAAATCCCGATTTAAATCAAATGATTCGCGATATGTGGTCCGATGTCCTGATTCGAATCAAATGATTTGCGATACGCTCCGAAGCCCCGTTTTGAAGAAAAAGATTCGCTTTACATGCTCCAAGTCCCGAATTGAATCATATGATTCGCGATATGCGGTCCGACGTCCTGATCTGAATCAAATGATTTGTGATATGCTCCAAAGCCCCGTTTTGAATGGAAAGATTTGAAAATGATTCTGACACTTCATGAACCAGTGTTTTGAATCAGTACAAGAGAGAGCTTGCCTCATTTGTGTTATCGAACATGTAAATGAGCTTTTTGTTTCAGGGTGAATATTTGCAGTAACAGTTTATTTGCCTTTAGTTTTTTTATTCTTAGATATTTATATTTTGTGGGAGTAAATAAAACATTTTTGTATAAAATACCATTTTAGTTTTTGTACTTCAAAATTTAATGTTCAAACTCAGTATGTCACTTGCTGATTTTTTGTAATTATTTGTAAATTTTCTGAGTGAAAATTGTTATACACTAAATTTATTTCAGTGTAGTCAAATAATTTAGAATAGTCAAACAGATTTTTTTTTACCTGTTAATCTTAAATGGAGACAAGCACTGAAATGAGAAGCACCGGTATGCAGAGGGAATGTTTATGAAGCACTTCATATGTTAAGGACAAGTCACAAATATCTTAAAGAGAAAGAAGAGAAAGGCACTATACAATACAAGCAGATGAAACGGCAAACAAGCAAAAAAGAGACTAGAACTCACAGTATAAAATATAAAGACAGAAGCTCATGAGAACCAACAAAACAGACTTATTTTATTCCCAAACGCATGAAGAGAAGCTTTCTATATAACATACATTTATTATAAAGAGAAAACAGACTGAAAACAGCTTTCATTCCAGTAAAAATGCTGTGATGAAGATGAAAGTCTGAGAAGAAATGTATGATCCAGCCACACCATAGACGTAGATGTGATTGTCATCATCAAACTTGATGACGGATGGTTTTGCCTGAACCTGCTGTATGATGGTGTCCATCTTCAGCGTGCCGTCCTTATTTAGACACTCCACCTGCTTCCCAAGCAGCATGGGCACTTCACCGGGCTCTGTGAACTCTGATGAATCATCTGCGTTTAATAATGAACATTCAGGCATCTTAGTCCTGAAGCATCAAAGCTCAATATTTTTGTAGAAGTCATCATTTGATTTAAAAAGGGGAAAAAGTTACAATCTCTCATGCTGACTCTTAAAAGTTCCTGAAGTATTAGAATGATTTCTGAAGGATCATGTGACACTGAAGACTGGAGTAATGATGCTGAAAATTCAGCTTTGATCACAGAAATAAATTACATTTAACAAGATATTCACATAGAAAATTGTTATTTTAAATTATAATAATATTTCACTTTTTCCTGTAAAAAATCCTGTATGTATAACAAGATTTTTTAATCACAAAAACATTTGATCTTCAAACAGCTGACACAAAGTCATCAGATATGAGTCACAGGTCTTTCAATATTTCAGATGCTTATCAGTAAATGTTAGATGTGGAAATGTGACCTCTCATGTATAATGTGAGACAGATTTAAAGGACGGCCTATCACTCATCTTTAATAAAGCCACTAAAATTGAAGGTCCTCTCTTGAAGTGTTTTAACCTTCTACTGAGCTCCTGCTGTTTGACTGACTCATGTTGTGTTTGTGTTTGTCCTGTAGGGGCCGCTGTGAAAACAGCATGCTGGAATACTACAGACACAGGGCAGCTCCAAACAACATCAACTCAAGGAATAAAGAGCCTGATCTGGAATCAGATGGCCTTCAGACACAAAAAGCAATCAGCATCTGACAGGAAGAAACATGAGCTGTTCACAGATCAGTGAGTGCATCCCTTTATTGACACAAACAGATTAAGACTGCATCCCTATTTACACACTTATACTGTCCTGAAGGTGTTCACTGTGGTGTATTAAGACAAGCAACAGCAGTGTATATAGACAGAAGAAAATGCAAACATGAGCCAGATGTTTTCTGCTACATCTGTGGGAAAACTACACATTTTTTGGGGGAAAAAAGCTCATTTAAATAACTGTAGAATTCTTTGGTATTAAATGTAGTACATGAATATGTTTTTGTAAGTTAAATTATCTATTTTGAACTTTTAACATTAGATATGTAGGCTATACTAAAATTAGAAAAACTTGTATAATGAAAAGTTTTTATTAATATTTCTGTGGTCAAATGTTTTGTGATACGCGCCCCAAGTCCCAGTCTGAATCAAATGATTCATGCTCAGAAGTCACGTTTTAAAAAAAAAAAAGATTCGCTATACGTGCTCCAAATCCCGACTTGAATCAAATGATTCGTGATACGCCCGAAGCCCCGTTTTAAATAAAAAAAGATTCGCTATATGCGCTTCAAGTCCCGGTTTGAATCAAATGATTCGCAGTATACGATTCGATATCCCGATCTGAATCAAACGATTCGCGATAAGCCCCGAAGCCCGTTTTGAATAAAAAGATTCGCCACATACTCAAATCCCGGTTTGAATCAAACGATTCGCGATATGCGATTCAAGTCGATCTAAATCAAAGATTACACCGAAGCCCGTTTGAATAAAAAGATTAAGCTATATGCGCTCAAGTCCCGATATGAATCAAACAACTCGCACTCGAAGCCCCGTTTGAATAAGAGATTCGCTATATGCTCCAAGTCCCGGGTTTGATTCAAAGCGATTCACGACCACTCCGATGCCCGTTTTGAATAAAGTATTTTCTTTAGCCCAAGTCCTGATTTGAATCAAATGATTGGCGATATACAATTCGAAGTGCCGATCTGAATCAAACGATTCGCGATAGAAGCCCCGTTTTGAATTACAATATGCGCTCCAAGTCCCGGTTTGAATCAAATGATTCGCGATATGCGACTCGAAGTCCTGATTTGAATCAAACGATTCACGATACACCCCGAAGCCACTTTTTGTACAAAAAGATTTGCTATATGCGCTCCAAGTCTGATTTGAATCAAATGATTCGCGATTTGTTGTGTAAAATAATTATTTAAATGTGCTGCCTTTAATTGCCAGTGTTATTTTAGTATGATTGAGAGACTGTTTTTTATTTATAGTTTTATTAATGTTTTGAATCAGTGTTTATTTTTATCATTTCTGTTTTTATTTTAATTTTTAAGTTTCAATAATTTTGTTGTTTTTGTCATTATTAATAGTTTTTTTAAAATATAGAATTACAGTTTTTATACATTTTATTTCAGTTTTAGTTTTTTTTAGAATAAGTTAAGCTAAATGAAAATAATACATTGTATCTTTTTTTCAGTTATTCTTTATTTTATTTCAGTTAACAATTTTTTATGGTTTTAGTTTCAGTTTGAATTAGCTATAATATAACCTTGATAACTGCACAAGATATATCTTGATTACCGTTTTAGTTTGATTCATTGTTCAGCCCTATTTATTTATTTTTGACTTTATTAATTTATTTATTAATTATTAGTTTATTCACAAAGCTCCATTTGGAAAACTCATTCTCATTCTTGAGCTTCTTTGTTGAGCTAAAATGTGTTTATGCATTGCAAATTGCATTGATTAAATGCAAAGAAATAGCGAAATGAGGTAAAATCATTGCATTATGATTAACAAAAATGAACAGTAAGCAGTAAAAATCACTTTTTTGAACGTAGACAAGCTTAAAGCTGACAGACACAGAGCAGCACTAAACGCCATAAAGCTCGTTTTGATTTCACAGGGTCTTTAAAGTGATTTGCGAGTGATTATCGAGGCTTCATGATGGTGTTAGACAGATAATCTGGGTTCAGTCTCTGCCACCGCAAGAAAGAGCAAAACAACAGATTGTTGTTTACCGCCAGAATCCACTCTGTGACCATGGCAACCTCATTCCCGCCAAACAGCTGACCCAATGCAGAGGTCAAATGGCTGGCGCTGCATTACATCACCGTGGAATTTTCAATCTTCTCCACGACCGACAGATTCCGCCGTGCCGAAACGGAACAAGGAACTCGTTTTGATACCTGTTCTGGAGATTTGTTTTCCACGGTAATGAAAAAAAAGCCCAGATAATGGAATAGCTTAATATATATTGATTTTATAATGTTGTGGAAAGGTTGTTTGCTAATAAGAACCGAATTGGTTTCTCTCTCTGCGTCTGGCCTCCGCCAGGCAATCAGAAATAGCCATGTGG
The DNA here is from genome assembly GCA_012976165.1 of Labeo catla. Classification (NCBI taxonomy): domain Eukaryota; kingdom Metazoa; phylum Chordata; class Actinopteri; order Cypriniformes; family Cyprinidae; genus Labeo; species Labeo catla. Next base: position 89,354 of record VONZ01000679.1, read on the forward strand.
ATCTGTGGAGAAATGTAGCCTTCTCGCGCTCACCTACACACGCGCAATTTATCTCAGAGCAAATGGAAAAGCAGTGAGAGAGAAAATAATTTCATCACGCCGTCCTCAGTGGTTCCGAGATGAGGAATTCTGTGAATTCATCAGGGGTGAAATATTATCACAGTTTAACGGCGGCACATGAGATGATTCACTGAACAACCCAACACGCTTAAACAACAGATAGACCTAAAACAGAGACGGAGGATATAGATAGACATGAAGTTTTAAGAGATGTGTGTTTAAGATATAAGTCTGTGAAACAGATGGCTTTTTCAGTTTTTAAAGTTGTATGTGACTTAAGTAGCGATGGATATTTTCTTTACCTTTCAGAATCTGCAAATTATTATTTTACCAAAATAAGAGGGATCATACAAAATGCATGTTAGTTTTTATTTAGTAGGGACCGAATAAGATATTTCACATGAAAGACATTTACATATAGTCCACACATGAAAATAATAGTTGAATTTATAAAAATGACCCTGTTTGAAAGTTTACATACACTTAATTTTTAATACTGTGTTGTTACCTGAATGATCCACAGATGTGTTTTTTTGTTTAGTGATAGTTGTTCATGAGTCCCTTGTTTGTCCTGAACAGTTGAACTGCCTGCTGTTCTTAGAGCGCATATAGCATATCTTTTTGTTCAAACCCGGGCTTCAGGACGTATCCAGAATCGTTAGATTCAGATCGTTACTTCGAATCGCATATCAAGAATTGTTTGGTTCAAACTGGCACTTGGAGCACATATAGCGAATCTTTTTATTCAAAATGTGCTTCGGGGCGTATCGCGAATTGTTTGATTCAGATCAGGACTTCAAATCGCATATCGAGAATTATTTGATTCAAACCAGGACTTGGAGTGCATATAATGAGTCTTTTTGTTCAAAACCGGGCTTCAGCGTATCACAAATCATTTGATTCAGATCGGGACTTTGAATTGCATATCGAGAATTGTTTGATTCAAACTGGGACTTGGAGCACATATAGCAAATCTTTTAGTTTAAAACAGGGCTTCAGAGTGTAAATCATTTGATTCAGATCGGGACTTCGAATCGCATATCAAAAATCGTTTGGTTCAAACTGGGACTCAGAGCGTATATAGCAAATCTTTTTATTGAAAACGTGCTTCGGGGCGTATCGCGAATCGTTTCATTCAGATCGGGACTTCAGATTGCATATAGAGAATTATTTGATTCAAAATGGCACTTGGAGCGCATATGATGAATCTTTTTGTTCGAAACTGGGCTTCAGGACGTATCCCGAATCATTTGATTCAGATAGTTACTTAGAATCGCATATAAAGAATCATTTGGTTCAAACTGGCACCTGGAGCACATATAAGCGAATCTTTTATTCAAAATGTGCTTATCACAAATCATTTGATTCAGATCGGGACTTCAGTTCGCATATTGAGAATTATTTGATTCAAACCAGGACTTGGAGAGCATATAATGAATCTTTTTGTTCAAAACGGGGCTTCAGGGCGTATCATGAATCATTTGATTCAGATTGGGACTTTGAATCCCATATTAAGAATCGTTTGGTTCAAACTGGCACTTGGAGCGCATATAGCGAATCTTTTTATTCAAAATGTGCTTTGGGGCGTATCGCGAATCATTTGATTCATATTGGGACTTCAAATCGCATAATCAACCAAAAACTGTGTGTTTGTAAGAAACAAATCCATCATTAAGATGTTTTTCACCTCAAATGTTTGCTTCCAGATAAAAAAAACAAGTCCATAATCTGTAATATTACTTTCTTCAGTGAAAAAGTCATCTTATCTGAATCAGGAGAGAAATTTGCACAGATAAAACACTATTTACAAGCCAAAACAGCTCTGGAGGAACTGGAGGAAAAGTTATTATAGATTATGGACTCTTATTTTGGCAAAAAATATAAAAATATATACTCTTATTTTGAAAATATAAAATATAAAAATATATACTCTTATAAAAATATATACTCTTATTTTGGCCAGAAACAATGGTTTAAAGTTAAAAATGTTTTAATGATGGATTTGTTTCTTACAAATGGGCAGCTTATGGTTTCACAAAATGTTAATCGATTGACTGGAGTGGTGTGGATTACTTGTGGTTTATTGTGATGTTTTTATCATCTGTTTAGACGCTCATTCTGACGGCACCCATTCACATCCATTGGTGAGCAAGTGATGTAATGCTGCATTTCTCCAAATCTGATGAAGAAACAAATTCATCTCCACCTTGAATGGCCTGAGGGTGAGTAAATCTTTAGCCAGTTTTCATTTTGGTGTTCCTTTAGGTGTTAAACATCCCCCTTTTATACTCCTTCGCATCTTCGTTTCATGTTCAGTTTTGTCCTGCAATTAAACGTTTATCCCCACAGATATGTAATTTGTGTTTGCACGGCACACCTGCTGTAATTAAGAGTCGCCGACGAACACCTATGATTTAATGTGTCAGCTCAAACGGGACTGGCGCGGCCCTTAACGACTTCAAACCAGACTTCACACACCGCTCTCATTTACATATTAATGACATTTTCATGCTACGTTTCACTTTACGCAGTGTCACTAACCGCGGAGAGACAGTGGAAGAGAAAAGAAGAAAAGGCCGACGCATAATAACAAGCTGTAAAACGGCGAAGGTAGCTGTGAACAAAATCATAATTGCACGCCGGTGAATTGCGCGGCCCCCCGAGCGCCTGTTGAGCTGTGAATGTACTGCAGATGTAGACGAGCAATAAAAACAATAACACAAGAATAGTGCGAACCGCCGCTAACGGTCGCAGATAAACGTGAGAAGTGACTAGCGTGTGCTTTAAATATGAATGAGGGGCCGTTGGCGTGTTTCTGATAACAGTAATCCGCAAAACACAGTGTTTCCTGCTGTGTGATAAAGAAACTAATTCAAGGGAGGAAAAAGAAGTGAAAGTGCTGAATATAAAGCAGATAACAAATAACTCCACATGTCGACTAGTATACTTCACTTGCATTATTCCTAAACTGTTAAAGCTTTCCATGGTTTACTATGGTCTTTTTTTATTACTTTATATTTTTCTTTTTTTATTACTTTATATTTTTTATATACTTTGCTTAATGAATTACCCATTCAGAACCTCCCCTTGATGAAGAACAATACTTCTACAGCATTTATTAATCTTAATGTTAAATTCAGTATGTTTCTAACGTGATTAGCATGTTACTAGCACGTTACTAACATGTTTCTAGCATGATTAACATGTTGCTAGCATGTTTCTAGCATTATTAGCAAGTTGCTAGCATGTTTTTAGCATGATTAGCAAGTTACTAGCATGTTGTTGGTATGATTCTAACATGACTAGCAAGATACTAGCATGATTAGCATATTACTAGCATGCTGTTAGCATGATTAGCATGTTACTAGCCTGTTAGCATGAATTTAGCACGATAAGCAAGTTACTAGCATGTTTCTAGCATGATTAGCATATTACTAGCATGTTGTTAGCATGATTAGCAAGTTACTAGCATTTTGTCAGTATGATTCTAACATGTATAGCAAGTTACTAGTATGTCTCTAGCATGATTAGCATGTTACTAGCACGTTACTAACATGTTTCTAGCATGATTAACATGTTGCTAACATGTTTCTAGCATGATTAGCATGTTACTAGCGTTACTAACATGTTGCTAGCATGTTTCTAGCATGATTAGCAAATTACTAGCATTTTGTCAGTGATTGTATAGCAAGTTACTAGTATGTTTCTAACATGATTAGCATGTTACTAGCACATTACTAACATGTTTCTAGCATTATTAGCAAGTTGCTACCATGTTTTTAGCATGATTAGCAAGTTACTAGCATGTTGTTAGCATGATTAGCAAGTTATTAGCATACTAGCATGTTGTTAACATGATTAGCAAGTTACTAGCATGTTAGCATTATTCTTGCATGATTAGCAAGTTCCTAGCATTTTGTCAGTGTGATTCTAACATGTATAGCAAGTTACTAGCATGTTTCTAGCATGATTAGCATATTACTAGCATGTTGTTATCATGATTAGCAAGTTACTAGCATGTTAGCATGATTCTTGCACGATTAACAAGTTACTAGCATTTTCTCAGTGTGATTCTAACATGTATAGTAAGTTATTAGCATGTTTGTAGCATGATTAGCAAGTTGCTAGCATGTTTTTAGCATGATTAGCAAGTTGCTAGCATGTTTCTAGCATGATTAGCCAGTTGTTAGCATGTTGCTAGCATGTTTTTAACATGATTAGCATGTTGCTAACATGTTTTTAGCATGATTAACGAGTTGTTGGCATGTTTCTAGCATGATTAGCCAGTTGTTAGCATGTTGCTAGCATGTTTTTAACATGATTAGCATGTTGCTATCATGTTTCTAGCATGATTAGCAAGTTGATAGCATGATTCTGGTTGCTAGGCATAGATAGATAGATAGATAGATAGATGAGTTTGAATGAGTTTAAATGGATTAGAAATACAGTACATAGAAGGGAAGTTTAATTAAATCTCAAAGGATTCTGGGACATTTTGACAGTTGGAGTTTGAATAGTGTTGGCTCATTTGAACATTCCGTCAATGTAAGTCTATGGGATTTTTCCCAGATTTAATTGTCATTTTTAGGAAAATCGTAAGTCTGATCAGTTAGAAAAGATACAGCACACTCAGTCACATCAGTCTGAAGATCTGGGCTGAGTTTGGAGTTTGTAGAGTTAAAACTCTAGGAGGAATTAGTGTCGACAGATGTAGTCTCAGAAGAAGAATAAGAATAAGAAGTTTAATAATAAGAAATATTTTATTTTATTTCAGTTCACATTTATTTTATTTTAAGTTACAAAAATGTTTTGAATGGTTTTAGTTATGAGCTTTATGCACCAAATCATGTTTTATTTTTATACTGCATTACTATTACAATAGATAATAGTTAATACTAATGAGCTCCTAACACTGCATGCTTTTTTTTAATTTATAAATACATGACTGTATAATACAAATACATACATATAAGAGCATAAAACGTCAAGAGTCAAGAATCACTTATCATTATTGCTAAAGCTTTCCAAGTGATCAAACTTATTATTTTTGCTGTCAGGCTCCAAGGGTCACGTCGGTAATATGAACATCTGATAAGACTTCCACTGGAAATTCAATTAAAAATCCGACAAGCGCAGCAGCGCGATGAAAAGTCAGGTCGCGCTTATCAGGTTTGACACAGTCAAATGCAAAATCGCTCACTTTTCTGAACTTAAGAACTAGCGTTGTGGCTCTCCTGACCCGTCACGTGACTTTAACATCAGGATTGATGTGGCAATCGAGAAGAAATCACTACCAAATCACTTTAAATTAAACAGATTTCAAATTACAATCATATACCTGATTACCTGCATGTCCCTTGGAGCCTAACAACAAAAATCGCAAGATTTAATAACTGCATTAAGACCAAAATTCCTTCTAAAAAAGCACAAATAATGCACCACACATAAATATTGGGATTGCATTCTCATAAAAAAACATGCAGTGCTGCTTTTCTAAAGGTATCTTCATGATTCCGCTCACCTCTTAAAAATGCTGTCTGGATAGGCCGGTTTTGAAACCCTGGTCTCTGTCTGTTGTTTTCCCTCGGTCTGTCTGATCTAAATCACTTTTGTTCATCAACGTGCCAGCGGTAGCAGGATGCCCTGTCTAATAAAGAGAAGAGATTGAAAATTGGGAGGTTAATGAAATTTTTCTAAAGTGTCTGTCTGGCTGTTTAAAGGCAGATTAAATCGCCACGCCATAATTAGAGTGAATTGACCTGTGAAATGACGGCGTCTCTCCTCGGTTAAGTATTGATAAATAGGTTGGAGAGATTGGCAGATCAGGTAAATCAGCATGTGGCCGTGAGAGAGAGACTCTGATTAACGTCTGCTGTGACCTGCATCAATTCAGACGCTCAAAGTTTTTTACTAAGTTTTGCTTTTCTTGCCTATCAGAGCTGTTACTCTGAGAAAATTGTAAAGCCAAAAGACATGGAATGGAGCAGTTTATTGAATCTTTTAACAAAATATCTAATGTGTTTTCTGTTTAGTGTCATATTTGATCTATTAGGCTTTAATGTCTCATATAGTCTGAGAATATGCAGGAAAAACCAGCTCAGTTTTATTCAGTTTTAATTCTGATGTTTGTGATGTAAATCAATGAGACCTTTATATCAACATAGCAGATACTGACATAAAATGATCTAAATATCAGTGGTCGCTCTGTACCTCCAATAATGTGTCATAGTAAGATGAGATTGAAATGATCCAAACATATAATGCAATGCAATGATGATTGAGAGATGAACAAATAATGATGATCAGTTTTGAGACTCACTGATTTTTCTGCAAAATGATTCATGGAGAATCAAGTAAAGCCAAGCTGCTTCAGTGCAGTAAGTGTTTATCTGGAAATATTACTAAAGTTATTCTGACATTTACTTGAGAAAAATCAAACAATTTCTGATTAAAGGAGAAGTCCACTTCCAGAACAACAATTTACAAATAATTTCCTTCAGTTGCAAAGAAGTTATGTTTTTTGAGGAAAACATTTCAGCATTTTTCTTCATATAATGGACTGATATGGTGCCCCGAGTTTGAACTTCCAAAATGCAGTTTAAATGTGGCGTCAAACGATCCCAAATGTGGTTGTAAACGATCCCAGCTGAGAAAGAATTGTCTTATCTAGCAAAACGATTGGTTATTTTCATAAAAATAATACAATTTATATACTTTTTAATGTCAAAAGCTCGTCTTGTCTTACTCTGCCTGAACTCTGTTTTGTTCCTGGTTCATGACAGTTAGTGTATGTCGAAAAACTTCCATCTCATGTTCTCCCTCAACTTCTAAATCGTCCTATATCGCTGTTTTACCTTTTTTGTTAAAGGGGTCATCGGATGCAAAGTTCACTTTTTCATGTTGTTTAAACATTAATGTGTGTTGGAAGTGTATGTACACATCTACCCTATAATGATAAAAAAACAAAAATCTATGCAGTGGTTTTTAATTAATCTGTAAAAATAATATCCCCTTTTTCAAATCGAGCCATTCTCAGATGCCTGTCGTTGTGCCGTCACACAGACAGAGGCCGCTCCCACGATAGTTGATTGACATGAGCGTTTTACCTCAGATTAGATGTAACAGTCCAACCTCCATTGTTTCAATGTCGGAGCAGGGATGTAAGTTAGACAAGAATATCACCGACTGAGCGATTGAGGTGTTGTGTTGCTGGATGTAATAATGAACATGGTGGTCGTCATTTACTCCCGACATCTGAGCTGCTGAAGATGCAGTGGATTACGTTTGTTTGTAAAGGGAATGCGCCTCCTGATCTACATAAATGCGTCTATGTTCACGCAAATCATTCATGATCCAGCTTCACTTACAGCAGAAGTGAGTATAAGGTTTTTTTTAATGAATCTCTGCAATCACCTTTCCTAATAACATGCTAGTTAGCAAGTTTAATGGCTAAACACAGCTAAATGTGGCTAAAGTAAACAGGCTCGTCACTCCACAGAGAGAAGAGAGGGGCGGGGCGAGCAGAGCTCATTAACATTTAAAGCAACCTCGACCAGATCAGGATGATTTTTGCAGAGCTGATTTTGACAAGGTATAAAGGGTGTTGTTTTACACAACCATTGAGGATTTTTAATCAAAGTATATTAGAGACTTTTCATTAAGACCCTAAAGAATCATATCAACTTGTGGAAAATGGGCATCCGATGACCCCTTTAAGGGTGTTTGATCTTCTTTGCATGTTCACTTTGCAAAGACTGGGTCGGTACTTCTGCAGTGATGTAGGATGATTTTGAAATGATTTTTAAAATTGAGGGAGAAAATACGATTGGAGTTTTTTGACATAACTGTCTTGAGTCAGAATACACAGGGTTCAGGGAAAGCAAGACAAGATGAGTGTTTGAGATTAAAAAGTATTTAAATTGTATTTTTAAATAAAAATAACCGATTGTTTCACTAGATACGACCCTTCTTTCTCGGCTGGGATTGTTTACAACCGCATTTGGGATCGTTTGAAGCCGCATTTAAACTGCATTTTGGAAGTTCAAAATCTGGGCACCATATCAGTCCATTATATGGAGAATGAGTTTTCCATCTAATATTTCTATACGTAATAGTTCTGTTTTTATTAACAATAACAGCACTGTTCCCAGTGCCCTTGCGGTGACCTCACTACTGCGCAGTGCCTGCAGTAGTTGCAGATTGTGAGGCGGGGCGATTGGAACGAGCCCGTTTGAGCTGCTCTGTCTGTGGGGTTTGTGTTTTCGTGCTGTGCGGAGGCTAATTGGCTCCGCCCCCTGAGCAGATGTTAACACCGCACCCCCTCTGACCTCTCACACCTGTTTCAATTAGACGCCGTCACCTCGTACCCGTGCCCGCCGAGCTGAGACTGACACGCACACACACACAAACATGCACACACGCCCTCAGTCATGTAGTTCAGAAGCATTCAGCCATATACCCTTCTAATAACTCAAAATGTCAATCAGTGTTAGAGAGTTACACTCACAAAACATGAGATGAATTAAAGAGGTTTAACAGCAAAATCCAAATCCAAACATATGCAACATTAAAATTTTGTTTTTATATAGATAGATAGATAGATAGATAGATGCTCATCAAAGCTGCGTTTATTTTTTATTTAAAAAACAGTAATATTGTGAAATATTATTGCAATTTTTCTATTTTAATATACTTTAAAATAAAATTTATTCCTGTGATCAAAGCTGAATTTTCAGCATCATCACTCCAGTCTTCAGTGTCTCATGATCCTTCAGTGACACTGAAGATGAATACAACTCTGATGAATAAAACATTAAAAAGAACAGCATTTATTTAAAATAAAAAATTTTGTAACAATATACACTACCGTTTAAAGTTTGGGCTCAGTACATTTTTTTCTTTCTTTCTTCCTTTGAAAGAAATTAATACTTTTATTTAGCAAGGATGTGTTAAATTGATAAAAAGTAATAGTAAAGACTTATATTGTAAAAAATATTTCAATTTTGAATAAATGCTGTTCTTTTTCACTTTTTATTTATTAACGAATCCTGGAAAAAGTATCACAGGTTCCAAAAAATATTAAGCAGCACAATGGAGTAATGGCTGATGAAAATTCATCTTTTCATCACAGAAATTAATTAAATTTTAAAGTATATGAAAATAAAAAACAGTTAATGAAAATAATATTTCATAATATTATAAAATATATTATGAAAATAATATTTCATAATATTATATTTTTCAGTATTTTTGTACAATTAAATGCAGCCTTAATGAATAATTTTCTTAAAAAAACAACAACTTACAAATCATACTGATCCCAAACTTTTGAATATCAGCATATACATAAAATTGTATATAAAATTTTATAAAGATATATATAAAAGATGAAAGGAACTACTTTTTTTTGTGAGATTTTTGGATTTGTTTTTGTTTTTTGTATTGTTTTGTTTTCTTTTCTATGTTTCTGTCTTTCTCTTGTTATTGAAGAAAAATGTTTGTAATGTTGTTTATACAACATATGTTTTGCTTCACATTATAACTGAAAATAAAACTATAAAAAATTACATATATAAAAGATAACATTTAAAAGTAACATTGATTTATGTATATATACAGTATATATATATATATATATATATAAATAAGGATTATATATATAACAAATATTTAAAACCACATATAAACCTTATATTTTTCAGTTAATTGTTAATTTTAGCTATTACTTCATATTACAAAGAAATATTTCCAAATATTCATCATATTTATATCACATTTAATTTAATACAATTTGAAAGTATAAATAAAATTTAAATAAAATTTAAGAATAAAGATAAATAAAGTATAAAATAAATATTTAAAAAAATCTTATTATTTACATACATATATATATATATATATATATGTTTATTTTTTATCACATCTGACCATTTAGATCCATTTCACTTATTTTTTCTTTAAATGCAATGCTGAATCTGAATAAAGACCTAATAATCTCATTTCCACTCACATCAATCTAAATATGTCATGTGTTCTGAGTACGGCCCGTTATAACACCCAAACCCAGTGTGATTCACCGCCTCCATCAGTCTTCAGCACCATTCACTCCAGCTTCTCTCTGTTAGTGTGAGACGTTTGTGTCTCATATTCAGTTTTACAGTGTAAAGTCATTACTCTCTGAGTGTCTCTGCTGAGAGCTTCTGCTTGTTTCCCCTTATCTGCGCCGCTTCACCAGAAACACCCGCACGTCTGCCGGCTTCATCACGTGTCCGCGCGCTTTCATTGAACACGTAGTTAGACGTGTATTCATTACTAAAGAGAGAGCACGAAAACTGCCCTTGTAGGCCGAGATATTAACATATGGTGATTTGCAAGCTGGTAAACAACGTAAAAATCGTGTTTTTTGCTCATGAGCATCTTTATTGTCAAGGACGCAGCATGCGAGACTCTTTAAGGTAAGTTTTCCAGGGTCAAACCTGCCACAGATTCACATAATCACATCTGAAAATGTTGCTATAGTAACCATTCATTTGGACGGGCTAAAACAGGAGGTAACATGCAAATATCGCTCCTTGCCTCTCTCGCGCTCGCCTTTATCAGTCCTCCTCTTGCTCCTGATCTCTCGTTTCTGCATCAGTCGGGTGGATGTAGGTTGAAAGCATAAAGCCTGGTGCTGTCTGACAGCCATGTGTGATGTAAAGGTCTCTGGCATCATTTTTTATTGCGCATATATTAATTATGCATGATATAATTCACAGTTTTTCAAATATAGATAGGTTTATAGGTTTTTTATACACTATTGACAATTTCTACACAATGTCAGGTTTCTTGTGAAGCAAAGCAATCATACAGTGTAAAAAATGATTCTTTTTAAAGTTTAAATTAAAATACTGAATAATGTTTTATAAGAAAATACTATTTTAGTCTTTCTGCATCAAAAATTTCACATTTAATTCAATGCTTACTTGCCGTTTTTAATTGTTTTTGAAATTCAATAGCAATTTCTGACTAAAAATATTTCAAAATAAATCCTACGTTTTTTTCCCAGTGTAATTGAGATTTATAATCACTTTCCTCCTTCTTTCTAACCTGTTTATTAAACAGGCCATTGTACCTTTAAGACTTGACCTCTCTGGGTCAAATATGTTAATGAGCTCATGGTTGTGATGTCATACAATGATATCAGAGTTGTTTTTGCTGTTTTTAGTTTTAGTTTTGGCATTTGGATCATTACTGAAGCCTTGATTAATATGCACGTTATCTGTTACTGTGGAAACAATAACGTAAATCTGCATATTAAACGATTAACTCCACCGCGCACCACAGAAAATGAACGTCATGTGGTTGAAGGGGCAAATTAAATGCATATGCACAACTCACATTTGCATATTCATGTGTGCACATACATATTCATATCGCACATTTGACTTGTTACTTGTCAAGAGAATGTTCACAGCTTATATTTCACCCCAAATCAAATAAAAGAAATAAAAAAATATATTTTGCTTACACAAATGGAGACTAATGGTTATCTTTTGTAGCATGTTTTCATAGCAAATCTATATATTATATATAGCATATGGCATAAAAACATGACGTATATATACATAATTATAATTAAATATATATATATATATATATAATAACAATAATAATAAAATAAGAATAATAATAATAAAAGTTTTTGAAATTTTGTGTACTTTTGTCAGTTTTCTTAGTTTTTATATCAAAAATGTAAATTTCATATATCATTATTTATGATATGTGTATCTAATTCTACTTTAGTTATATATTTACACATTTAATTATATATATTTGTATTTTCCCCTAATTTTTTTTCAAAAATATATATAAATGATAATACAATTCTACATTTTTTTATACATTTAATTATATATATTTTGAAAATGTTTTTTATATTTTAGCATTTTAATTGTAGTTAAAGTTTTAGTAATTTTGTTGCATACTTTTGTCATTTTTCTTACTTAAAAATATATATATACTTTATATATTTAATTATAGAAATTTTGACTTTTTGAAAATATTTTCTTATAGCATTTTAATTGTAGTTAAAGTTTTAGTGATTTGTTGTGTGCTGTTGTCATTTTTCTTGGGTTTTTAAAATACATAATAATAATAATTATATATATATATATATATATATATATAAATTATATGTATGGTTTTTATGTTTTTATTTTATATTTCATGATTTTATGTTGCATAAATTTATGTGCTTAATTGTCATATACATATCTCCTCAAATTATGATGCATTTTCTTTATGCAGCATAACTTTATGCATTTTCTTTATCTAATTTATGATTTTGTAGTGTCATGGACATCTACTGTACAAATATAATGCATCAGAATAACACAATTTAATCAGAATTTGAAAGGCATTGGTAGCAGTTTCCAGCTGAATGAAATACGTCTGCGATGGCAGCAGAAAAGCAAAATAATATGCTCAAACGCAGCCCTGATCCGCCCTTCAGTCCGGATTCATGACAGGATGAATATTCCACGCGGGTCGGCCGGCGAGCAGGCGGAAAATCACCTGTTCATGCTGGATTTATGAGTGTTGTCTCGATCGCGCCTCTGTCTTGTCAAGTCTCACAACAGCCAGTCATCCGTGACACACAAAACAGGCCGGACAGCAGCGTTCGGACCTGAGAGCGAGAGAGATGAGAGAGACAGATGCACAAATGAGGCCTTTCAATCACTGCAGCAGCTCTGCATTATTTAAACATACAGTAAATATTAATCTGCCTACAGACCCACAGACCAGAAACATGCAACCTGAATGCCTGGACAACGTATTACACACAAACACAACATGACTTTTTGCAACACATTTTTTTTTTAATTCAGTTTGCAATACATTGTGTTGCATTATACATTATACATTAATTTTGTTGTATATTTTTGTCATTTTTCTTATTTGATATGCATATATAGCTTTCTTTAATTATATATGAAATATATTAGGGTTATTTTACCAGGGTTCATTTAGTTAAATTATTTTAGTATCACTGAGATACTATTATAGTTTTTTAATAATATTTTGAGTTAGTTTTTATTTTTAGATTTTGTTTTTATTTTATTTTAAAGTTATAAAGTTTGTTGTGTACTTTTGTCATTTTTCTTTTGTTTAAAGATTTGTCTAGTTTTAATTTCTATAAAAATATATTAGGATTAATTTAATAGGGTTATTTCAGTTATTTCAGTGTTACTTTAGTATCACTGACATACTATAATAGTTTTTTTTAATTAATATTTTGAGTTAGTTTTTATTTTTAGATTTTCTGTTTTTATTTTCATTTTAAAGTTTGTGTTTGTTTGTTTTTTTACATTTGTGTAGTGTTAATTTATATAAAATATTTTAGAATTAATTTAATAGGGATATTTCAGTTACTAGGTTACTTTAGTATCACTGAGATACTATAATAGTTTTTTTTTAATTAATATTTTGAGTTAGTTTTTATTTTTAGATTTTCTGTTTTTATTTTCATTTTAAAGTTTTTTTTTTTGTTTGTTTGTTTTTTACATTTGTCTAGTATTAATTTATATAAAATATATTAGGATCAATTTAATAGGGTTATTTTAGTTACTAGGTTATTTTATTACCACTGAGATACTATTATACTTTTTTATTAATATTTTTATTTTATTAATATTTTTTTATTTTTAAATCTATATTTTAGATTTTTTTTTTTTATTTTAAAGTTACAAATTTTGCTTTTTCTTATTTTTTCTTTTATTTCTTTTTTTTTAGATTTATCTAGTTTTAATTTATGTACAATATATTAGGATTAATTTAACAGGGTTATTTCAGTTACTAGATTTTTTAATATCACTGAGATACTATTATAGTTTTTATTATTATTATTTTAATATATTTTTAATTTTTAGATTTTCTGTTTTCATTTTAATTTTAAAATGATAAAGTTTGCTGCGTACTTTTGCCATTTTTCTTTGCTTTTTTAAAAAGTTCTAGTTTTCATTCATTTATACAAATATATATTATCATTAATTTAACAGGGTTATTTCAGTTATTAGGTCATTTTAGTATCACTAAGATACTATTATAGTTTTTATTAATATTTTGAATTTGTTTTTTTTTATATGTTTTCTATTTTCATATTAATTTTAGTTAAGGTTTTAGTAATTTTGAGTGCTTTTGTAATTTTTCTTCGTTTTTAATTATCTTTATAGTGTTCAGTACTTTTTTTTAAATTATTTTAATACATCAAGATAAAATAAATGAAAAACACATCTTGCCAAGGCTTGAAATAATTTGTAAATATTTTTTTTTTACAAATAAAGTTTATTTTATTTCAAGTAAATAAATAAGTAAATAAATGTACTAAACTATAAATTAACCAAATGTCATTCTCTGAACTAAATATGCAAAATAATAAGATAATGTGAAAATGTTTAAAACATCTATTGTTACATATTGCTTACTGTTTCATAATATAAAAATATTACGCAGTGTGCTAAAGAAGTGTGCTAGTATTCCTATCTTGTGTGAATAAAGCTATAGGGAAATGTAGCTGTGTTGCTGTGCAATCTCTGATGTGTGAATAATTAAAGCTGTCTGCTTACTTGCTTATCTCGTAAAGAAACAGATAAAAACCTGCAGCAAAGTTTGCATAAGCCAAACAGCACAAGACAGAATGACAGAAATACTGCTATAGATTTGTGCAAGAGCGATAGTGGGTAAAAACATGGATATTAAAAAGACTGTTTGGCTACTGCTTATCAAAACTCTTTTAACACAGTAATCAAACGGACTTTGTTTACCTTCTTAATACGTGTTTCTGGCCTCATTGTGAATCATGAGTTATTTCATTGTGGAACCCAATACTATTATAATCCTTACAGGCACTATCTGTCCGTGTTATCTATGTAGTGTGCAGTTTAGTGTGTACTGTACAGTGTAATACTGCGTCTCCACCGCTGCAGGTGTCGCTGTTGAGTGACGTCACTCCTGCGACAGGCGCCGGTTAATCCCGCAAAGAACAGAAATCAAGTTTGTTCATAAGCGTGTTGTGCTCGTACACTTTTATACACAAATCTGTATTTTTAAGCATTAAACCACACAGAAATCATCATGGATGTGGGAGAGCTGCTGAATTATCAGGTACTGATGCGCTTATGTCTCTCCGTGAGCTTTGTTTGGATGAATTTATTACTGGTTGATGTGTTGATGTGTGATGTGCTGCTGGTGTCAATATTATCTTAAACTTCAGTCATTAATGCAGAAATAAACAGCTTTTGAATTGTTACAAGTGATTTGAGTGTGTATAAGGTTGTTGTAAGAAGCTACAAGTGCTAATTAATCATTTATTGAACTAGTACAGACGCATGCGGGATGTTGAGTGTTTGTTTCTGTTTAATTAATCAGTTATTCAGTTAATTTGTTATTTAGGGTATTAAATTAAGTGTTTATTTTATCTGGGTTTTGTATAGCTTTTATATAGCTTCAGTCGTGCCTTCCTGAACTACAGGAGAAGTACTGTGGTGGTACCATGGTACTGAGATGTTTTAGCTTGGTCTTTGATATATCATGGTACTGAATACTTAGCATATATATATATATGTATTACGTTACTTGCATGAATGGTATTTAAAATAGTTCTATGGCAGCATGTCTAAACACTTTAATACTATGTAGGTTTTTCAGTTTTGTAAATTGGCAGCTAAATAACATTTTCTGTAGCAGGATGTTTCTTGAAATAGTGTCTAAGGTTTATTAGGATTTTAGTCTAATAATATTAGGATTTTAATTTGACATGTATTAATTACATTTATATTTATTAGTTGATTAGATGCCAATAATAAAAGTGTTAATAAAAAAATAATTTTATTTATAATAATAATCATATTGGTAATAAATTATAAATATTGGTTATTTGTGACCACAAAACCAGTCATAAAGGTCATACACATCATCTGAAAGCTGAATAAATAAGGACAGGATAGGATAGGATAGGACAACTATTTGATAGTTTGAAGGTGCAAAAAAAATCGAAATATTAAATATTAAAGCCTTTAAAGTTGTCCAAATGAAGTTCTTAGCAATGCATATTACTAATCAAAAATTAAGTTTTGATGTATTTATGGTAGGAAATTTACAAAATATCTTCATGGGACATCATCTTCATTTAATATCGTAATGATTTTGGCATAAAAAGAAAAATTGATCAGTTTGACCCATACAGTGTATTGTTGGCTATTACTACAAATATACCCGTGCTACTTATGACTGGTTTTGTGGTCCAGGATCAGATTTATTTTGCATTAGCTAAGCTCAACAATTATGACAGTGTGTTTTTTTAAACATTAATAAGAAGGTTCTCTAGTCATAGTGGCAAATCATCTGTTTTATATTATCTAGCTATTATGGATTTGAGTTGTGAGTGTTGATGTCTTTGATGCAGATGTGTGCGATCACTGTTGTATGAATCTGAGAATAGTCTGTCATGGTCAGATGGACCGTCTGAATCTGTCTCAGCTTTACAGTCATCTGAAATCTTCTCTTTTTTTAGCCTGACCGAGGTGCCAAGAGACCCAGAGATCATGACAGCCATGAGGAGTCCAGAAGCAAACAGAAGACTGCGGGCCGAGACACCGGACGGGTGCTGGTGAGATCAGAGCCGGACAGTGAGGAGCAGACAGGAGAAGACGGGGAGAAGATCCTGGAGAGACTGATGGATCAGGATGGAGAAGATCCAGAGGTGAGACGTGACCTTATTCATATGGGGTTATTTTATATGCAACAAGGAGGTTAAAGTTCCCTTGACTGGTAAACACAAATGTGCTCTCTGGATATGTGAATAATACACTACTGGTAGACTGTTTTATGCCAGTATAATTTTATTTAATAAAAATCAATTGAATAATATATAATACATTTAATAATATCAGCAATTAGGTTTTAGTCAAATTAAGTTTTATTTCATGCTCTTCACAATGCACAGTGTTTCAAAACAGCTTTTGTCAACATATTGCACTAATAATAATGTCTTAAAATCTATAAGGCCCTTATTTAGCAATTAAATTAAAAGAAAATTATGCCTTACTATATTTGTTTGTGATGAACAAATATGTAATTTATACTGTTTAACTTTTTTTTTTTTAACACTCAAAAAAAAAAAAAGTGTTATATGACCCGTATTTCTTTTGTGTAATTACAAAAACTTGTTAGATTTAATGTTTAATATTTGTGTTTTTTCCTTTAGTCTTGTGCCAATATTAATATAAATGTAAAAAAATAAAAAAATAAAAAATAAAATAATAATAATTATAATAAATTTGACCAATAACCAATTTAATTGCTAATATATATAAGCAGGTATAAGCAGGTTAACCTGGTTTTAAACACAAAATGCAGTTTTTCATATTTTATGACTTATAACCAATAATTATAAATGATTAATTAGATGTATTTTTAGTAATAATAATAATAATAATACATTTGTTATGACCAATAACCAATTGGTATGACCAATTTACGGTTTAGTATGTTTTTAGATGCAAAACTTTTTTTTTTTTTTATGACTTCTAACCAATAATTCTAAATAATTCAGATGTATTTTTAATAATAATAATAATAATAATAATAATAATAGTAATAATAACATATTAAGCAATTCGATTGCTAATATTGTACATGTTTGTTTAACCTGTTTTTAAACACAAAATAGTTTTCGTATTTTCTGATTTATAATCAAATAATTAAATAATTAATCAAATAATTGTGTAATTATAAATTAATTAATTCTAATTGTTATTAACTTATTTTGGCACCAGTAATAGTAAAATATTTAATATTTATTACCACCATTAGTCTGTTTTAACCAGTACATATTTTAATTATATGAATGTGATGTTATTGCCAATATTAAAAATTTGCAGTGTTTTGCATAGGTTTTATAAATACCAATTACCCTAGAGCTCCATCAAAACATTTAAATGTGCTGTAGAAATTGTGCATAACTGTCAACAGCAGTGCACCTTTAGATGTATAAAATAGTATATTGACCTTGAAAAAAGCAGGTCTTATGTAATTCAGAGAGACACTGGTCTCTATATATGTGACCTTTGACATTCTGACCTGCTGTGTGTTACAAGGGCGAGCCTGTGGATGAGAGCACAGTGAAGAAAATGATCCTGACCTTTGAGAAGAGATCTTACAAAAACCAGGAACTGAGGATCAAGTTTCCTGACAACCCTGAGAAGTGAGTCTAACTCCATTCATTTTATAAATGAAATGAAATTCAGACAGAGACATGTGACCTCACTTCTGTTGTTGGCAGGTTCATGGAGGCGGAGCTTGACCTGAATGACATCATCCAGGAGATGCACGTCATTGCAACTATTCCAGAGCTCTATCACCTGCTGGTGGAGCTGAACGCCGTTCACTCTCTGCTCGGCCTCCTCAGCCATGACAACACTGATATCCTTCAGAAACCTTAAAAGATCATTTTTGTCAAATGGAAATCACAGTGATATAATAACACCATAAGAAACACCAGTGCTCAATAAAAAATACTTTTAATATTCGCAAGTTAGGATGCACTATGTATTGGCATTTTTATTTAACATTTACTCATTATATTTACATTAATTAATTTAGTAGAGCCTAAATAATTGTTAATTTTTAGTTTTTTTCCTTGTATCAAAAGATTTAAAAGTATGCAAAATCTTATCAAAAGTATTACAAATATTTAATTTGAATTTTAAATAGATATATTTTTTTTCAGTTCTGGATTGGTTCACTGTATAAAAGATATATTTATTTAAATTTCTATAAGCAATCATATTGGTAATCAGTCATGAAAAATATTAGTTATCATCTATAAAAAAGGAAATAGTTATTAGCTATTAAAATATATATATTAAAAATATGGATATATAAGAAAGCTGTTTTAACAGTCATAACAAAAAGAAATATTAGTTATTAGCCATAACAACAAAAACATACACTACCTTTCAAAAGTTTGGGGTCAGCGTGATTCAAAACTGCATTTATTTAATTTAAAGTATTTCACAATATATTTAATAAAATATACAATATACAATATTTAATACAGAATATAAAATGTTCACAAAATAATCTGACAAAATTCAGTAAAAACATTAATGTTGTGAATATGATAGTATTTTCATTTACTGATTATCAGTGTATTTTCTGCTCACCAAGGCAGCATTTATTTGATTAAAAAAATACAGTAAATACAGTAAAATTGTGGAAAATTATTACAATTTAAAATAAGTGTTTTCTACGTGAATATATATTAAAATTAAATTTATTTCTGTGATCAAAGCTGAATTTTCAGCATCATTACTCCAGTCTTCAGTGTCGCATGATCCTTCAGAAATCATTCTAATATGCTGATTTGATGCTCAGGAAGCATTTCTGATTATTATCAATGTTGAAAACCATTGTGATGCTCTATATTTCTGTGGCAACTGTGATAAATGTGATTTTTTTTTTTCTCCAGGATTCTTTGAGTAGAAAGTTAAAAGAACAGCATTTACTTAAAATAGAATTCTAGAAAATATGATTAATATTTATAAAATTTATAATAATATTATAAAATATTATAAAGTATTAAAAAAAAAAAAATATATATATATATATATATATATATATATATATATACACATACATATATTGCTTATTGCATGTAAACAAACAAAAAAACATTATCGACCACAAAAAAATAAAAGAATATCGGTATCTGCCAAAATTTCTGTATTGCGCATCCCCATGTAAAATATGCTCATCATCTTTTGTGTTCAGCAGCTGGTCAATATTGTAAGTCCTTAACGTGAGTCACATATCAGCATCGCGGTGGTGGATCTCCTGCAGGAACTCACAGACATCGACACGCTTCATGAGAGCGAGGAGGGGGCCGAGGTGCTCGTCGACGCTCTGGTAAGAATATATTTATTTAATAATCAAAGAATGCACATCATCAGTGGCGTTACAGGAGATTACGGGCTGATTCACCAGCGTTAGCGGGTCACGGTCCAGCGGCGCAATGAGATTATTATGAGAAAATGACATGAATTACTGCTGCGAGAAATGTAGCCTCGTATTGGGCCTGATGTTTTGCAAGAGAAGCAGAGAGACGACGTTAATATCCAGACTACCGTTGAGGTTGTGCAATCAGACGGCTTGTGTCAGATGGAGCAGAGGAAACAGGAAGCGCTTGTGAACAATCAGAGGTTGATTGAACCGCATGCGTCTGATTGCTGCCGTTTAGTATTTGTGTTGTGCAACCAAGCAAACGCATTTATACATCTGAATAGCTGTTTATATGGCAGCTCAACAAACAGAGAACAAAATAGGGCTTTGTGTGTGTGTGTATATATTTATATGCAGTATATATTATATATTTAAGAAATGTATATCATGTAATATATTATTTATTTAACAAACCACAATAAACAATGGATTTTCCAAGTTTGCCATTAAAAATAATTAGAATTTCGAGACACTTTGTAGCAAGTAAACCAGATATGTATGATATGATATATTTATACTGGATATGTGTTTTCAGATTTACCCACCTCTAAATGAAAATAAATACTATAATTCAACAGGAATGCATTAAATTGATCAAAAGTGACAGTAAAGACATTTATGATGTTACAAAAGATTTCTATTTCAAATAAATGATGTTCTTTTGAACTTATAAAAATAAAATGTATCATGGTTTACACAAAAAATATTGTGCAGCACAACTGTTTTCAAAATGTATAATAATTAGAAATGTTTTTTTGAGCAGCAAATCAGCATATTAGAATTATTTCTGAAGGATCATGTGACAAGAAAGACTTTAGTAATGATGCTAAAAATTCAGATTTGATCACAGAAATAAATTACATGTTAACATAGATTCACATAGAAAACAGTTATTTTAAACTGGAAAAATATTTCAAAATTTTGCTGTATTTACTGTATTTTTAATCAAATAAATACAGCCTTAATGAGCAGAATATACTGATAATCAGTGAATGCAGCTCATAGTAAATTGTTTTATTTGACATTTTTGCATTATTTTACAAGTTTTGTCTAAATTTAGTTAAAAGCCTGGTTTGTGTTATGATTTTCTAGCATTAGTTTAAATAAAATCCTACATGTTTTTTTAATGTTTTTTATTTGTTTGTGTAGTTGGAGGGTCAGGTCGTTGCTCTCATGGTACAGAATATGGAGCGTTTGGACGAGACGGTGAAGGAGGAAGCTGATGGCGTTTACAACACTTTGGGTAAGTCACACAATAACCAACTAAACAACACACACGGACTAGCCTGTAGATCAGGCTTTAATCTGATTGGCTGGAGTCTGATTTACCTACCAGCTTTAGTTTTGATTTAAATTATTTTACAATATATTTCACTAAATAAATATTTAATGTATAATATATGAAATGTTTACAAAATAGTAAAACAAAATTTAGTAAAATGATTTTTTTTTCATTTGATTATCAGTATATTTCCTACTCACCAAGGCTGCATTTATTTGAATTAAAAAATACAGTAAATACAGTAAAATTGTGAAAAATTATTATAATTTAAAATGAGTGTTTTCTGTTTAAATATATATAAATATGTAATTTATTTCTGTGACCAAAGCTGAATTTTTTATCATCGTTACTCCAGTCTTTGGTGTCACATGATCCTTCAGAAATCATTCTGATATGCTGAATTGATGCTCAGGAAGCATTTCTGATTATTATCAATGTTGAAAACAGTTGTGACACTCCATATTTTTGTGGAAACTGATAAATTTGAGTTTTTCCAGGATTCTTTGCATTTACTTTAAATAGAATTCTAGAAAATTGTATTAATATTATTTAAGCTGGAGTCAGCTTTACCTACCAGCTTTAGTTAAGTCACTTCACCACCATTCAAAATATTCTCCCGTGGCCTCATGGGACAGTAAAGTGTCCATTGAATGCACTTTTTTGATTTATGCTAAAAGTAGTAGGTCATCCGGACACTTTTTGCAAATACTATGAATTTGGACATACTGTTCTTCTCTGTTAGCGTACTGTTTTTTGCATTCTGTGCAGTAGGGAAGTATTCGATTTTGGGATGCAGCGTAATGTCAATTTACAATTTCCCAAACTACAAGAAGTGACAGCTAAAATTTGATTTGGCTAAGTTTGCCAATTATTTTGTGTAATTCTAAATAATTTATTATTATTATTAATAATAATAATAATAATAATAATTATTATTATTATTATTATTATTATTAATTTTATTATTATTCTTCTGCAAGAAGTGACAGCTAAACTTTGATTTTGCCAAGTCTGCCTTTGAAAAATATTCAGATTTTTTTTTTTTTCAGTATTTTTTCAGGCAATATGAAAAACGGTAAAACCTGATGCTATCAATGCCAAATTTTATTTATTTTTAATTTTTTAGATAATGCATGACCTGATAAAATGAATACCTTGATTGCAATGCAAGTCACTTTAGATAAAAGCATCTGCCAAATGCATAAATGTAAAAGCAGTGCTATGTAACAATTCTTTTGTGTAATTATAAATAATTTAATAACAGTAATTAATTTATTTTACAAGATGTGACAGCTAAACTTTGACTTTGCCAAGTCTGCCTTTGAAAAATCTTCTGAGATTTTTATTTTATTTTATTTTTTTTGATATTCAGAGTATTTTTTTTCAGGTGTTATGAAAAACAGTATTTCTGTAAACAGTAAAGTATGATGCTATTAATACCAAAGTTGTGGGTTTATTTATTTATTTTTATTTTTTAGAAAATGCATGAACTGATAAAATGAATACCTTGATTGCAATGCAAGTCGATTTAGATAAGTGTCAGCCAAATGCATGAATGTAAATGCAATGCCATATAATAATTATTTTGTGTAATTACATATAATTTAATAATAATAATAATTTATTTATTCTACAAGCAACAGGTAAACACTGTGGTTTTCAGGTTTGCCATTAAAAATATTCAGATAATTTTTGAGACGCTTTGTAGTGAGTAAATGACATTTATGAGCACAACTGTGTATTTGTTTTCGGTGAAAATGCCAGATTTACCCACCTCTAAATTAACATATGAAATGAAATTATACTTTTATTCAGCAGGGATGAATTAAATTAATCAAAAGTGACAGTATAGACATTTATAATGTTATAGAAACTAATCAATTTCAAAAAAATGCTGTTAAATTTTTATAAAAAAATAAAATGCATTACAGTTTCAGCAAAAATATTCAGCAGCACAACTGTGTTCAACATTGATAATAATCAGAAATGTTTCTTGAGCAGCAAATCAGCATATTAGATTGATTTCTGAAGGATCATGTGACCCTGAAGACTGGAGTTATGATACTAAAAATTCAGCTTTGATCACAGTAATAAATTACATTTTAACAGATATTCACATAATAAATGGCCATTTTAAATTGTAATAATATTTCACAATTTTTATGTTTTTCCTATATTTTTGATCAAACAAATGCAGCTGTGGGAAGATTAAGAGACTTCTTTCAAAAACATTAAAATCTTAATTATTCCATACCTTGTGAATAAACATGTCTAAAATAAAACAAACGTCTTTTTATGAGGGGAGAAAATGCCTGAATGCTCCTTTAAAGCTGTTTTGCGTGTTGGAGATACTGTGTCTGGCTTGCGTTTGTAGGTTTGGTTCTGGAAAGATCCTGTTCAGCTGCAGAGAGAGATAAATGGTCTGACTGAACGGATTTAAACGGCACATTTCCTCCATGTCTTCCTCTTTCCCCGTCTTCCTCTGCCGTTCCAGTTCTTGTGTAATCTCATGAGGAAGGGAAAGAGATTTCGCACCCTCTCTCTCTCTCTCTCTCTCTCTCTCTCTCTCTTCCTCCCACTCATCGCTTTGAGATTTTTCTCCCATCATGCCTCTGATTGAGTTATCAGGTGTCCTCAGAGTCTTTTATAATACAGATGAGTCTCAAACTCCCTTGTGATGTGTCATATAGAGCTGTTCGCTCCGCTTGCTCTTTCCATCTTTTTGTGCGTCCCGGGCTCCACAATGATGTTTTTTTTTTTCTGCTGGTCTGGGCAGTAGTTCAGATTTTACTCATGCTGGTGACATTTTCTCAGCCCTGAGGAAAGCTGTTTTTACGTTTGCTTTTTTTAACAACCTATTTTTAAATGGTGTCAGAAGCAAATAATTTTTTTTTTTTATTAAAGCAATAGTTCACCCAAACTATTGCTCTTTTCCATACAAATGTGGTGACCGTGTCTGTCAAGCTCCAAAATAGACAACAAAAATACCATAAAAGCATGAATTGTGTGCTTTATATATTATTATTATTATTATTATTATTATTATTATTAGTGTTTGAAGTGCAAGTTTATAAGTTAGTAAATTATGTAAAAATAAAATAAATGTGTATTTTGTACATGCACCATCAAAAAGTTTCATTGTATACCCACAACATATTCTGAATCTTAATTTTTTTTAAAGCATTTATTTATGCGTTTAAGGATTTATGCATTTACTTGTGTTTTTTAAGCATTTATTTATGCATTTATTCGAGCATTTATTTATCTATTTATTTATTCATGTGATTTTATTTATTTATGTATATATTTATGCATTTTAGGATTTATGGATTTGTTTATGCATTTAATCATTCATTCATTTAAGGATGCATGTCTTTAAGCGTTCAAGCATTTGTTTATACTTTTTTTTTATACTTTTTATTTTTTCATTTAAAGATTTATTTTTATTTATGTATTTATTTATGCACTTTATTTTTTACATTTATGCAAAATGATTTATTTCTGCCTTTATGCATTTAAGGATTTATTTATGTGTTTAAAAATGTATAAAACTTTCATTTATGCATTTAAGCATTTAATGATTTATTTATTTATTCATTTATATGATTTTTATGTATTTATGCATATTAGAATTAATGCATTTAAGCATTTATTAAGGGTTTATTTGTTGAAGCATTTATTTCTACATTTATTTATGGGTTTTTATGCATTTATGTATGCACTTTTTTTACATTTATGCATTTACGCAAAAGGATTTATTTCTGTGTTTATGCATTTTATGCATTTTTATTATTTATATTTATTTATTATGTTGTGTTTTTGTAAAAAAAAAACTTTATATATTAACACATTTTTAATGCATATATAAATGCTTAAATGCATAAATGAAAAGGCATCAATGCATAAATGAAAAGGCATAAATGCATAAATGAAAATGCATAAACAGAAATAAATCTGTGCATACGTAAATACACAATGCATGAACACAAGCTTAAATAAATAAATGTGTATTTTATACATTTATTATTTATTTATATATTTATTAATATATAAATATACTGTTTTTTTTTTTTAAACATCATTTTAAAAATTGTAACATACATTTATGAAGAATATATTTAATTACAATTAGAATATATATTATTACACATTCATGTAATGAAATTCACAAGAATTAAACAGGAGTTTTTAATTTCTTAATGCTTGTCCAAACGAGACGGTCATTTGCTCTTTTGCACAACAGTACGCTTATGCAAAGTGATCTGACAACGTAGGGAACGGCTCAAACCTCAGGTCATAGGGTCGTCCTTACTATCGAGTCCTGGTTTTTATCTGGACCGGATGTCAAATAAGCGTTGTGTTTCATGCATTCATGTGTCGAGTGAATGTGTTCTGATCTCACTGCAGTGTCTCCATCAATAATCATGGTAACTAGGTGAAGCAGAAGCTGCAAAAACTAGGTCATAACACAACACACGATCCACAAAAGCATGTGTGTGTGTGTGACAGGCTTGGACTTACAGTAACAGTAGATCTCTCTGTCTTTCTATGGCAGCTGTGATTGAGAACATGGCCGAGTTTCGTCCCGGTCTGTGTACAGAAGCGGCCCAGCAGGGTTTGATGCAGTGGCTGCTGAAGAGGATCAAGGTAAGACAGCCATCCGTCACAGGTAACATCACTGCTAATGGAACACAACAGCCCATTAGAGCTGTGAAACTCCATTCACTGATGGATCCTGTTGTATTTATGAATGTAGTGTGCTCATAAATGAAAAACGAATAATGGGGTTTGGCTGAGTAAAATTTGGCTTGACAAACCAATATACTGTTATTGTACAAAACTTCCAAAATCTCTAAAGTGACCAAACCCTGGGAAAAAGTTTTCAAACCACATCCATTAGACTGTGACCTACAGCCAATCTGAGTCTGGCTGGTTGGGTGTTTATTTATTTATAGCTATATTTATTTATAGTTTCTTTGTTTGTGCATTTGTTTTTGCAGATATGTATATATTTATGCATGCATTTTTGTATGTATTTATTTATTGATTATATGTTTTTGCATTTATCTAGGCATTTATTGAAGCATTTTAGAATTTATGGATTTATTTATGCTTTTTTGCATTTATGTACTTTATTTTGCATATTTATGTCTGCATTTATTTTTCATATGTACTTATTTAAGCATTTATACATTTATTTACAGGTTTTGTAAATAAAGTGTACATATATACAAGTACACATTATTTATTCATTTATTTACATTTATTTATTATTATTTACGGGTTTTGCCTAATTGGCTTTGCTTTATTAATTATGGTAACTGCATGATAACGATAACATGATCAGTGAGCTACTTTACTATTTGCATTTATGCATTTATGTAGTAATGCATCTATTTATTTATCGATGCATTTATGTAATCATTTATGCATTGATTTAAGCATTCATTTATGCTTTTCTTTATTTTTGCATTTATTTACTTAGACATTTAAGCATTTACGCATTTATTATATGCATTCTTGCATTGATTTATTTATGCATTTATTTATGCATTTCTGGGTTGTTGCATTTTTTTTTTTTTGTGCATTCATTTTGCATTAATTACTTATGCATTCATTTACGCATTTCTTTATTTTTGCAATTCTTTTAGACATGGAAGCATTTATGTATTTATTTATGCATTCTTGCATTCATTCATTTATGCATTTTTGCATTGATTTGTGCATTAATTTATGCATTTTTGCATTAGTTACACATTACTTTAATTATGCAGTTCTTTATTTAGACATTTAAGCATTTATGCATTTATCCATTCTTGCATTGATTTCTGCATTCATTTATGCATTATTTGCATTGATTTATTTGTGCTTTTATTAATGCATTTCTTTATTTTTTGCAATTCATTTAGACATTTAAGCATTTACTTATGCATTCTCGCATTGATTTACTTATGCATTCATTTATGCGTTTATGCATTGTTGCATTGATTTTTTTTTTTTTTTGTGCTTTCATTTTGCATTAATTTACTTATGCATTCATTTATGTGTTTTTATTTTATTTTTGCAATTCTTTTAGACATTTATTTAAGCATTTATGCATTTATCATTTATTTATTTCATTTATTTATTTAGCCATTTATTTAATTTTTGCATTCTTGTATTGATTTATGCATTAGTGCTTCCACTTATTTTACTCTATATTTAACTCTGAGTAGCTTACTCAGAGATGACTCGGCACATTAAACTGGGATAGACATCAAAAGAATTACACACTTCACCTTTAAGTTAAAAGTCAAGCATGAGATGAGATATATATATATATATATATATATATAATATTATTATTATTATTATTATTATTATATATATATATATATATATTTTTTTTTTTTTAAATAACTTAAGTCTTTTTTTCCTCGCAGTGAACAGACAGTGTCAGCTGGTGTGAAGTTGGCTGTACGTTATGATGGGTTTAACTCGATCGTTATTTATTTTTTTGAGCTGGATTTGAGATTTTCATAAGAGCTGTAGGCCCGCTGCCACAATTCACACTGTCTTTTATCCACGTGAGGTGAAATCCTCCTCAGATTTACCGCTGGCTGCTGGAATAAGAGCGTCATGCTGTTCGAGTCTTAATGCTCCCTGAAGACTTCCATGAATCCAGCACACCAGCAATTACACTGACAATAGAGAAGGCGGCACACGGATCGAATGGGATGCTGCTGCCAAAGCCATTGAAATTGTGTGTTTGTTGTGTTCCCAAACAGGCCAAGATGCCTTTTGATGCCAATAAGCTGTACTGCAGTGAAATACTGGCTATCCTGCTGCAAAACAATGACAGTAAGTAAAAATAAGAGACGGATTGCTTTGATTGGTTCTGTGCATGGGTTTATTACAGACTCCAGTGAATTGCATTCATGCTAGTGAATTATTACAAGCTCTTTGCTGAAAATAATTAAGTAGCAACATTTCTTTTTAAAGGAATAGTTACCCAAAAATGAAAATTCGCAGGATTTTCACTCCCCCTCTGGCCATCCAATATGTAGATGAGTTTGATTCTTGGTTAGATTTGGAGAAATGTAGCATCACATCACTTGCTCACCAATAGATGCTCTGCAGTGAATGGGTGCCGTCAGAATGAGAGTCCAAACAGCTGATAAAAACATCACAGTAATCCACAAGTAATCCACACCACTCCAGTTCATCAGTTAACTTCTTGACAGGTGAAAAGCTGCATATTTCTAAGAAACAAATCTATCATTAAGATTTTTCTAACCGTTTTGGCTTGTAAACAGTGTTTGATCTTTGCAGATTTCTCTCCTGATTCAGCCCATACAACTATTTTACTGGAGAAAGCAATATTATGAACTTGTATTTTAGCAAAAGCAAAAGTTTGAACTTAAAAACAAAAGCACACAGCTTTTGGCTACTCAAGATGTTAACTGATGGACTCTCATTCTGACGGCACCCATTCACTGCTGCACATCCATTGGTGAGCAAGTGATATAATGCTACTTTTCACCAAATCTAATGAAGAAACAACCTCATTGATGTCTTGGATTGCCCATTTTAGGGTTGCCATATTTTTATGCACATAACTTGCATCTCCATTATAAATAATAACTGCATAATTTATAAATGCAACCAGGAAAATTGTGATGTTTTGAAAGAAGTTTATAGCCAATGCTGATATTTAGAGAGCAGAGTGACTGATGTATTGCTGACTTTATTCTACGTTTCAAAGTAGTAGTGATAATACAATATAGAAATATCATTTATTTAATGAAAATCATACATTTATTGTCCATGTTTTAATTTAAACAGTTTTTTTTTTATTTATTTATTAACATTTTTAGTTTGATTTAGTAACGTTATTGTTTCAAGTTTTTTGCTAATGTTACATTTTCGTGACAATTAAGCACAATGTGCTCCTAAAATCTTCACAAAAAATTTATATATCTTTAATTATTTTTGTTTATTCTTTTATAGTTTTTTTTTATTCACATAACTTTTAAAATATATTGTTAATGCTTGATTTCTATGAGTTAAGCACAATGTCTTCATAAAATCTTTATAGAAGGCTTTTTATTTATTTATTTATTTATTTTTCTTTCTTTATTTTCTTTTCTTTTATTAACATTTTTACAAAGGTCATTGATAATGCTTAATTTTAATGCAAATTTAGCATAGTCTGTTCATTTTTCTTTACTACTTTGTTAGTTATTTGTCTCTTAAAATACATTGATATTGCCATGAAAATAACGGCTATAAGTTAAATACGATAAGATGCTGGTATGGCAATAAAAAAAAAATAACACTTTTTTTATTTAAAGCATTTTGAAGCAGATTACACTGCTTTTTGATAGTCAAATTTTGATTACAATGGAAAAAAAAAACAATACACTGAATTTGGGTAAAATAAAATAATTGCTCATGCTGTGATGTATGACTTTAGTAATGCAGCGCTTATAGCTCCATAAGGTTGTTGATTATTTGTGTTGTTTTGGTGTGTAATTTTTCTCTTCTGAGCTCAATACCTGCGTTTATCACATGCGTGTCTCTCTCTAGTCTTTATTAGCACACCGAACTAACATTCATCATCTTTTCTCTTCATGTCTGTCTCTGATTTCTTTCCTCCCACTCTTCTCTCTTTCTCAGAAACACGGGAGCTGTTGGGAGAAATGGACGGTATTGATGTACTCCTGCAGCAGCTTTCAGTAAGACGGTTTTTATTTCTCTGTTTCTCTCTCTCAGAGCAGCAAACCTCTTTAAATCAGCTGCCGTCTGAAATCACAGTGTGAGACTCTTTCGAGATCATCATGACCCAGAACATACGGCCCACTTCATTCATTCTGCTCGAACGCTGCTGTTTTCTCATTTCACATTGTTTTTAAATCCCTTCGATCATGTTTGCATGTTGCACAACATGACTAGGCAACCTTTAATTGTTTATTTGCAAATAATTTAAATGCAAATCGGTGTAATAAAATAAAAAGCAGTATTACATTATTTTTTGGCTTGATGAAATAAGGTTTATATTTATTCTACATTTTGAGTTATTGATAAGGCCTGATTATGCATAATGTGCTCCTAAAACTTCATAAAAGGCTTATTTATTTTCTTTCTTTATTTCTTTTTTTATTTATTAACATTTTTTATTTGATTTATTAATGTTATTTTTACAAGTTTATTGCTCATGTTTAATTTTCATGACAGTTAAGCACAATGTGCTCCTAAAATCTTCATGAAAGGCTTTTATTTTCTTTTTCTTTCTTTCTTTTTATTTATTTTTATTCATTAACATTTTTTATTTAATTTATTAACTTATGATGATGATTATTATTATTATTATTATTATTATTATTATCACTATATGGAAGCCCTGAACCGCATGGGGGGGGTTGGAAAGAAAACCTATAGTGGAGGGGAGAAAAAAAAGAAAATTTATCTCGTTATTTTGACATAATAACTCGTTATTTCGAGATATTAAGTCGTTATTTCGACGACTTAACTGGTTATTTGGTGGGGAAAAATAGAAAACTTACGGTGGGGGAGCAAAAAAAAATAAAAAACTTATCTCGTTATTTCAAAATAACAACTCGTTATTTCGAGATATTAAGTCACTATTTCGACATCATAACTCGTTATTTCGAGATATTAAGTCGTTATTTCGACTTAACTCGTTAATTGGTGTGGAAAAAATAAAACGTATGGAGGGGAATAAAAAAAATTGATCTCGTTATTTCAAGATACTAACTCCTGTTAGCGATTTCGTGGATTTGGCGTCAGATACATTTTATATTAATAAACATTAACTTCAGATACCAGTCAGCAATCGCAAACAGTTTTTGTCAAATAAAAACATTTTTTGTTAATATAAAATAACTTGAAAAAAGTTGAAGAAATATATTTAATATTTTTGTATATTTCTGTACGTTTCGTTATTTCGAGATACTAAGTCGTTATTTCGACACAAGTCTCATTGTGATAAGGTTTGTAGTTATTTCGATATGAGCCACTAGAAGGCAGAATAAGACAGCGAATCAATTAAAGAACGCGTTTTAATTATGTTGACCTACTGTTAGGCACTTATAAGTTGGTGCTCCAAAATCCTAGACGTTTATAATAGGAACTTGCATTCATGCCAGGAATTTATTCAAGACTAAGCTTTATTGAGGTTTAAGGAGCCCATAAATGCTACATATTACTGTAAAAGATTGTCATTAATACCCTATAGGCGTTTATTCTATGTAGTTTTCATAACACTGGACTATTAACTTCTTTTGTAAAGAATTAACTTATTTTGTAAAGTATTGCTCTTTTAGCTTTATAGTTTATCTATTAGATCTGGTTCAGTGTGCTGGGAATATTCGCAAATTGTTTTATCAGCTTTATCAGTCGGCTTTCCATATACCCACTTCTAAATCCCCTCCAATGTGCATCATAGTGTCCTGTATTAGCCAAAATCATGACAGTTCACCACATGGTAGCTAATCCAATGGCACGTGAATAAATGCAAATATTTTCTAAAAACACCCAGTAAAGACGGTTAGGACCGTGGCCGGCTTCCTTAGAAATATATGATTGCGCCCGCGCCCGCTTCGTCCCATCCCGCACCAGTCAGAAAGGATGCCGACAGTAACAGAAATGCGTCCTGTTCATGTCGCCTGATCATGTCAGGAGAGGCGCGCAGATTTGTACAATAATAATTAGCCTACTTATTGATTACTAATTTGAATCAGTACATTATAATGAAAACAATATCTTAAATTAAGTGTAGGAGTGCACGGGGCACAAACTAACGCGGGGTTAATTGTAACACACGTGGTTTATATATTTCCACACACACCAGCATAGCCAAATTTATGGTATTTACTAGATGCCATAGCAACACTATACAGAGAAAAAAGTGCGCCAAAATTCAAAATCCTTTTTCCAGATGTCGCTGAATATTTATTTTACCATAGTAAAAGTACATTTCTGGCTGAAGTAATTTTTCATCTCAGTTTTTAGTATTCATTTGAAATGAGACAAATATGATATTATTTTAATCTGTTATTTATCAGTCTCGATAGTTTATTAATGCTTGACAAACCAGCAGAAGACACGAACCAGTTTTATATTCCACTCGCACTGATGGGGAATGTTGTAACACTGCATTACAGTCTGCCCCGCTATATTAAACTATGCTGTTCTATGACATTAGCCATGTAATTTTCACTATTTACTTTTATGGATTTTAATAAGAAAGCACAAGAAACAGGTAAATAAAAATATACACTAAAATATAGTTTCGTGGCTGTTGGTCCTTTTAGCAGCAATAAAGTGATTATAGTCTAGAAAGCGAGCAAATAGCACTTCCATATAGTCACTAAAAAGCTGTCACTCACTTCAATTTATTGCAATCTCACAATGTTCCGTTACAATCAGTGAAGCTCTCGAAACTGCAGATACATCGTGTGTACTTGTGGCGTTTGGCATTCGAGTGAATTCTCACTGTCTCACCCTGTATCTATTTATATATTTCCTTATTAATATCTTAATATATTATTATATCTTTTATTAACCATTAGCACACACAAACATTATTCCACTCTCCTCCTGACCGTAGACGCAGGTTTGCAAGCCACTTTATGTTGCGTTTTTCAGAATTAACAGGCGATTATACGATTGTGTAAAGTTAACAAATAAACCAGATCAGTGGTGGTGTAGTGGTGCCTGCAGGGGGTGTACTCTTAATTTATTTAAGATATTGTTTTCGTTATAATGTAGTGATTCAAATTAGTAATCAATAGGCTAACTATTATTTTACCACTCTCGCGCATGAAGAGGCGGCATTTCTGTCACTGTCGGCATCCTCTCTTACTGTTGCGGGACGGGATGAAGCGGGCGCGGGCGCTATCCTATTTCTAAGGAAGCCGGCCACGGTCTTGACCGTGTAAGTGTCTTTACTGGGTGTTGGATTAGCTATCATGTGGTGTCAATCACTGTCATGATTTTGGCTAATACAGGACACTATGATGCACATTAGAGGGGATTTAGAAGTGGGTATACGGAAAGCCGACTGATAAAGCTGATAAAACGAATTGCGAATATTCCCAGCACACTGAACCAGATCTAATAGATAAACTATAAAAGAGCAATACTGGCCATTAGCACAAAACTAAAAGCTAGCTATGCAATTGCAAAATAAATTAATTGCCCATTAGGCCACGTACAGTGTTACGTGTTTGATGTTTAAAAGGGATGATAGCGTAACATTTAGGTGAGACAATAGCTGATGAGCGTGAGGCAGATCAAAAGATGACAACAACAGAGTACGTTTAAAGTATTTACTTTGGTAAAAGTTGCGTTATGAGTGTACAATTAAATAAATGTAAAGAGAAAGGTATTAATACAAATAACAAAAGAAAAAGATGTGAGTGTCACCCAAATCAAAGAAAATAAACAACACAAAACAGCCTTACGTCTAACCTCTAAACTAATTAGAAAAAAAAGAACAAGAAAAGAAAACCGAAATCTTCAGCGTATACGACGCCCTAACTAAACTCAATTAAGCTAAAAAAAAGCAGAAGTACAACAGTGGCGTGACACACACAAACCTAAACTAACAACGTACAAACTAAACTAACCAAAAGAGCAAAAAACAAGCAAAGTCATGGCAGATGACTAATTATTCGAGTTGTCAAAAGGGGCATTTAGGATTAACTCAACGCCCAGAAATCCAGGTGTATTCTTAACTTTAAACTTGGCATGTGATTCTAACGCC
The DNA here is from genome assembly GCA_012976165.1 of Labeo catla. Taxonomy (NCBI): domain Eukaryota; kingdom Metazoa; phylum Chordata; class Actinopteri; order Cypriniformes; family Cyprinidae; genus Labeo; species Labeo catla. Next base: position 123,505 of record VONZ01000679.1, read on the forward strand.
ATACGGACAGAGATCTCGCTCTAGAGTCGATACAAGTCAATAGCCAAAAACAAACCTATAAATAAATCAAAGTACACTGCACAAAGCATTACTTCAAAAATCAGGAAACTTTAAACATTCAAAAACACACAAGACTGACTGCTGACCGCGTGGAGCACAAGGTACGCTGGCGTGGCGCACCCACACGCTCTGAGCTCGAGGCCTCAAATGCAGCCGGCAAATCAGTGGATTGGCAACGTGATGACGTCATAACGATGACTGACAGCCTGGTCAGCCAATAAACACAGACCTAGAAATGAGCAAGAAATAATACAGAAAGATGGGGAAGTGATGAGAAAAACGAAACATACACAAAAGCACACGTGGAACGTAACACTTCCCCCCCTAAAAAAAAAAAACTATATATGAATTAAGGAAAAGAACATATAGTTTTTTTAAGCAATTCTTACTCCAGCCATCTTCTTAGACTCTAGACAAAGCATCAGCCATTATATTTTCAGAACCTTTCTTATGTTCAATCTTCAGGTGGTAACCTTGAACAACCAGAGACCAGCGCATCAGTCTCTGATTTTGGTTATGCATACGGGACAGGAACACTAAAGGGTTGTGATCAGTAAATACAGTTATAGGCAGATTGCTTGAACTCAAATAGACGTCAAAATACTGTAATGCCAAAAGTAAAGCTAAAGTTTCCTTTTCGATAGTCGAGTAGTTCAACTGACTTTTATTAAACTTACGTGAGAAATAACAGACAGGGTGATCAATACCATGGATATCTTCTTGAATGAGCACTGCCCCAGTGCCAACAGCACTCGCATCAATCTCCAGCTTGAAGGTTTTGTCATACACTGGTGCTGCCAAAACAGGAACACTACATAATAGAGCTTTAACATTCTCGAAAGCATCCTGGCATTCATCAGACCACAGAAAAACACGCGAAGGGCTGAGGAGTGATGTCAGCGGACTGACAACAGTAGAGAAATTTTTACAAAAGTTTCGATAATACCCAGCCATCCCTAGGAATCTACGGAGTTCTTTTCTGGAAGCTGGCACGGGAAACTCTGTAATAGCGCTTACCTTCGCCTCTATAGGCCTCACTTGACCTTGACCCACTTCTCTGCCCAAATATGTGATTGTGGCTTGACCGAAATCACATTTGGCAAGATTTAACGTTAGAGAAGCGTTCTTGAGACGAGAAAACACTTCTCGAAGGGTTGAAATGTGTTCTGACCAATCAGTAGAGTAGATCACAAGATCATCTAAATAAGCGTTACAATTAGAAACTCCTGCAAGTACAATGTTAATGAGTCTTTGAAATGTAGACGGTGCATTACGCATGCCAAAGGCCATTACAGAATATTGCATAAAGTCATCTGGGGTTACAAATGCAGAAATGTCCGATGCACGAGCTGTTAAAGGCACTTGCCAATAACCCTTTAACAAATCCAGTTTACTGACGAATTTTGCGGAACCTAGGGTATCCACGCAATCCTCCATGCGCGGCAAAGGAAAACAGTCAGGTACGGTCAAGGCATTTACCTTTCTGTAATCTGTACAGAATCTAGCAGTTCCATCACTCTTAGTTACAAGTAAACATGGAGAACTCCATGGGCTACAACTCGGCTTCGCCAACCCATTTTCAATCAAATACTCCACCTCAGTTTTCATCACAGAACGTTTCAAAGCGTTAGCCCTGTATGGGTGCTGTTTCACCGGAATGGCATTACCGACATCTATGTCATGTTTGAGTACAGTGGTACAAGAAGGAACATCGTGAAAAAGTGAGGGAAATGTGCTAATCAAGTCTTTAATATCACGTCTCTGAGAATCAGACAGGTGAGCCAAAGGAAAGTCCAAATCAGCTAAAATCTCAGAGTTTTTAAATCTAGCGCACTGTTGGTACGTGTGTCGAACGATGACTCCATCATCTTCACAATCAGGGGTAACGTCACAAGCTAATGCAGGCACAGGTACATTAGCAACTTCAGGTTGCTTCACCGTCCCAGTATCCCCCAACGGCGGTTCTCGAACGTGATATGCCTTCAGCATGTTCACATGACATACACGAGATTTCTTTCGGCGGTCAGGAGTGCGAATTACGTAATCTGTACTACTAATTTTTTTCTGTACTTCATACGGTCCAGAGAAACGTGCAGAAAGAACAGAACCGACCACTGGCAATAAAACCAGCACTTGATCACCTTCTTTAAAATCGCGCAATACAGATTTTCGATCAAAGTGACTCTTCATAGTAAGTTGTGCATTTAACAATGCCTCTTTAGCTACTGAACAGGCCTTGTGTAATCGTTCGCGAAATTTGCTTACATACTCCAACACATTCGATTTAACGCTTGTCTGTACAGATAACATGTCTTCTTTAAGCATCTTGAGTGGCCCTCGCACACAGTGGCCAAATACAAGATCTGCAGGACTAAATCCCAAGCTATCTTGTACTGCTTCTCTGACAGCGAACAAGAGTAAAGGTGTACCCTCATCCCAATCTTTACCCGTATCCAGGCAGTATTTACGAAACATAGCCTTTAAGGTCTGATGGAATCTCTCCAAGACTCCTTGGCTTTCTGGATGATAGGGACTCGAAGTCCTGTGAGAAATCTTCAAGGTCTTTAACACTTGTGCGAAGAGATTTGACATAAAATTTGTGCCTTGGTCAGTCTGTACAACTCGGGGAAGACCAAACATTGAAAAGAACTTTATCAGTGCTTTAATCACTACGGGTGCTGTAATTTTCCTAAGTGGTATCGCTTCGGGAAAACGCGTTGCGGTGCACATTATCGTCAATAGATATTGATTACCAGCTTTTGTTTTGGGCAAAGGACCCACACAATCTACAATAACGTGCTCAAAAGGTTCTCCCAAAACTGGTACAGGAACCAATGGAGCCCGCGGAATGGTCTGGTTCGGCTTACCTGAGAACTGACAGGTCTGACACGTTCTACAGTACTTTGTTACATCTGACTTTAAACGAGGCCAAAAGAAGTGTTTTAAAATTCGGTGATATGTTTTCTTGATACCCAGGTGCCCGGATAAGTCGTGGTCATGAGCCAGAGAAAGTACAGTCTGCCTATAGCAAACAGGAATGACTATCTGGCTTGTCACATTCCATTCAGCGTCACTCGAATCGTCAGGACACCACCTACGCATCAACACTCCATTCTCCATGTAAAAAGCAGTTTTTCTCTCCTGTGCCACCTCTGGAGAAACAACAGCAGAGAAACATTTATGCAAAGTTAAATCATCTTTTTGGGCAGTGATAAGGGCATCACGTGTTACATGTAACTTCGGCTCGTCTGACTTTAAAACGACAGATTTTTCTTCAGGTTTACCATTGCCAACCATCAATGTATCGTTTACTAACGTAGGGGCCATAAAAGTAGAAAGTAAATCATCGGCATCAGCAAATTTACGAGCTTGAGCACGCGTAATGGCACAGACAGGGAAGACTTCTGGGAACTTTTCTGACAGGTCATCGGTGGATGCAGACAACTCAGGTCTATCACAAACCTCCAACAATGGCATAACTTTCCCACCAGCTATGTCATTGCCGAGAATGAAATTTACACCTTCCACAGGTAAACTGTCCCGCACCCCAACTTTTACTGCTCCAGTGAACAAGTCTGATTTCAAATAAATCTCATGCAAAGGAACTTTGACTGTGCTCATCTCAATACCTCGGACTAGCACATGACTACCGCAGAAAGTTTGTTCAGGACAAGGCAATGCGTCAGTCCTTATGAACGACTGCATGGCGCCAGTGTCACGAAGCATAGTTACCTTTACCAGATTAGTAAGCTTGTCATCAACAGATACCAACCCTTCCATCAGAAAAGGTTGATAGCTAGCGTCAAACTTATCACAGCGCTCAACTTTAGCGACGTCAACGGTTTTTACGAAAGCCACAGTTTTAGTACTAATGCCTTGTTGCTTGCGTTTCAATGCAAGACAATCAGCAATAACATGTCCCGGTTTGTGACAATAATAACACTCCCTATCCTCTCTAGCTTTTGTAGGGTTACTTTTCGAGCGTGACTGATCTTTTAAAGTGAAGTGAACAGGTGAAACTTTCTCAGTACGAGCTGAAGAAAAAACACCTTTATGCGTCAATGTGAACTCGTCAGCAAAAACAGACGCTTGAGTCAAAGAGGTTACTTTTTGTTCATTGAGGTAAACTACGATGCGTTCAGGAATACAACTCTTAAATTCCTCCAAGAGAATTAACTCACGCAACGTCTGAAAATCTGACACTTTATTCGATGTGCACCACTTGTCAAACAACACACACTTTTCTCTAGCGAATTCTACGTAAGTCTGAGCGGCACTTTTCTTATGATTCCTAAAACGTTGTCTATACGCTTCGGGTACGAGTTCATACGCTCGCAAAATTGCCGTTTTAACAACGTCATAATCTAAACTGTCTTCTAAAGACAGAGCAGCGCACACTTCCTGAGCCTTTCCGGTTAACCTACATTGCAGAAGTAAAGGCCAAACATCTCTAGACCACTGCAAAGCAGTAGCAATTCGTTCAAATACATTAAAATAGGAATCAACCTCGGCTTCCCGAAATTGCGGTACGAGTGATATGTGTTTACTCACGTCAAATGTAGTTCCAGAAGACCCCGAGGCAGTCGACACTGCAGCATTATGCACAGGTGGAACCGGTGTGTGTCTAGCGGTCAATTCAAGCTCTCGCAGCCTGACTTCCTTGTCCGCTTCGATTTCAAGTCGGCGAATTTCAAGTCGAAGTTCCCTTTCGGCGCGACTTTCCGCTTGTCTCTCGCGCTCTTCCCTTTGAATTCTAGCAAGGCGCGTTTTAAGACGCGCAGCGCCTCCAGACTCAGACTCTGTTGGGGAGAAAGGCTCGAAGGGCGGTAGAGCAGCTTTGGCTTCGGAACCCTCCGCCGCAGCAGCTCGACTCGCTTCCCCCTTACCTGCCCCAGAACGAGCGTCAACGCCAGGCGAACTTTCAGCCAACAACAACACACCCAGTTCCCCTAAATGCTGCACGACACTGCTTTTAATGACTCGCTTTAACTGCTGTTTGTTAACTGGAATGCTAAAATGTTCAGCGACTTTTAACAAATCATCCTTGCGACACGCATCTAATTGTTCGACAGTTGGTGCACTAACGAAACTATCCAAATCAAAGTCAGCCATATTAACTATCCTCAACAAATACGCTAAACAGCCTCCAATTTACTGTTTGAACGATACTCTGTTAAAATTTTTTTGATCCGTCCTCACACCAGCAACAATGTCTCACACATCATCCCAAAGGGGATTAATCTATCCCACCGCTGCCACCAATAAATGTTACGTGTTTGATGTTTAAAAGGGATGATAGCGTAACATTTAGGTGAGACAATAGCTGATGAGCGTGAGGCAGATCAAAAGATGACAACAACAGAGTACGTTTAAAGTATTTACTTTGGTAAAAGTTGCGTTATGAGTGTACAATTAAATAAATGTAAAGAGAAAGGTATTAATACAAATAACAAAAGAAAAAGATGTGAGTGTCACCCAAATCAAAGAAAATAAACAACACAAAACAGCCTTACGTCTAACCTCTAAACTAATTAGAAAAAAAAGAACAAGAAAAGAAAACCGAAATCTTCAGCGTATACGACGCCCTAACTAAACTCAATTAAGCTAAAAAAAGCAGAAGTACAACAGTGGCGTGACACACACAAACCTAAACTAACAACGTACAAACTAAACTAACCAAAAGAGCAAAAAACAAGCAAAGTCATGGCAGATGACTAATTATTCGAGTTGTCAAAAGGGGCATTTAGGATTAACTCAACGCCCAGAAATCCAGGTGTATTCTTAACTTTAAACTTGGCATGTGATTCTAACGCCATACGGACAGAGATCTCGCTCTAGAGTCGATACAAGTCAATAGCCAAAAACAAACCTATAAATAAATCAAAGTACACTGCACAAAGCATTACTTCAAAAATCAGGAAACTTTAAACATTCAAAAACACACAAGACTGACTGCTGACCGCGTGGAGCACAAGGTACGCTGGCGTGGCGCACCACACACGCTCTGAGCTCGAGGCCTCAAATGCAGCCGGCAAATCAGTGGATTGGCAACGTGATGACGTCATAACGATGACTGACAGCCTGGTCAGCCAATAAACACAGACCTAGAAATGAGCAAGAAATAATACAGAAAGATGGGGAAGTGATGAGAAAAACGAAATATACACAAAAGCACACGTGGAACGTAACATACAGTATTAGAAAAGTATGAATTAGTACAGTATCCAGTGTTATGAAAACTACATAGAATAAACGCCTATAGGGTATTAATGACAATCTTTTACGGTAATATGTAGCATTTATGGGCTCCTTAAACCTCAATAAAGCTTAGTCTTGAATAAATTCCTGGCATGAATGCAAATTCCCATGATAAACGTCTAGGATTTTGGAGCACCAACTTATAAGTGCCTAACAGTAGGTCAACATAATTAAAACGCGTTCTTTAATTGATTCCCTGTCTTATTCTGCCTTCTAGTGGCTCATATCGAAATAACTACAAACCTAATCACAATGAGACTTATGTCGAAATAACGACTTAGTATCTCGAAATAACGAGTTATGTCGAAATAACAAGATAAATTTAATTTTTTTCTTCCCCACCATGTTTTATTTTTTTCCACACCAAATAACGAGTTACGTCGAAATAATGACTTAGTATCTCGAAATAACGACTTAGTATGTCGAAATAACGAGTTGTTATTTTGAAATAACGAGATAAGTTTTTAATTTTTTTCCTCCCCCACCATGAGTTTTCTTTTTTTCCCCACCAAATAACGAGTTAAGAAGTCGAAATAACAACTTAATATCTCGAAATAACGAGTTATTATGTCAAAATAATGAGATAAATCTTCTTCTTTTTTTTTTTCTCCTCCACTATAGGTTTCTTTTTTTTTTTTTCCCACCATGCGGTTCATTTTTTAATTTATAGTTTCATATTCATTAATTTTTAATGCCTGAAATGAAAATTCATTTCAGATTAATTAATTATTATTTTTTATTTATTAACAGTTTTAAAGTGGTCATTGATAATGTTTAATTTTGATGCAAATTTAGCATAGTTTGTTCAAAATCTTTATAAAAGGCTTTCTTTTTCTTTATTTTATAATTATTTATTTTTTTATTCATTAGCTGTTTATTCATTAACATTTTTACAATGTTATTGATGATGCTTAATTTTCATGACAGTTAAGCACAGTATGTGCAATCTTAATAGGATTTATTTATTTATATTTTTATTTGTTTATTTATTTATATATTTTCTTTCTTTATCTACTTTTTTATGTTTATTTGTTATTGTTATTACTATCATTATTACATTATTTGTGAGATTTGTCCTGTTAATGTTCTCCTTGCAGGTGTTTAAGCGTCATAATCCGGCCACAGCGGAGGAACAGGAAATGATGGAGAATCTTTTTGACGCCCTCTGTTCCTGCCTCATGCTTCCAGCCAATCGTGATCGTTTCCTCAGGGGGGAGGGGCTTCAGCTCATGAACCTCATGCTCAGGTCTGTCTTTGATTGACAGCTAGAATTTATGTTTCCTTAGTTACTGATTTTTCAGAATTAACTACTACTTTTAATTTTGTAATTGTTTTTTTATTATTATTTTATTTTGTAGTTTATTTTATTGTATTTTTAATTTTGTATTTTATTTAATTTTTTTAATACTTTTATTTTTCCATTTTGTCCCTTTCTCTCTCTCCACCACTCTGTTTTATCCTACGTCCTTCTTTGACATGTGAAATATTTTCCCGCGGTGTAGATAAACTGTTGTTTGTCATTGGCGGATGAAGGGAGTGCCAGTATGACGGACAGCTACATTTCCCTTGAGCGAGGCCATGATAGTCAGCTTCCGTCTGTTCGGTCGTCTCTCGTGGAGCCACTTCAGTCTCCAACATGCTGTTTATATCAATTTCTTGTTTTATATACACCTGCAGAAAATTTATACAATCTCCTCCTAGACTTCAGGAACAATTCATGAATGTGTAAAATGAAAATGGACTGCTGAGAAAAAGAGACAAAGCCTTTGTAAATGAATATCGGTTTTCTTTTTCTAAAACATGTTAGAAATTATCAAATTTAATCAAAGTCTTTCGCTCTCAAGTCTGATTTTAGCTAAAGCAGGTTTATTTATATAACACATGTCATACATAGTGGTAATTCAAAGTACTTTGCTGAGAAATTATGGTAACACTTTACAGTAAGGTTCGTTAGTTAACTTTAGTTTACTACATTAGTTAACTTAATTGCTTGATTTTTAGCTAATGTTAATTTCAGCATTTACTAATGCAGTATTAAAATCACCACTTGTGTTTGTTAACATTAGTTAATGGACTGTGAACTAACAAGAACAAACAACAACTGTATTTTTATTAACTAACATTAACAAAAATGAGTAAATAGTGTAATAAACACATTGTTCATCGTTCATTTATGTTAGTTAATACAATAATGTTAACAAATGACACCTTATTGTAAAGTGTTACCAAAATTATTTTAAAAAATAAAATTCGTACGAAATACAAAAAAATAAGTTAAAATAAAATGTTTAAAGGGATTTTTTTTTTTTTTGAATTAAAACAGTTTGTTGTTAGGGTTGGAATTTTTTTTTAGTATATACATTAAATTACTAAATTAATATTAGTAAATGTATGCAATGTTGTTATTATTATTATTATTATTATTATTTTGTTATATATAATTATATATATTTTATTATATATTATACTATATATTATATACACTATACTTACTATATTATATTAATTTTATTATCTTTTACCTCTTTGTTTTGTTTATTTGCAAATGTATGGAATATAACATAATTATTACATATAAATAATACATAATTTCATTATTTAATTCATTTATTTGCTAATATTGCAATTTAATATAAATGTGTGTATATATATATATATATATATATTTCTTTATATGTATTATTTTTGATAGCATAATTTTTTTTACTCTTAATTAATGGACTTTTTTTATATATTTTTATTATTATTTTAATGTTTATTATTTGTTATTTTATATATTTAAGTATTTATTTATTTCATTATTAACTAATTAATTAATTTTATTTATTTATTTTAATATTTATTTATTTAGTTAGTTAGTTAAATATTTTTATTTATTTAATTAAAAATAAAAATTTAAAGGTGACGTCCTCTATTGTTGAGTGACATGCCGACAACCGTAAACCTCAAAATGAAATGTGGAGGCAATAAATAAATATGTAAATATTTAAATTAATATTTAAGTAAATGCATTAATACATAAATTAATAAATTAGCTAATAAGTAAATAAATAAGTATTTATACATTTATTTACGCTTTCAAATATTAAATTATGCATTTAATGGGTTCATATATTTAAACATTTATTTAATGATTTAATTTAGTAATTTGCCCTTCCATACTTTAAAGATTTTACATGCTATTATTCTTGAATTCTTTAATTTATGAATATACCCTTATATATTTATATATAAAATTAATTATTTCTTTTTTTTCTTTCTTTCTTAATTTCTGTGTATTCATTTAAAATGTATTTATTTATGTATTGTATGTATTTGTTTATTTTAATAATTTACAAGATTGTTGTTCATGCTTAATTTTCATTCCAGTCACAATGTATTCATAAAATCTTTATTTCTTATTTTTTTCTTTCTTTCTTTTATTTTATTTATTAATTAAGGTTTTTAATTTTACAGTTTTATGGGGGTTATTGATAATTGCTTGATTTTTAATGACAAGCACAATAGGTACCAAATAAGTATGGCTCTGATTTCTACCAATTTAGTAGTTTCTGCCAACAAATAGTTTGTTGCTTCTTGTTCGTAGTTTCAATTTAGTCAGATTGTAGTATTTCAAAATTGTGCCAATGATATATTTATCATCATACGTCTGTCCAGGGAGAAGAAGATGTCTCGAGTCAGCGCTCTGAAGGTCCTGGATTACGGGATGATCGGTCCAGAGGGGTCGGATAACTGTCACAAGTTTGTAGACATCCTGGGCCTGCGGACCATCTTCCCTCTGTTCATGAAGACGCCCAAGAAGATGAAGAAAGTGGGCATATCGGACAAGGAGCATGAAGGTTTGTAGCGTTCAGACGCAGCATTTTCACTCGCCTTTTTTCTGCTGCAGCTTTTTTCGTTGCAGAAATGCCTCTTTCTCTGTTGTAGTTGTTTTGTTTCCAATTCAATATTATTTCTCACCAGTTTTATTCTTTTTAAAATGGATTTAGTTTGCCGGAGTTGCTCAATTAGCGGCGATTGCACACACACACACAGAGGCGTTTATAATATGACGGCGAGTTCACAGTAATATCTTTTTCTGGGCTATTATTTACAGTTCAGTCGGCGGTTTATTCCGCGGGGAGTAAAACTCGGCGGCTGCTGCTCTTATTGTTTTGCCACAGCGATACAAATAAGCTCCTCATGCTATTCTTAATGGTTATTAGAGACCTGCAATGAGACATCCAGAGAGAGAGAGAGAGAGAGAGGATGAATCTCCCTTCTGCTGTAATTTCGAGGACTTACACACTAGAGGAAGAGCGTTTGAGGGATAGCAATGTTTAAGATGTGTTTTGGCTGGGTGGAAAGTGGCCTGGCTGAAATAGACCTAGAATATAATTTGAATGCACACAATGTATTTGAGGTTTTTTTTGGATAAAAAATGTCAGCTGTATGTCAGCTGGTATAGCTGATAATACAATATTAGGAAATGCTGCTATATTATAAAATTGCATCTTAACTCTCCAAATCTCTTTGCATTTACATTTATGGATTCAGCAGATGCTTTTATCCAAAGCAACGTACAAAAGAGGATTAAAAACTAATTAGTAAAATTATCACTGCTTATATAAATTAGTTCATAATTATATTATTCAAAGTGTGTAATTTTTTACAATTATTATATTACCTTTAACTTATATTAGTTTATTTGCAGATGTAATGCAATGCTTAATGGTCATGCAAATTGTTTAATTTGTTTTTTTAAATAAATATGATCTAAAAATATGGAATATGCTAAAAAAAACGTACATATTTTATCTATCTTTTTTTTGATTATTAGCTGCATTATTTTTTTCTTTTTCTTTCTTTTTTTTTAAGTGCATGTTGTTTTGTAATGAAAATTAAGCCTATTTTTAAGACTGATTAACTGTTTTTGCATGAAAGTTAAGCAAATTTCCACCCCATGCAACACCAAAAAATATTTAGATTTTATAAAATATAAAAAATCCGTTTCCCAATGTTAAGCGTTTATTTTTTCCCAATATGAAATTATTTCATTTTTCATTTGCATCTTAATTTTCATTCAAGTTTTAGTTATTTTGTTTTTGTTTTTTGTCAATTTTCTTTTTTATTTTATTTATTTATTTATTTATTTAAAATGTCTCATATAGTTTGTATTACATTTTATTTCAGTTTTAGTTATTTTAAGTACAGCAGGTTCAACTATAAATATATTTATTTACTTATAATTTAGTATACCTGAAATACTATTATATCTTTTTTTTTTTAATATTTAGAATGTTTTTATTTTTTTTTTGTTTATTTTTCATTTTAGGTTATTGTAATTGAAGGTTTGTCTTATTTATTTATCATTTATCTTATCATTGTAGTATTTGTTCCAGTTTTTTTTCTCATTTAATAATAAATGTGATCCAAAATGATGATTTATTACAATATTACATTAGTGAGTATGTCGGGAAAACGATCTTGTCATGAAAATGATCATAATCCAAAAATAAAATAAATAAATAAAATAATAGCTCTGAAAATGAGGCTTTATTGTCATTATAAAAAAAATACAAAAAATAATTATTAGCTAAATTTGCATGTTTTTTTCTTTTTTGTGAATTGCATGCTGTTTTGTGATAAAGCATATTTTTAGGGCAATTAACCATTTTTTGGGTGACAAGGAAGAGTTGGGTTTTTTTTTTTGTTGTTGTTTTTTTTTAATGTGTTTGATGAAGTCTTTTCTGCTCATTACAGTATTTATTGGATAAAAAAAAAATCTGAAAAATCAGTAATGTGAAATTATTACAATAAAAAAAAAATATATATATATATATATAATATTATTAGTATTAGTATTATTATTATTAGTATTATTATTTTATTTTTTAAATACAATTACATTTGTCATTATATGTATATATTTCTAATTTAATTTAAAATATTATTTGTTCCTGTATATATTCCTATACATATATAACCCCCAGAAAATCTAAGAACTTTTAGTTACATTTTTTTGTTACAAATTTAATTATTAATTAAATAAATCTGCATATTTGTAAAAATATATTTGCATACATTCCGTCTTAGTAAATTTGTCCTCAGCAGTGACCGTTTATCCTTCAAAATAAAAACACATGCGCATTTTTGTTTTTGTAAATTGGTTTGTTTGTTGTCTAAGGAAACGTCATGCGAAATATGTTCGGTGTGAGATTACGCCTCCATCAATCAGCTGTTAGCGTCTTAATTCTTGACAACAAACGGTGTTTATGAAGATGCAGTGGCTAATTAATTACCAGCTTTGACAACTGAGAGTTCGAGTAATTAAACGTCTAAGCTCTTACCGCCGATCGACAAAGTTCAGACTGATCCCTGTAAAACCCCCTCTGAAACTTATACCGCATACTCGCGTTAGCATTCGTAATTAGCTGATTAGAAAGCACGCTTTCCGTCTGCAAACAGACCTGAAAGATTTAGCGAGAAGAAATAATGTGTTTTTGCCGCATGGCATTGTGTGCGAGTCTTTTATTGACGGACAGTACTTTAAAAGAAATGGGAAGAAGAACAACAAAAAAGTTGAAACTCGAGTGAAACTTCTGTGCTGTTAATCACCAAACAAATTAACGGCGTCCTCCTTTTGTATAGGGAAGTGAAATGGACCGTCGGCAGGTAAACAATCCTGACAGGCACAAAGAGAAAGAGACGGCGTTAATCTTCCCGCGCGCTTACAGCTCGAGCACAACCGCGTGAAAAGAGCGCCGGCCGCTTTCACTTAACAAGAGCCGCTTCGGCAGAATAATTGCATGTCGTTGAGCTGGAAAGCGGAAGAATCGAGAAATTGTCAGGATGTGTTTTAGCTAATGATGTGTTAACGCCGGCGAGAGCGAAATAAGTTTTCTCTGAGTCGTGACACGCCGAACGCCCGTCTAGCGGTCGCCGTGAACTTTGAACTCATCAGCCAATTTAAACTTGCTTGGTTATAAACTTCTTGAATGCGGTTTGGCCGTTTTCTCCAGAGTGAGAGGATTGTGTGTGTGTGTGTGTGTGTGTGTGTATGTTGAGGGAAACGCTCTGAAGTTGCTGAAGGTTTTATGTTTTGAGTTTGGGCCTGCCGCAGGGATGAGGGTCACATCAGCGTCGCTCCAGGTTCTTTCTGACGCCTCAGGCTGATTAAGATGAATATCCTCAGGATAAAGCAAAATAAATTCAGACTCCCCGACAGGGACAAATAAGTCTGGATCCTTTTTTCATAGTTTTTACAATTATTTAATATTATTATTATTATTATTATTATTATTTATATATATATTTATATATATATATATATATATATATATATATGTATATGTATGTATATGTATATATATATAAATATTTATTTATTTAGTATAACTACACTTTTTTTTATTAGCTAATTTCAGTTTTAGGTTTTTTTTTATTAAATCAAGTTAAACTAAAAGAATAACTGAAATAACTTTTTTTCCGTATTTTGATTTCAGGTATTGTTTGTTTTATTTCAAACAATGGAAATGTTTTAGTAAAAAAATTAATATTTTGAATCAGTTTTTATTTTAATATTTTTTTGAATTTAATTTAAAGTTTTGGTAGTTTTATTGTGTCATTTAAATTTTATTTATTTATTTTTTTGTTAGTTTCAGTTTTATTTATTTTAGTATATCAAGTTCAACTACATGGAAATGAGAAATGTTTCCTTGCCAACTTGCTGATTTTTTTTTTTTTTCTTCATATTTTAATTACATAATGTGTCATGAACAATACATTTATCACACTATTTATTAATCTTTAACTTTAGTTAATAAATATAAAGTTGCTAGTTCATGTTAGTTAACAGTGCATTAACTTGCACTGTTACCAAGGTTAACAAACACTGCTTTTGATTTTAATAATGCATTAGTTAATGCTGAAATTAATATTAACTAAAATTAATAAATACTGTAGAAGTATTGTTCATTCTTAGTTCATGTTAACTAAAGTAGTTACTGTAACTAATTGAACCTTATTGTAAAGTGTTAGCCTTTAAATTTTAAGCAATGAATTTTTTTATTTTTAGTGGATATTTTAATTGTTTTATTATCATTGAGATATTATTATAATTTTTATTATTATTTTGAATTAAGTTTTATTTGTTTTCAATTTTCATTTTAATTTTAGTGAACATTTTAGTTGTCTTTTTTGTATTGCCTGTATAGTTTTAAATAATTTATTTCAATTTTGGTTATTTTAGTAAATCAGATTAAACTAAGTTAAAGTCCCCAGGAAATCAAAATTAAACTATAATATATTAATGTGCTCTAAAACAGTGACAAAATTCAAGAGATTCAAAACTTGGTCTCTAACTTCCACCAATATGGATCGGCGATTTTGATGACATCACCCTGCACAACTTTCCGTCCAATCAGATGCTCACTAGAATCCGAAACGTCTCGCCCCCTACACTGTAAACAGACACTGAAGTTGTCTTCTGTCTTCTGTACAGTGAATGGCACGTAGTGCACTACATAGGAAATGGGTAACAATTCAGACAGTGTAAATATACTTTCCATTGGGGTGAATTAAGCCTGGTTTTGTGACTGAAATGCTATTGGCTATTTAAAAAAGAGGGTGGGGCTGCTTCATATGTCCCGCCCCTGTCTACCTGGTTCTGTTAAAATTACGTTAACATATAGAATGACGCTGCTCGTTTCAAGGCACATCAGTGGATTTTTAATTCTTTTTTAGAAGATTTTTTGGTTTTATTTTCATTGAACTATAATAGCCCTGATTCTGACTCCTGCATCTAAAAACCCGTCAAGTGGCTGTCCTTCTGTTTGGCTGATTATTTATTACGCTTTCTATGGCTTTGTGAGCCCTTTTAGACTAAATTACTCAAGTGGTTTGTCCAGACGTCTCCCGTTACAGAGAATAATCATTCTTCGGAGAGATGTAAGACAACGTTCGAGACAAACCCATTTGCTTTCGACGTCTCAGCGGCGACTCAAAATTGGCCGAATGTGAACCGAACTGATGGCGGAGGGGAGAAGCGGCACTTCATTTATTTCTAATGATTGTCTTTTAACTGCTTTTTAATCTCTACCGGACACGTAATAATTGCGGGAAGCGCTCGAATCGCTGTGCTAAATTGGATCAAAAGCGTCGGTGTAATTGCGCTGATCTCCAGAGCTCTGCTAATTCTCCCGCTTGAAATGAAACTTGGAATCGGATCATTGTTCCGCCGTCCTCAAAGGTTTCGCTAATGGATTCATTATTGAAAATTAGCAGTTCTTTAGCTGCAGATTCGTACCATGATAATGTGATAATCCGCTTTGTTTCCAGGGATTTTCTTCAACTGTAACAAAACACCTTTGTCTTGTGTCTCTGTGCAAAAGAACACATGATAGATGCTTTGGTCTATGTAATGTAGCCGCATATAAGACTTTGGAATCAAGTATCTTTTCATGTGGTGTTTCGTAAAGTATAAAAATGTAAATATGTGAGGAATATTTTCTGCTGGGTAGCTCTTGTTCGCCCAAAATGCAAATAGCCATTTATTCACCCTCATGTTGCTAAAATTAAATATTTGTATGATTAAAAATGAATAAAAAATTATTTAATTTTTTTTTTTTGTTTTTTAATTTTCATGTGTATCATATTTGTATTAATTCAGATTTAATATTTTCTTTAATTTTGTTTTATTTAAATTCATTTGCATGTGTGTATAATATAGTATAATAATTATAAATTGATAATATTCAAGTAAATGTATTAATTAATTATTTAATTAATATTTAATTAATTATATTTAATTAATAAATAATTTTTTATTAAAAAATCATGTTTTATCTTATGCAATTTGTTTTATTAATTACATATTTTATATTTTCAAAATTATTTTTAATTTTAATTAAATATTTTTTTAATGAATTTTATTTAATTGCATATATGTGTATGGTTTTTTAAAATTAATTGTAATGTATACATTTATAATAATATTTCTTTAATTGTATGTAATTATAATTGTATATTATTTTTATTTATTAATCACATATAATTAACAAGCAAATTTTATATATATATATATATATAATGCTGTTTTATGTATAATTTGTTTTTAGAATTACTTTATTACGTTTATTTATATTTAATTATTTGCATATGTGTATTATGTATTTTTATTCATTATAATTTATAATAATTTAAAATATAAATATAATAATTTAAAATGTTATATTTTTCATTTAAATTTAGTTATATATTATTTATCATTTTTAATGGACTCATTATAAATGCCTTATTACAAGTGTTAAAAAATCACTTATTAATAAGATGTTAATGTCTTTTAAATTACACATCACAGATAAAATGATTACACTTTCTCTTTCTTTGTATTTTCACTTATCATCAGATTATCCAGCCAACAGCTAACGGCTTTCGTGAACCGTTTCACCTGCTCATTTGTGTTTGTCCCACATAAAGTACCGCCCCCTACTGGACGTCCCACCGCATTCACGACCCGCCAGCCAATGGCCTTCCTCCCTGTTGCCACGGCGACCTAGAGTGATGTAGTCGGGTAGCCGAGTCCTTTTTCCTGTGTGTAATGATGACAAAAGCTTTCCCGCGGCAGAGCTGCGAGATAACGCACTTATCTCAGACCTCTAGCCTGCACCTCTCTCCTCTCATCCGCTCCCTGTGGCTGTATTCCTCACCCCAGACACTTTATTCCGCCGCTAATAACGTTCGCTTTTTTTCCCTCCCTCGCTCCTGGTGGCCGCGCTCCCCAGAGTCGCCTTGAAGACCCGCGACATCCCGGTGCTGACCAAGCGCTTCCCCTCGCGTCTGTTGATTAATGCGTCGCCTCCGTTTACCCGCGGCATTAGAATGCGTGATGTGTTGGTTAAGAGATGCACGCGAACTGATGTTGAAACTCATTTATATTCAGCGGCGGCGAAGGCCGAGGACAAATTAAATAGTTTTATCAAGGCCGTCTGATTATGGCTTGTGAGTGCTGGTGCGAGATAGCGTTTAAATATTGATTTTTAACCTGATGAAGAATAACTCTAATGGACGTGATGTTATAGAAGACGTCAAATGTTGTTTGGTCCAATATAACCATCATCAAACACTCATCCAGTAGCGTGTCGCTACAATAAACTCAAACAACGTAGAAGTAGAAGTCCATTAACGTTAATGGAGTAGTTCAGCCAAAATTAACAATTTGCTGAAAATGTACTCACCCTCAGGCTATCTAAAATGTAGATGAGTTTATTTCTTCATCAGATTTGGACAAATGTAGTTTTGCATCACCTGCTCACCAATGGATGTGAATGGGTCAGAATGAGAGCTGATAAAAACATCACATGATTCACAACCACTCCAGTCCATCAGATAACATCTTGTGAAGCCAAAAGCTGTGTGTTTGTAAAAAGCAAGTCTATTAATAAGACATTTAATATAGTGCATAATCCATAATAGTGCATTCCTCTAGTCTGAATCAGGAGAGAAATCTGCACAGATCAAGCAATCTAAAACCGCTCTAAACAAATATGTGGCTTGATTTTGATATGAGAGACAACAGTAGATGGACTTTTTCACTGTTGGAAGCGTTATTATGGATTATGGACTTGTATTTTAACCGGAAACGACGGTTTAAAGTTTAAAAACGTCTTAATGATGGATTTGTTCCTTACAAATGCACAGCTTTTGGCTTCTCAAGATGTTAATCGATGGGCTGGAGTGGTGTGGATTGCTTGTGGGTTATTGTGATGTTTTTATCAGCTGTTTGGACTCTCATTCTGACGGCACCCATTTACATCCATTGGTGAGCAAGTGATGTAATGCTGCATTTCTCCAAATCTTATGAAGAAACAAAATCATCTACATCTAAAATGTCCTGAGGGTGAGCACATTTTCAGCTCATTTTTATTTTTGGGTGAGCTATTCCTTTAAATGAGAAGTTCACTTCCATAAACTTTATATATAATGTACTCACCCCCTTGTCATCTAGGATGTTCATGTCTTTCTTTTAGTCGTAAAGAAATTGTTTTTTGAGGAAAACATTTAGGGATTTTTCTCCATATAGTGGACTTCTATGGTGCCCCGAGTTTGAATTTCCAAAATGCAGTTTAAATGCAGCTTCAAGGGACTCTAGATTGTATTTTCTTAAAAAAAAAAATATATATATATATATATATATATATATATATATATATAGATTGTTTTATTTACATTTATTTGCATACGTCTTGTATAATGTATTTGATCATATATGCCATTTGTTTTAATTACATATTTTCAATCATATTTTCAAACTTATTTTATATACATTTTTGTATTATAAATAATTGTTTCATTATTATATTTAATAATTGTGCATGTCTATAATGTTTTTTAATTATAATGTCTAAATTGATATAAATCGTATATCGATTTTGATATAAATCGTCCTATAGACATTAGGGTTGGGTCGATAGACGATGCCATCGTCCATCGCCGATGGCCGATAGACATCACGATGCTGAGCCGGCATCGCGATCCTCCGCCCCGCCCCGCCCCGCCCCGGACCCGCCGCAGCAGCAACCTGCGAAAAACACACAATCACACTATATAGCCAAATGAAATGCTTGCTTTCAATTTCCGCATTATTTTATTATTATTATTATTATTATGAGGAAATAATAACAAGGAAGTTGTTAGCGATCACAATACAAATTACAGTGAACTCCAAACGAATTACAGAACTAGATCGTTTACATTAATAAATGAGGCATACAAAAACAGCAGAAAAAAATCAAAATAATTTAAATTAAATTAAATTAAATAAACTACACCAAATATGCCTTTTTCATAGTTTTACCATAACGAACAGAGCTTGGAACAAAAAACAAGTTTAAATATGAAGGTTTCTGGACAGAAATACTAACATATTCACCTTTTCTGGCTTTAACACCACTTCAGACGTGTCTCGTGGCTGTCCTCTTTCATTCGGCCTAAAGCCAAAGTATTGCCAGATAGGTGAATTTGCACCTTTTTTACCAACCAAGTTTGGCGACGCCATTATAACGACACAGATCACTGTGCCTATTCATGCCAGAGTCCCGCGGAAAAAGTTATTGACAGGTGGTAATTTGTGTGTAACTTATCTGTATTTATTTATGGTTTGGTTATGGGTAAAACAAAGACCATGCGGGTCAGGTAGTGGAAACGGTAGGCTACAATTAATTAATTCGTTATAAATTAATTATTTAACAACAACCATTTCCACTGGGGACACAATTTTCAAAACTCCCCCACTTTCAAATTGGTTTGTTAAATTAATGTCTTGTATTGTAGAATGCACGTTCAGCACCGCCGAGAGTTTAGCGCCATCGTTAAAACGGAACCGAAAGTAAAACACGCGCGCGCATTCAAAAGCAATTTTAATACCACACGTTTAGAGAGCGACTCCCCAATGTGCGCAAATTAGGCTACATAACATATCTAGGCTGTAGGCTATAGGTTGTGTAGTTGTATTTAATACAACCTTAATATTCATTTGGTGCTCCTAAATTTTTTTAGTGCTCCTAACTTTTTGAAGTTGGGAGCACTAGTGCTACCAAGTAAAAAAGTTAATTTCGAGCCCTACCCCCCACCCCCACCCCCACCCCGCCGCCTACGACGACGATGCCATCGTCCATCAAATTGGTCGACATCGCCCAACCCTAATAGACATATAAAATTATAGTTTCAGTATTTTTAAGTTTTGCCGTTATTTTTTATTTTTTTTTTATTTTTTTTTTTAGCATTCACAACCTGCCAGCCAATGGCCTTCCTCCCTGTTGCCATAATTTACTTGCCCCCTTGTCATCTAAGATGTTCATGTCTTTCTTTTTTCAGTCGTAAAAAAATTGTTTCTTGCGGAAAACATTTCAGTATTTCTCTCCATATAGTGGACTTCTATGGTGCAAAGTTTGAACTTCCAAAATGCAGTTTAAATGCAAAAAGGCTCTAAACCATCCCAGCTGAGGAAGAAGGGTGTTTATTTATTTATTTATTTTTTTAAATATATATATATATATATATATATATATATATATATATGTGTGTGTGTGTGTGTGTCAATTTACATGCTTTTTAACCTCAAATGCTCATCTTGTCTAACTCTGCGATGTGCATGTGTAGTCTGTGCACTCTGGTTCAAGACAGTTAAGGTACGTCTAAAAACTCCCATCTCATTGTCTCCTCCAATCATCCTACATCGCGGTTTTACCTTTTTTTGTAAAGGCCATTTAATCTTCTTTGCATGTTCACTTTGTAAAACCTGGCTCGGTACTTCTGCAGCAATGTAGGACCATTTTTGAAGTTGGAGGTGAAAATGAGATGGGAATTTTTCGACATACCCTAACTGTCTTGAGCTGGAATACACAGCGCAAGCACATCACAAAGCTAGACAAGATGAGCATTTGAGGTTAAAAAGCAGACGAAGTGTAATTTTTCGCTAGATAAGACCCTTCTTCCTCGGCTGGGAACATTTGGAGCCCTCTGAAGCCGCATTTAAACTGCATTTCGGATGTTAAAACTCGCTGGCACCATATCAGTCCATTATATGGAGAGAAATCCTGAAATGTTTTCCTCAAAAAACAATTTCTTTACGACTGAAGAAAGAAAGACATGAACATCTTGGATGACAAGGGGGTGAGTACATTATCTGTAAATCTTTGTTCTGGAAGTGAACTTCTCCTTTAATAAGTAGTCATTTACCTCTTTTAGACTCCCGGAGTCGTGTATGATAGACTCGTTCTTACCGTACATTCCCGTTTGAAGGGAAACAAGGCTTCAGATCAGATTTGTGGTTGCGTCTGATGTCTTGTTGCATGTCATTTCGCTCGGCTCTAATGCTTCTTCATTAGTGTGTTTTTATAGGCGACATCAGCGCGTGAAGACTTTCATGCACTTCACTCCACGTTCATTAAAGCTTTTAGTGCAGCCTCGTGTTTTCCATTTGCAGCATTTATCTAAGGCAGTCAGAGACTCACTCGCCACTTTCTCTGCAATTTCTCCTTTTATGTTTTTAAGTAAATTATAACTTTTGGCTGTGTGGAGGCTTTCTATGAAACAAAAAAAGGAAGTAGATAAAAATTGATCAAAAGTGGCAGTGAAGACATTTATGTTATGGTTTCTATTTTAAATAAATGCTGTTCTTTTGAACTTTCTGAAAAATAAATTCTGTCACAGTTTCAACAAAAATATTGGGCAGCACAACTGTTTTCAACATTGATAATAATCAGAAATGTTTTTTCGAACAGCAAATCAGCATATTAGTATGATTTCTGAAGGATCATGTGACACTGAAGACTGATGATGCTAAAATTCAGCTTTGATCACAGGAATAAATTAAAATTTACAAGATACTCGCATAGAAATTGGCTATTTTGAATTGTAAAAATATTTCACAATTTTATGTTTTTTTACGGTATTTTTATTCAAATAAATGGCATCTTGGTGAGCAGAACATGAGGAAATCTTACCAACCCCTCTCTCAGTAGTTTATAAACCCCACAAGCTTCATAAAAGTGATTCAGAGGTAATATACACATAAGAAAAGTCTGGACTGAGCTCACCCAGACTGCAAAAAGAGCACTAAAAATGTGTTTTATAACTCAAACTCTCATATCCAGGTTTGTTCTGCAGTTTCCCCGAGTCAACTTTACTTCTGCACCACTTTTGATCAGGAGTGAAAATCTGCTGCAATCACTCTGACAACTACAAGAGAAAGTTGTAGTTGTAAACAAACAAACAAACAAACAAACAAACAAAAAAATATATGAAAATTGATCAAAAGTGGCAGTGAAAACATTTCTAGTGTTATGGTTTGTATTTTAAATAAATGCTGTTCTTTTGAACTTTCTGAAAAATAAATTCTATCACGGTTTCAACAAAAATATTGAGCTGCACAACTATTTTCAACATTGATAATAATCAGAAATGTTTTTCAAACAGCAAATCAGCATATTAGAATGATTTCTGAAGAATCATGTGACACTGAAGACTGATGATGCCAAAAATGTGCAGCTTTGATCACAGGAATAAATTGCAATTTACAAGATACTCACATAAAAATCAGCTATTTTGAATTGTAAAAATATTTTACAATTTTACTGTTTTTACTGTATTTTTAATCAAATAAATGCCATCTTCGTAAGCAGAACATGAGGAAATCTTACCAACCCTTTTCTCAGTAGTTTAAAAACCCCACAAGCTTCATAAAAGTGATTCAGAGGTAATATACACATAAGAAAAGTCTGGACTGAAATCACCCAGACTGCAAAAAGAGCACTAAAAATGTGTTTTATATCTCAAACTCTCATATTCAAGTTTGTTCTGCAGTTTCCCCGAGTCAACTTTACTGTCACTTCTGCACCACTTTTGATCAGGAGCGAAAATTGGCTGCAATCACTCTGAAAACTACAAGAGAAAGTTGTAGTTGTTAAAAAAAAGATAAATAAAAAATAGATGAAAATTGATCAAAAGTGGCAGTGAAGACATTTATATGTTTAAGTAAATTATAACTTTTGGCTGTGTGTGGATGCTTTCTATAAAACAAAACAAAACAAAAAAAAGAAGTAGATGAAAATTGATCAAAAGTGGCAGTGAAGACATTTATAATGTTATGGTTTCTATATTAAATAAATGCTGTTCTTTTGTATCTTTATATTTATCAAAGAATCCTGAAAATTAAAATGTCAGTTTCCACAAACATGTGGGCAGCACAACTGTTTTTAACATTGATAATAATCAGAAATGTTTCTCGAGCAGCAAATCAGAATATTAGAATGATTTCTGAAGAATCATGTGACACTGAAGACTGGAGTAATGATGTTAATTCAGATTTGATCACAGAAATAAAATACATTTTAGCATATACTCACATAGAAATCAGCTATATTGAATTGTAAAAATATTTCACAATTTTACTGTTTTTACGGTATTTTTAATCAAATAAATGCCATCTTGGTGAGCAGAACATGAAGAAATCTTACCAACCCCTCTCTCAGTAGTTTATAAACCCCACAAGCTTCATAAAAGTGATTCAGAGGTAATATACACATAAGAAAAGTCTGGACTGAGCTCACCCAGACTGCAAAAAGAGCACTAAAAATGTGTTTTATAACTCAAACTCTCATATTCAGGTTTGTTCTGCAGTTTCTTTAGCGAAAATCGGCTGCAATCACTCTGACAGCTACAAGAGAAACTTCGAAACGTAGGAGAACCTATATGAACCGAGGACGTCTAATCTCCTGTGTTCAGCCTGTCGTTTTGTGTCCAGTTTCTTCTTGTCACCTCCCACTCATTGCTTGCTGTTTTGACTTCACTTAAGGTGAATGGATGACACGAGTGTGTTAAATCAGGACACTAAAGCCTTGTTTTCTTCTTGCAGAGCATGTGTGCTCCATCATCGCCTCCATGCTGAGGAACCTCAAAGGGCAGCAGAGAAGTCGTCTCCTCAGCAAGTTCACAGAGAACGACTGCGAGAAGGTAAAAATAAGACAGCTGACGGTACTGCTTTATTATCTTCTGCTGCTAAATATGGCGGAGTGACGACAAAAGAGCGCTTCAGGAGAGTTTGCTGGCAGATGGGTTTAATGCTGCCATAAAGATAATATAGACTGTTTCTAATGTTCAATCAGAACATGCTGTGGTGCTTTATGACTTAATATGATATGAGCATAAAGTCAAATTATTTTAGAAACATGGACGTCTTGGTTATAAGTTGTTGTACTTGTTAATAAGTTATTATTAGGGCTGTCAAGCGATTAGAATTTTTTTTTATTTAATTACACGATGTGGCAATTAATGTTCGTTACCAATGAACGGTGTGAAATGATGGTATGAGATGACCTGTGTAAGTCTAGGCTGGGACTGGTTGTGTTAATTGCATTAAAATATCTTAATTGTTATTTTCCACAACTAATTAAACAGATTAACACGTTAAATCGACAGCCCTAGTTATTGTAAAATATAAATTACATTTGACAAACTTAAGATAAAGATCTTTCACAAAAACATTTAAAAGAAATGTATTGTGATTTAAAATTTCTTCTTTTGTTTGTTCTTTTGTTTGGTGTTCTTTGTTTCCTGCCATTTTGTTCACTCGTGTTTGTTTATTTTTGTTCTTTCTTTTTCTTCTTCTGTCTGTTTGCCCATTAGTTTGTTTATTAGTTTTTTTTTTAATTTCTTCACTTATATTTACTTTTTTGCTTGTTTGTAGATTTTTGTTCTTTCTATTTCTTCTTTTGTCCATTTGTTTGTCCTTTAGTGTTATTTATTTTTAGATTTTTAAATTTTTTTGTTTTGTTCATCCATTTTGTTTTGTTTTCCTGCTGTTTTGTTTGCTTTTGTTAGTTGGTTTTTGTTATTCTATTTCTTTGTTTGTCCATTTGTTTGATTTAGTTTATTTCTTTCTTTTTTTTCATTTTGTTGCTTTTTCCATCCATTTTTTTGGTTGCTCTTTTGTTTGGTGTTCTTTTTTTCCTGCCTTTTTGTTTTGTTTTGTTAGCTCTTGTTGGTTCTTTTAATTTTATTTAATTTTTTTATTCTATCCTGCCTTTTTGTTTTTTTAAATATTCTTTCCTGCCTTTCTGTTTTGTTTACATTTGTTGGTTGTTTTTGGTTAATTCTTTCCATTTCTTCTTTTGTTTGGTGTCATCATTTGTCCATTTGTTCAATTATTAGTTTTTCTTTCTTTCTTTCTTTCTTTTATTTATATATATATATATATATATATATATATATATATTAGATTTATTCTTTCCTGCCTTTTTGTTTTGTTTGTTTTTTCGTTTAGTGTTCTTCGTTTCCTGCCATTTTGTTCAGTCGTGTTTGTTGATTTTTTGTTCTTTCTATTTCTTCTTTTGTCTGTTTGTTTGCCCATTAGTTTATTTATTAGTTGTTGTTTTTTTTTATTTCTTCACTTACTTTTAATTTTTTCTTTGTTCATCCATTTTCTTTTAGTTGTTCTTTCGTTTAGTGTTCATTTCTTGCTGTTTTACTTGCTCTTTTCATTCTTTGTTGCTCTCTATTTAATTTTGCATTGTTAGTTTTGATGTTTTGTTCACTCTTGTTGGTTTCTTTTTGCTCTTCCTCTTTTTTGTTTTTGTTTGTTCATTCTTTCCATTTCTTCTTTTGACCTTTTGTTGTTAATTTGTTTTATTCATTCATTTCAGTCTGTTGCTCTTTTAATAGAAAGTTTAGTTTGTTACCCATTTTCATTTATTCTTTTTAGTTAGTTTCTTTATTTCCTGCTCTATTGTCTTGCTCTTGTCTGTTGGTTTTTTGTTCTCTCATTTTGGCTAGTTTCTTTCCTTTCGCTTGTTTTCTTGGCTTTCTTTCTCGCTTTCTCTGTGTGTGTGTCTCTCTCTCTCTCTCTCTCTTTGTGTCGTTCAGTCATGCATCAGTTTAATAATGTTTCACGCCGGTGTTGTTTGGACTGTCTCAGCGGCGTTCGTGCCGTTTTCTCCCGTGTCCTGCGTTATACGTCTCCTTTAGACTCCGTCGGGGGTCTCCATACATCACCTGGACGGACACGTGTGCCGTTATCGCTCAGCAGTCACTACTCTTAAAATAACCCTCACAGTCCTGCCGGGGCCTGTTTCATCACTCTGACAGCAGCAGTGCATTATTGGTAGTTTCTCGAGCTAAAAGATTTCGGCCATATGGGCGTCATGCCTCACTTCTGTTCATCTTCAGATTGTCACAGGAATTGCTCGAAAGAGGATGACGAATGCCTCTGCTTGTCTTTAAATAACACGGCCGGCATTCGTCTCGTTCGCCGCAGTTAAATATGAGATCATTCACATAAACGCAAATTCGGGTCCTAAAGCACATCTCTGGTGTGTTTCGGTGCATTTGTAACGCGCTCACCCTCTTTCTGCAGGTTGACAGACTCATGGAGCTGCATTTTAAGTACCTGGAAGCCGTTCAGCTCGCAGACAAGAGGATCGAAGGAGAGAAGCACGTAAGATTCACGCACACACATTCACGCTTGATTGGCAGTATCTCCTCGGCGAGGGCAGATCTGTGTGCGAAGATAAGAGCAGACCTACCAGACTCAAACGTCACTGTGGGATCTGCGGGTCGGACGCTTCGCTCGCCTTTTAAACCGAACGCTGTTAAACTTTTACACTGAGTGCTGATTCGCACGCACTTTCTCATCAGGAGTCTGTGTAGTTGCAGCTTGACAAACACCCAAACAAAACCTCATTGTTGGGTTGGTCTTGCTCCATTAAAAGCGTAACATCTCAAACAACTCGTGTTGGCAATAAAACACTGATCCAAATACTTCAGATATGTTCTCACTACTGCTTTTTTGCACCCTGGAAAATTATAATGCTCTCTTATATTACTAAGATTTCTTTATCTCAATAATAATATGAGAGATTGCATATTACTGTTAAAAAAAAAAATAAATAAAAAAATAAAAAAAAATCTAATTTTCATGTACTATTAGCGTTGTGAATGCATGCATGAATGCATGAATTCTGCAAATGTTTGTATTCACAATGATAATGGATTATTGTTAAATTAATATGCATAACAAAACAAAAACTATTATCGTTATTATTATTTTTATTATTATTGCAAACTGATTTTAAAATATTCTATTATAATTTATTATTTGCATTGTGAATGCCAATATTTGCAAAATTCCATATATGATAGTATTGCATATTATTTAAAAAAAGATCTATTACTATTATTATTAAAACATTTTATCGTTAGTGCAAATTCATTTTAAAATGATCTGTTACTATTTTTATTAATAATACATTTTTGTTGTTATTGCATATTAATTTAAAAATGATCTATGATCATTTATTATTATTAGCATTGTGAATGCCAATAATTGCAAAATTCCAAATAATAGTATTGCATATTATTTTAAAAAGATCTATTACTGTTTTTATTAGGGATGCACCGAAACGTATCGCACAGCCGTTGTTCACTGACGAGCTGCGCAAATCCATGTTCATTATCAGTGTGAATTTGCGCAGCTCATCAGTGAACAACGGCTGTGTGTAGTATATACGGCTCAACGTGAAATCACGCACCTGATGGCATTTACCGCTGATTACAGAACCGGCTTTACTGACAAAACGCGCAAGCATTTCGGCCGATACGTTTCGGTGCATCCCTAGTTTTTATTATTATTACATTTTTATTATTGCATATTAATTTTAAAATAATCTCTTATAATTTATTATTCCAACATTTTAAAATTATCTATTACTATTGTTATTATTAATGCACTTTTATTGTTATTGCTTATTAATTTTAAAATAATGTAATAATTTATTATTAGCATTGTGAATGCCAACATTTATAAAAAATCCATACTATATTATTGCATATTATTTTAAAATGATCTTTGTTACTTTTTGATCTGTTTTTATTAATACAATTTTATTGTTTTGCATATTCATTTTAAAATGATCTATTATCAATTATTCATCAATTATTATTGTTAGCACTGTGAATGCCAACACTTGTAAAATTCCATACTATAACAGTGCATATTATTTTAAAATGATCTGTTACTATTTTTATTATTAATAATTTTTTATTGTTATCGCATATTAATTTTAAAACTATTATCAGTTATTATTAGCATTGTTAATGGCAACATTTGCAAAATTCCAAGTTTGATAATCTTACACATTATTTTTTAAAATGATCTATTAATTAATTAATAATAATAATAATAATAATAATGATGATGATGATGATGGTAATGATATTATTATTATTATTATTATTATTGCTGTTGTTTTCATTATTATTAAAAAGATTAATGCTAGTCATAAATAATTTTCAAGGTTGTGTGACTTGGTTTGTTAATGCAGAGTTTAACTGGCGTGCGCTAGTAGGTGTGTGTTTAAAGGCTTTTTACGACCGCTCCCAACGTGTCTCATCCAATCAGGTTGTAGAGCCGTAGCTCTCGTTATATAAGTTGTGGGGTCGCAGCCAGCAATAATTAACGTGGAGATGATTAAAGACAGATGCTAATTGATGATAATTGTCAGGTTGGGTGGTTATTCCACATTGTGCAACTGTATTTCATTAGCCAACATCTCTGTGTGTTTGTGGGGTAGACTGCACTTTGTGTGTGCATGTGTGTGATTAGTGTGTGTGTGTGTGTTTGTGTGTGTGTGCGTGCGTGTGTGTGCATGCGCGCTGGAGGATATTGGTGTGTGTATGTTGAGGATGTGATCTGGGCACTGATGTGGACTCCTGCAGCTTGTGTCTCATCCATCCTAATGTGTGCGTGTGTGTTCAAGATGGTTTCAGGGATGTTTCAGCTTGGGCTGAGTGAATCATCTGGTTTTGAGCCTATTTCATATATACAATGCTGTTCAAAAGTTTGGGGTCAGTACAACATTTTTGAAAGAAGACTCTTCTGCTCATCTTGGCTGTATTTATTTGATCAAAAATGCAGTAAAATTGAAAAATATTCTTACAATTTAAATAACCATTTTCTATGAGAATATATTGTAGAATGTAATTTATTCCTGTGATCAAATCTGATTACTCCAGTCCTCAGTGTCACATGATCCTTCAGAAATTATTCTAATATGCTGGTTTGTGCTCAAGAAACATTTCTGATTATTATCAGCGTTGAAAGCAGTTGTGCTGCCCAATAGTTTTGTGGAAACTGTTTAATGATTCAAAAGAACAGCATTTAAAAAAAATAGAAATCTTTTGCAACATTATAAATGTCTTTACTGACACTTCTGACCAATTTAATGTGTTTTTTTTAATTGCTGAATAAAAATATGAATTTTAAAATATTTAATTGGAAAAAAAATTACTGACATATTTTTGAACGGTAGTGTATCTTGAGTTTTTTAGTCAAACAGCTACTGTCAAGTGGATTTATTGCAAGATGCAAAACTGCCTGATAAATCGGACTTCAATCGTGATCATGAACTGCATTTTTTTTTTTTTTTTATTTAAATACTGAAAACGTTTCATCTTAATTTGGCGTTTCAGCTTAATTATCTTGCATTGGTAATAAGATTCCACAAGCTTTCATGGCTATGGTTGCCAGATTCCAAGAATCTAAATCCGCCAATCAAAGTTTTTTATCAGAAATCGATACATTTTCGGTACATTACTTATTCTTCCCAACCTTACAACCATAAATAATTACTTGATTACTAATTACTTCTGCTTACCAAGCCTGCATTTATTTGATTCAAAGTACAGCAAAAACATTAAAATTTAAAATATTTTTACTATTTAAAATAGCTGTTTTCTATTTGAATATATTTTAAAATATAATTTATTCCTGTGATTTCAAAGCTTAATTTTTAATATCATACTCCCGTCACACAGTATTATTATGTTAAAAACAGCTGAGTAGATTTTATATCAGGTTTCTTTGAATAGAAAGTCAATAGAAACAAGCTGCCACAAGCTTTCATGGCTGTGGTTGCCAGATTTCAAGAGTGTAAATCCCCCAATCAAAGATTTTTGGCCCAGAGAATTACTTATTCTTCCCAACCTGGCAACCATTTCAAAGCTAAATTTTTAATATCATTACTCCAGTCACACAATCCTTCAGAAATCATTCTAATATTCTGATTTGCTACTTAAAAAAAAAAAAAGAACTATTATTATTATTATTATTATTATTATTATTATGTTAAAAACAGCTCAGTAGAATTTTTTTCAGGTTTCTTTGATGAATAGAAAGCTCAGAGGAACAGTATTTATCTGAAATAGAAATCTTTTGTAACATTATAAATGTCAGCTGAGTAGAATTTTTTTCAGGTTTCTTTAATGAATGAAAAGTTATTGGTAACAAGCTTCCACGTGCTTTCATGGCTGCGGTTGCCGGATTTCAAGAGTGTAAATCCCCCAGTCAAAGGTTTTTATCAGAAATTGATATGTTTTCGGCCCAGAGGATTACTTATTCTTCCCAACTTGGCAAACCATAAATAATTTCATATATCAGAAGTTTTTGAACAGTAAGATGGTTAATGTTTTTAAAGAAGTCTTCTCTGCTCACCAACCTGCATTTATTTGATCCAAAGTACAGCAAAAACAGTAAATTCGTGAAATATTTTTACTATTGAAAATAACTGTTTTCTGTTTGAATATATTTTAAAATGTAATTTATTCCTGTGATTAAAGCTACATTTTTAGCATAATTATTCCAGTCACATGATCCTTCAGAAATCATTCTAATATTCTGATTTGCTACTCAAAAAACATTTATTATTATTATTATTATTATTATTATTATTATGTTAAAAACAGCTGAGTAGAATTTTTTTCAGGTTTCTTTGATGAATAGAAAGTTCAGAAGAACAGTATTTATTTGAAATAGAAGTCTTTATCACTTTTAATCAATTTAAAGCATTCTTGCTAAATAAAACTATTAATTTCCAAAAAATTCTTTCAAAAATAAAATAAAAATATACTGACTCCAGGCTTTTGAATGGCACTTTTTGAGTGACACTGAAGACTGGAGTAATGATGCTGAAAATTCAGCTTTGATCATAGGAATAAATTCCATTTTATAATATATTCAAATAGAAAACAGTTTTTTTAAATGTTTAAAATATTTCAAATTTTTACTGTCTTTGCTGTACTTTGAATCAAATAAATGCAGGCTAGTTGAGCAGAAGAGACTTCTTTGAAAAATGATAAAAATCAAAATCAACTTTTGACTGGTAGTGTGTGTGAGTATATAGACCATTTCGCTAGATGTAAACAACACTGGTCCAGAAGCACTTCCTGTTTTTTTTTTTTTTTATTTCACGTATACACATACATCTTAAAGGTGCTAATGTAACTTCTTCATCTAGTGAAATGTTATGTTGGTTGTATTTTTTTGTGATGTTTATATAAAGTTAAAAAAAAAGAAACAGGAAGTGTATCGGGACCAGTATGTTTACATCTGACGAAATGGTCCATATCATTTATTTTTTTATTTATTGGAAGAAATATTGATTTGGCAGGGATGTTTTTAAATTGTATTTTTAATGATGTTGCTTGTTGCTTCAATTTTACATGACCAGCAAAACCACAGAGTGTTTTGTAAATGTTCAATATGCCTCTCAGCTCTTGTTTCAGGTCTTTGTGCAGGTGTGTCGATTTAAATCCGTCTCCTGTGTGAGTGTGTGTGTGTGTGTGTGTGTGTGTGTGTGTTTCCCATCCACCTTATCTGACTTTCTGCTCTGCGTCTTCTTCAGAGGCCTATAAATCGTCTCTCAGAAGCAGTGACAGGAATATGACTGTGGAAATGTCTGCTCTTGTTTCGCGCCCGTCGACTGAGCGCAGCAGCACTCCCTCCAGATGGAACAGCGTTCGCGGCTTTCTCCGAGCGCTATAAAAGTATATCACCCATAGCAGAGCCCTTGTTTAAAAACGCCTCGGAGTGCTGTCAGCGCCGCGCTCATGTGAACCCGTCTCGCCTCCTTTTACTGCCTAATGACAGCTACAAATTCTCTCCGAATTGCATTTCCTAAACACAGACCCCCATAAACCCCCTCCGCGTTCGGTCTGCTCGTCTTCTGCTCTTCTCGTTTTTGCCGCAGCGCCCCGCAAGCGCACACGCGCACGGCTCTTTGGGAAATCTCGAAAGGATCCGCGGAGGACGTGTTGGCAGGGTGTGCTCGGATTAATTTAGTCTCGGCGTGTCCCGTGAGACTCAATCACAGGTCCCGGCGCTGCTTTGTTCTGCCTGTCATATTAACACCTGTGCCAGCCTGCAGTTCTCCAACAGGAAGTGACTAAAAATCGCTCTGTTTCCCGGAGGTGAAGCCGCTTGTTATTTGCACTCGTGTAATTGACTTGCCGAAGGCTGTACCTCTGTAATGAGACTCGAATAACGCCTGCGAAAGATCGAAACAGCCTGTTCTGACGGCGTGATGATGACGAATATACTTTTTTCATACATTTTTATTTATTTATTTTTTTGCACTCTAAATCAGCCTTGAGTATGAACTAAAATTCCTTAAATCAGCCTGAAAAATATTTACCTTTTTAATACATTACACATTACAGTATACAGTAAACATTATTTTAGGAACATCATTTATTGTAATTTTAATCTTTCATCAAAATTGTACAATTTATATATATATATATATATATATATATATATAATATATATATATATATATATATATATATATATATATATAAAAAAATATATATATAATTTTATATTAATATTTATATTTTATTTTTGTTTTTTTTATATATATATATATATATATATATGTATATATATATGTATATATGTGTGTATATATATATATATATATATATATATATATATATATAAAATCATTATTAATTATTAAAATATATAAAATATATGCTTCATGGACACACAATATTATATTTCAATGTTTTATATTTTATATATTTTTCATTAAACTGTTTCAGTAAACTGTGTGTGTATTTTAAATATTTAAAGTATTTTTATTTAAAATATATTATTTTACAATAATTTGAAAATCATTAATAATTAAAATAACGGTTATGAAAATATTAGATTTTATTTAAAATGTACAAAATATTTGAAAGATTTTTCAAAATATTTTCTTTCATTTTTAAAAATATGCTTCATGGACACATTCACATACACACAATATTATATTTTTATGTTTTATATTTTATATATTATATTTTTTATTAAACTGTTTCAGTAATATTTATAATATTATTTAACATTTTTATTTACAGTATTTTAAAATATTTGAAAATCATTAATAATTATTAAACTAACAATATAAATAAAATATTTGAAAAATTTCTTTAAAATATTTTTTTTTCAAATATGCTTCATAGACACACACACACAATATTATATTTTTATATTTTATTTTTCATTAAGCTGTTAGAAGCGCTTCTGTATATATGTATGTGTGTATTAATTATTAGTTTTATATACTATTAAATAATTAATAATAATTACAATAATTATTTATTTTATAATAAATAATTAAAACTTTTGGAAATACTTCAAATATTAAAAATATACATTTTTAAAACATGCCACACACAAAATATTATATATAATATATATATATATATATAATATATTACAATTTTATCTATAATGTATTAAATTAGTATTAAATTAACTATTAAACTTGTATAGTTAACATATACCCTATATACTTTACTGCAAATAAATTCTTCTTATAAAATAATAATGAAATACTTGACAGATAAATTATTTAAATTAAACATTGACATGTTCCTGATCTTACTTTTCTTGATTTGTTATTTTAAATAAATAAAAGTTTGTCTCTTTAATGTTTTATCAAAATGTGATTAACTTGTGCCACCTTAATGCTAACCAATAGCCTAAAGCTTTTGAATCATTGTGTTCGCCTGCTTTTATAGGCAATTCAGCCTCTCTGGAAACTAAATGGTTAACACAATGCAATTCATTTAATAAAGCTTTAAATTTATGCGTTTGACGGATGATTTATCCAAAGCAACTTGCATTGCATTCAGTGCATTCAGTTTATAATCTCATGCATCCCTGGGAATTGAACCCATGACCTTGCGTTACCAGCTTCATGCTCTATTTTTTGAGCTATAGTGATGAATGCTTGCAGCAATAATCACAAAAGGCCACTACTGAGACGCTCTGCAAGGTGAACTTGACCTCCATCCTGCACGTCCTGTTAAAAAAAATCCCACTTTTCCCCATACAGACCATTTTTAATGGACAAAATCACATGCTGTCCTGAGTTCCATTGAGTGTGATTCAACCTGTCCTGCTTTTTGGGAAACGTCTGAATGGTTTTGGCACAATTGAACGCGGATCTCGCAGAAAGCCTCTCGCTGCGATCAGAGCCGCGTTCTGTGTGTCTTCAGCAGTCCGTGACGGCCAGCTCTCGCCAGCCTGCTGTTCCTGCAGCGTTCCCTTTGTGTTCACAAGCCTTTCTGCTCGTGCACGCTCGCACACGTGTGCGCTTGCCAGCGTTTTATGCTCGAAAAGATTGAAATTCCCTGGAGAGAGGCCAGTGTCAATCGCCGCAATTATGGCACTCAACAAATGCCAAACGTCTTTGTCCCTTTAGATTCAGCTGCAGGTGCTGAAATGCTGCAGTGTGTGAAAATCAGCCTTTTTGAAGTGATCTGAGATCATTATCCACAGCCTTTTTAACATGCGTGACGCTGCGTATCAATCGCTGCGTGTGATTTTTCTTGCTAATCAATATGCATTTATTAGGTTGGCTTGAGAAAGTCAATGTACTGACCTTCTATTTAATCTGCTGCTTCTTCGAAGACTAAATTTGGACTGTATCTCATCCTAGAGCTTGCAAGCTACAACCACCCAACTCTGGTCAGAACTTCAGACTGGTGTGACTCGGGTTGCTAAATCTTTTCTAACTGATCATACTTACGATTTTTGGTAAACGGACGATAAAATCTATGAAAAGTCTCAGAAGACTTGCACAAAAAGACTTGGAGTATTTAAGCTGTCTGTCACCAGCAATGCTTAATGACTGTCCTAGGACAACGTTAAATAATGCTAGCAACATGCTAATTCATGGTAGCAACGTGCAATATCATGTTAGCAAACATGCGGTGTGTTAAAACATTAGCAACATGTTAAATCATGTTAGCAACATGCAAACAGCATGTTAAATCATATAGCAATGTATTAAAACCTGTTAGCAACATGTTCATCATGCGAATATCGGTACCAACATAATCATGTTAAAACATGTAAGCAACATCTTAACATGTTAAATATGTTAGGAACTCATTAGCAACATGCTAATCATGCTAGCAATAGTAATTGTGCTAGAAACATGCTAGCAACATGCAAAATCATGTTAGCAATGTATTAAAACTTGTTAGCATGCTAATCACACAAACAACATGTTACCATACATGTTAACAACATAATTTTTAAAACATGAAAGCAACATGTTATAAACACATTAACACATGTTAATCATGTTAACACTAGTAATTGTGTTAGAAACATGCTAGCAACATGTTAAATCATGTTAGCAACATATTAAAACATGTTAGCAACTTGCCAATTACACAAACATGTTACCAACGTGTATATCATGTTACAAACATGTTAACAAACATGTTAATCATGCTAGAAACATGTTAGCAACATGCAAAATCATGTTAGCAATGTATTAAAACTTGTTAGCATCATGCTAATCATACAAACAACATGTTACCATACATGTTAACAACATAATTGTGTTAAAACATGTAAGCAACGTTAGAAACACATTAACACAACATGTTAATCATGTTAACAATACTAGTTGTGTTAGAAACATGCTAGCAACATGTTAAATCATGTTAGCAACATATTAAAACAACCAATTTGCTAATTACACAAACATGTTACCAACATGATAATCAAGTTACAAACATGTTAGAAAACATGTTAATCATGACAGAAACATTGTTAAAGCATTAACTGTGCTAGTTACATGTTAGCAGCATGCTAAATCATGTTGGCAATGTATTAAAACATGTTAGCAACATTCTAATCACGATAGAAATGTGATAATGTGCTAATCATGCTGACATCATGCAAATTGTTAAAACATGTTATCAGCATGCTAAAGCAACTTAAGTGTGGTAGAAACACATTAGCAACATGTAAATCATGATAACAATATGGTAATTGTGTTGGGAACATGTTAGCAGAATGTTAATTATGCCAGAAACATGTTAGCAAACATGCTAATCATGATAAAAACAGCTAATCATGGCAACGCCATGTTAAAACATGCTAGTAACGTGTTAGAACAACATGTTAAATGTTACAAACACATTAGCAACATTTTAATCATGCTAACAACATTATTTGTGCTAGAAATATGCTAGCAACCTGTTAATGTTAGCAGTGTATTAAAACGTTAGCAACATGCTAATTGTGCAAACACGTTAATCATGTTAGCAACATGCTAATTATAATAGAAACATAACATGTTAACATGTTAAAGCAACATCATAAATATGTTAGAAACTCATTAGCATCATGCTGTTAATGCTAGAAACATGTTGGCAGCATGCTAATCATTAGAAACATAACAACGTGCTAATGCAAACACCATGCAAATTATTTAAACATGTTAGCAGCATGTTAAAGCAACTTGTTAAATATGTTACAAACACATAAGCAACATTTTAATCATGCTAACAACATTAATTGTGCTAGAAATATGCTAGCAACCTGTTAATGTTAGCAGCATGTTAAATCATGTTAGCAATGTCACATGTTAATTGTGTAAACATGTTAATCATGTTAGCAACATGCTAATTGTAATAGAAACATAACATGTTAAAGCAACATGTTAAATATGTTACAAACACATTAGCAACATGCTAATCATGTTAACAACATGGTAATATTGTTAAAAACATGTTAGCATCATGCTATTCATGCTAGAAACATGTTGACAGCATGCTAATCATTAGAAACATAATGTGCTAATGCAAACACCATGCAAATTATTTTTAAACATGTTAGCAACATGTTAAAGAAACTTGTTAAATATATTACAAACACAATAGCAACATGTTAATCATGCTAACAATATGCTAATTGTGTAATAAACATGTTAACAACATACTAATCATGCTAAAAACACTTTAGCAACATTCTAATCATGATAGAAACAACATGCTAATCACGCCAAAACCATGCTAATCATGTTAAAACAGGCTGCCAACATGTTAAATCAACATATTACATATGTGAGAAACACCTTTAATCATGTTAACAACATTAATTGTGCTAGAAACATTCAAGCAACACGTACTAAACTTTTAAAGTTTAAGCTTTTATAACTGCTTCAAAATTTCAGGTTAGGCATTCTCAAGCCAACTTCAAAGTTTAACAGTTTTACTCAACTAGTTTATTATAAAGTGTCTAACGGTCATTTTTCTTATTTTTTAGGATATGGTTCGCCGTGGTGAGATTATCGACGACGCGATGGATGATGAGTTTTATCTGCGGCGGTTGGACGCCGGACTCTTCGTTCTTCAGCTGCTCTGTTACATCATGGTAGAGATCTGTAGCGCTGGTGTTCCTCAGGTACGTTAGCATCTTTTCATGTGTGATTGAAGCTGAATGTTTTTAATTTTGTGTGCTGAAACATGTTTTCTCTTTCAGTTACAGCAGAGAGTCCATCAGATCCTCAATCTCAGGGGAGGATCCGTCAAAATAGTCCGTCATATAATGAGAGGTAAGATTACAAATCATTTTCAAAAGCAACATATAAAGAGAAAATATGCTTTGCATACATAAAATGAAGGCTATATTTATGACCCTTAGGATTTTGTGTACTGTGACATTATTTTCATGACAATTACGTACATATTCCACCAAATTTTCATTACCGTAATGCATCAGCTTACTTCATTTTAAAGTTTTGTTTCTCAATGTTCTTACTGTTTTTTCTTATTAAATTCTGATTACTGTTTTAATACAGTAATATATGTATGTATATATGTGTGTATATTTCTATGTATGTATATGTATATGTGTGTGTATGTGTGTGTGTGTGTATGTATATGTGTATATATATATATATATATATATACACACACACACACACACACACACACACACACATACCACATATATACACATATATACACATATATATATATATATATATATATATATATATATATATATATATATATATATATATATATACACACATACACACATAACACACACACACACACACATATATACACATATATATATATTGTGTGTGTGTGTGTGTAATTATATATGTATGTGTGTATATATATATATATATATATATGTATATATATATATATATATATATGTGTATGTATATGTATGTATATGTATATATGTATGTGTGTGTATATATGTATATGTGTGTTATTTTAGTATCACTAGTTATGTTATGGTTTTAATATTTCAATCCATTTTTATTTCTCAGTTTTTTCTATTTTATTATATTTTTATATTATTTGTTATATTATTATATATTTAATTGTAATATTGTATTATTTCTCTATTTGTCATTTTTATTTTTTTTCTTTATTTACATCTATATAATTTTAATTCGTTTTTCTTTTAGTTTATTTTTATTATTAATATTTTTAGTATTTAGTTATTTTACCACAATAAGTTAAAACTTAATTTAAATGAGAAATGTTGAAAACCATTTTCAATTTTAATTTAAAAACCATGAATTAAACTCGTTGCCAACACTTAACAATAAGATATCATTTGTGTAACATAAACGAACAATGAACAATGCGTTTATTACACTTGTTAATGTTAATACAATGAACAACTGTATTTCATGTGTTCATGTTAGTTCACAGTGCATTAAACACGTTAACAAACACAACTTTTGATTTTAATAATGCAATAGTAAATGTTGAAATTAGCATTAAGATTAATAAATGCTGTAGAAGTATTGTTCGTTCTTTGTTCATGTTAAGTAAAGTAATTAACTAATGTTAAAGGAGAAGTCCACTTCCAGAACAACAATTCACAGATAATGTACTCACCCCCTTGTCATTCAAGATGTTCATGTCCTTTTTTCTTCAGTCGTAAAGACATTGTTTTTTGAGAAAAAAAAATTTCAGGATTTTTCTCCATATTATGGACTGATATGGTGCCCTGAGTTTGAACTTCCAAAATGCAGTTTAAATGCGGCTTCAAACGATCCCAGATGTGGTTGTAAATGATCCCAGCCGAGAAAGAAGGGTCTTATCTACTGAAACAATCAGTTATTTTCATTAAAATAATACAATTTATATACTTTCTAATGTCAAACGCTTGTTTTGTCTTGCTTTTCCTGACCTTTTTTTCTAGTTCATGACAGTTAGGGTATATTGAAAAACATGTTCTCCCTCAACTTCAAAATCGTCCTATATCGCTGTTTACCTTTTTTGTAAAGGTTTTTGATCTTCTTTGCATGTTCACTTTGCAAAGACTGGGTTGGTACTTCTGCAGTGATGTAGGATGATTTTGAAATAATTTTTGAAGTTGAGGGAGAAAATACGTTTGGAGTTTTTCAACATACCCTAACTGTCTTGAACCAGAATACACAGAGTTCAACAAGAGCAAGACAAGACGAGCGTTTGAGATTAAAAAGTATTTAAATTGTATTTTTTTTTTTTTTTTTTTTAATGAAAATCACTGATCGTTTTGCTAGATAAGACCCTTAATCCTCAGCTGGGATCATTTGAAGTCGCATTTATACTGCATTTTGGAAGTTCAAACTCAGGGCACAGTTTCTTTATGACTGAAGAAAGAAAGACATTACCATCTTGGATTACAATGGGGTGAGTACATTATCTGTAAATTGTTGTTCTGGAAGTGGACTTCTTCTTTAACTAATGAACCTTATTGTAAAGTGTTACCAACTTGTTTCAAAAATGATTGAACCAGAAAATGTGAATTATGAAATCCTGTTCAATCAGCCAATTTGTATAATGCTGTTACTCTCAAACTGTCTGATTTATCACTTTGAGCATTATATTGGTCTATCAGGACTTATAAACCTTCAGCACTTTAGTTTCTCTATTTTTAGATGATGAAGATTTCACTAGCGTTTTCCCAGCAGTTCGGTCTCAGACTAAAAGTGTATAAAGCAGCACCTCGCATCAGGTATCAGGTGTACAGTGTGAAGCCATTCACGAACACATGTCCGCAGGCGATCTGCACACGCGTCACAGCGCTGAAACAGGTTCCCTGTTGCTAAAGCTAAAGGTTTGCTGTGCGCTGCAGTGCTGCTAGCTGGTGGCGTATTTCCCTCTATATTTCCTCCCGCCCCTCTGTCCTTTCTCTCTCTTGACCGATACGAGTTGTTCGGCTTCGCCCACTCTTCAGCCCAGAGCACCTTGATTAAGTCTTGACAGCTTTCTATTTCTCTCTCGCTCTTTTGTGGTGACTTTCCTTCTGTTTCTCCAACGCTACTCTTTCATACCTCACCCAGTATTTCTCTTGGGAAAAACCCAACTCTCTTGATTTTTATTTTTATGAAATTTTAGTGAACAATGTGCTGTCTGGACGGGGTTTCCAGCTGTCTTGTTCCATATCTGATTGACAGAATCAAATACTGACCATATATTTGTGGTGATTTTGTTGGTGATGTAAAATTGAGTACCATAATGCATTTTTATTCAGCCATTCATATACATATATGTAACCATTTATAGTACCAATATCTGATCGCTGGTTGTGTTTTCTGTATAAGATGGCTTTCTTTCCCAAATCAGTTAATGGAAAGCACAACCCCTTTCTTTCTGCTCTTGTTAAATTCTGCACTTCCTCATTATTAATGATTCATCAGAGGGAAGTCGTTCCCACCTGAACTGTGCTTTAGCTGGTGACAAAGATGAAAGCGCAGGCTGTAATGGTTAAGATGACGCTCTCGCTGCTCGTTTTGAGAGGTGGCAGAGAGTGTTCAAAGACGTAAGCATTGCTCTTTAGGAGGTGCTATTAATGTAAGCTAATGGTGTCTAGGATATGAGTGCTACATGAGAGCCATTTAACTTACTTTTAGCCACTTCAGACTATCTGTTTACTGCAGATTCTCGAAATTGTTTGTATTTCACATGTAACATAATTAAATTCAAACATACTGGATTTGGAAAATTTGGACAATTTACATAGCATTAAAGTGAATCATACAGGTCTATTTGATTCTTTTTATTATTATATTACATACAGTTCCACGTTAAAAAAAAAACAAAGATTATGTATCAAAAAATTGTATCAATATTCGTTATTATCTGTATTAATTAAATATAATAAATAATTAATTGTCACCACAAAATTCATGATCGTAATCTTATATTTATTAATTGTATTATAAATAATTACATAAATATAAATAATTTCACAGCATTAAATAAATCATGAGAGTCTGTTTTTTTTATATTATATATAAATATATATATATATATATTTTATATTTATGTTATATTTATATTATATATAAAAAAAAAACTTATCAGACATACACCAATGCTTTTGTAAAATGTAGCATTGTACATCTAAATTTGAAATGGCTGGTGCCCAAAATGGCTGACTTGGGTGTGGTTCGACTGCGCATGCTGCACTGAATCTAACGAGACCAGTTTAGTGATTTTTGGCCTAACCATTCCGAAGTTATAAGCAAAAAAAAGCCATTTTTCATATCTCCTGACCACTAGGTAGCGCTGTGCCAAAACTGTGCAGGTAGCCTCAGGTCATGGTTATTATAACACACACCAGTTTTGTTCTCAATATGCTGAAGCGTTGTGGAGATTGAGCCTCACACCCATTTTTGTGTTATCTTCGTCATATTCGTTCACGCTTTATTCAGGAACGGTTTGACTAATAAACTTGAATTCCAGAATACTAGAATAAGTTTTTGCCAGCATGGTCTGAAGATCGTCTGAGCCAAGTTTGGTAAAAATTGGCCAAAAAAATTTTTTTTTTCTTTCTTTTTTTCAAACTACTAAAATTTGTGAAAAGTGGTGGCACTAGAGAGTTTGAGTTAGAGACTCCAAACTTGCTATGGTTAATGTTGAGACTGTCCTTTATTAGTGTGCCAAATTTCATAACTTTCCCACAAGCGGTTCTATGGGCTTCCATAGACTCTAGTGGAAGAAGAATAAAAACGCCAACGGATACAATAGGTGCCCCTAAAAATGCATTTACACTGTAAGTAGCAAGAACAAAACAGAATTAAATCATTAATTGCAGTTATTTATATGGTAATTAATCTTCAGTGCAATGATCTATCTGTCTTGGTCATTTATAGCTTTTGCTGATTAGCATTATCAATCTATGCCATTTTGCTATAAGTGCTATATAGTTTTCCATGTTTAGTAGTGCACATTTTAATATTTTGATAATTTAGTTTTTTTTCATTATCTTGGATTGAAATTTTAAACCTTGTAAAAGTCTTTCTTGTGATTTGGCACCTTTCATGGTGTCCCTCAGACGTGTGGTCAGAGATTGTCTGGTCCTACGGTTAGTGGAGGACATGTGACTGGTCTAATGTGAGCCGCGGGTCGGGATCGCTCTCAGCTGCAGGAAGAGTGTGAAAGCGTCTCCCAGCAGCTGGTGTGGGCCGGATCTGTGCCCCTACCGGGCCGCTGCGACCGGGTGAGAAATTGAAATTTTCACCTGGCCTCTATAGCAGCTGTGGCCGTGTCAGACAGGCGAGCGTGTGCCAGGACGGCCTGCCCGCAGCTCTCACACCCCGGCAAATGTGCTTATGTGGTATTAAACGCAATCACAGGAAAAATGAAAACAAATGTTTCAGGAGGAATTAGACAGGTTGCGTTTGTTCTGCGGTTTAACTGTCATCGCAGTTTGTTTACTGGTTTGGCGGATGGAAATGTTTCAGGGCACTGTAGGAAAACGCTGTGAATTGTTTTGAATCATTTCATAGTGTTGGACAGACGCCTAAAAAGTGTTCATTAAACTCTGTCGTTCTGTCTGGTGTATCTATCTTTGTCTGTCATTTTGTCTCTCTGTCTGTTCTGTCTTTGTCTGTCATTCTGTCTCTTTAGCTGTCATTCTGTCTTTGTCATTCTATCTCTTGATCTATCTGTCTGTCATTCTGCCTCTGTATTTGTCTGTTGTTCTGACTGTCTGCCATTCTATCTCTTGAAATGTCTGTCAGTCTAGCTCTTGAACTGTCTGTCTTTCTGTCTACCTCATTCTAGTTGTCTGTTGTTCTGTTTCTGTCATTTTGTCATTCTGTCTCTGTTGTTCTGTCTATCATTCTGTCTCTGTATTTGTCTGTCATTCTGTCTGTTGTTCTGTCTGTCATTCTGTTTCTTTACCTGTCTGTCTTTCTATCTTTTAATCTGTCTGCCATTCTATCTACCTGTCTGTCATTCTATCTATTGATCTGTCATTGTCTCTTGATCGGTCTCTGTCATTCTATATAACTGTCTGTCATTCTGTCTGTATTTGTCTGTAATTCTGTCGTTCTGTCTTTTGATCTGTCATTCTGTCTCTGTATTTGTCTGTCATTGTCTCTGTCATTCTATCTCTTGATCTGTCTGTCATTCTATCTCTTAATCAGTCTCTGTTGTTCTATCTCTCTGTCATTCTGTCTCTGCATTTGTCTGTCACTCTGTCGTTATATCTCTTGATCTGTCTGTCATTCTGTCTCTGTTGTTCTGTCTGTCTGTCATTCTGTCTCTTTCTGTCTGTTTTTCTGTCTGTCATTCTGTCTCTTAATTTGTCTGTTATTCTATCTATCTGTCATTCTGTCTCTGTATTTGTCATTCGGTCTGTCTGTTGTTCTGTCATTCTGTCTCTGTCCATCGTTCTGTCTCTGTTGTTCTGTCTGTCTGTCATTCTATCTCTTGATCTGTCTGTCATTCTGTCTGTGTCTGTCATTCGGTCTGTCTGTCATTATATCTCTTAGTTTGTCTGTCATTCTATCTACCTGTCTGTCATTCTCTCTGTCTCAGATTTGTCTTTCGGTCTGTCTGTTGTTCTGTCTGTCATTCTGTCTCTTGATCTGTCTGTCTGTGTCTCTGTATTTGTCTGTCATTCGGTCTGTCTGTCAGTCTGTCTCTGTATTTGTCTGTCATTCTATCTCTTGATCTGTCTGTCATTCGGTCTGTCTGTTCTGTCTATTTATCTGTCTGTCAACCTGTCTCTATCTGTCATTTTGTCTCTTTATATCATTCTGTCTCTGTCATTCTATCTCCTGATCTGTCTGTCATTCTGTCTCTGTATTTGTCTGTCATTCTATCTCTTTTGTTCTGTCTGTCTGTCTCATTCTGTCTCTTGATTTGTGTCTGTCAGTCTGTCTCTATTTGCTTGTCATTCTGCCTCTCTGTCTGCTGTTCTGTCTCATTTTCTCTGTCACATCTCTTAAATCTGTCATTTTGTCTCTGTATTTGTCATTCTGTTTGTCTGTTGTTCTGTCTGTCTGTCATTTTATCTCATTCTGTATGTCATTCTCTGTATTTCTGTCATTCTGTTTCTTGATTTATTTGTCATTCTGTCTCTACTTGTCTGTCATTCTTATGTCATTTTTATCTGTCTGTCATTCTGTCTCTCTACCTGTCTGTCATTCTCTTTACCTATCTGACGTTATATCTATC
This sequence comes from Labeo catla, assembly GCA_012976165.1. Taxonomy (NCBI): domain Eukaryota; kingdom Metazoa; phylum Chordata; class Actinopteri; order Cypriniformes; family Cyprinidae; genus Labeo; species Labeo catla. The sequence continues at coordinate 167,920 of VONZ01000679.1, forward strand.
CGTCTGTCATTCTGTCTCTCTATTTGTCTGTAATTCTGTCTCTCTTTTTTCATTCTGTCTGGCATTCTGTTTTCGTGGTTCTATCTGTTTGTCTGTCTCTGTCATTCTATCAGTGTCGTCAATATCTGTTTTCTGTCAGTCTATTTATCTATTGTTCTGTCTGCTGTTCTATCTATCTGTTCATTCTACATCTGTTACTTCTATCATTTGTTTGTTTCTACTGTTCTGTCAGCCTGTGTATCATTCTGTGTATATCATTATATTGTTTCACTTTATCTTTTGTTCTTTCTACATTATCCTTCTATTGTTTTATCATTTTATCTGGGACGTGTCTGTTAAATACGATTGACTAATAGAAGGCTATAATTTCTCAGCGGAGAGAATAATTAGATTTTTACATACAGAAACCAACTGTTGTTCATTCTTTATTTTTGATTAAATGAACAAATCATCTCATTAGTAAAAGTCTTGTTTTGTTGCATGCACATTAAAGCCATTTTTGCATTATTTTTTAAACCGCTTTTTTGTGTAAGACTTGAGCCAGAGAAGCAGTATTTCTAACATCACTGTCAGGGTTTGTTGGTAATTTGCTGTAGTTTAACCTAATGCCAGTTACCTAGATAGAAAATAGCTGCTAAACAAGAAATCACTGGTGAACATTTGCCGTGTTGGGCAGCGACTGTATTGTACTGCAGAAATTCGGAAAAGAAAACGCCTACAGAAGCCTTGATGCGCTCCAAGGCCACATTTGAGTCATACGGAGTGTGTCATTCTCTTACATGCGTGACCTTGAGCTGTGTGTACTGGTGTCAGTGGGAAGCGCCTCTGCAGTGGGCTGAAGTTTCCGGCATCTCGGAGCTCATAATGGATAATCCCCCTCAAATCATCCAGCATGCAGACTCCCCCAATCCTCCCTCTGCGTTATTCCAGCCGCTTTCTCCAGCCTTCGGGCTTGTGTTTCAATGTGGCACTTTGCTTTTTTTTCCTTCTTAAAAAACCCATCTTATTGATTTATTTATTTATTTTTCATTGGGTTTGATCCTCTGTCCCAGGGCTTGAGCAGGGCTTAGAAACTAATCCGAGAGCATGTCTACCTTTACACGCTTGCCGCTTACTGTGTACACTTCCAAAAAACACTGTTAAAGTCAGCATGAAATCAGAACGGACCCTATTTGCTTTTTTTTTTTTTTAATGCACGTTCCTGGTCTTATTGAGAATGGTTTGTCAATGCTCGTTATTTTAAAGACAGGCTTTTCTATAGCTCAAATTGTAGATTATGCCGTCAGCAACACCAAGGTCATGGTGTCAGATCCTAGGGAATGCAGGAATTGACAACATATGTGAAATCACCTGAAAGCTGAATAAATACGCTTTCCATTGAAGTATTGTATGGTTTGTTAGGATTGGACAGTATTAGGACAAGATACAACTGTTTAAAAATCTGGAATCTGAGGGTGCCAAAAAATCTAAATATTGAGAAAATCGCCTTTAAACTTGTCCAAATGAAGTTCTTAGCCATGCATATTACTAATCAAAAATTACGTTTTTATATAATTACGGTAGGAAATTTACAAAATATCTTCATGGAACATGATCTTTACTTAACATCCTAATGATTTTTGGCATAAAAGAAAAATCAATCATTTTGACCCCTAAAATGTATTGTTGGCTATTGCTACAAATATGCCCGTGCTACTTATGACTGGTTTTGTGGTCCAGGGTCACATATATACTGTAACAACATGTATACCTTCAATGCAATGGTTTTATCGCTTTTGATTAATTTTTGATAATATTTTCTGAAAATAAATGTGAAAACGCCTTAATCTTTAAAGGAACTGTTCACCGATAAATGACAATTCACTTTTTTTTTGTTGTTGTTTTTCTGACCCTCATTTATTTGCAAACAAGTGTTTCAGTATTATTTATATGCTATTATGTTTTTTATTTTATATTTTAAATAATAAATAGTTTTAAATATTTTTTTAGTTATCTTTACTGTATGAAATTAGCTTTTATTTTTTTATTTTTAGTTTAAAATTAGTTTAATTTTTAGTAATGTTGCTTTTGTCATTTTAATAGTTTTTTTTTTATATTAAATATTAATATAAGTTTAATTTTATTTCAGGTATTATTTTTTTTATGAATTTACAGTAAGTAATTGTAGTGCTTCATCTTATTTCATTCAGACTTATTTCAGACTTCTTATTTAGTTTATTTACTTAGTTTCTTATTTTTGTTCAGTTTTTTTTTGGCTAATATATTGTTTTTTATTTCAGCTTTATTTCATTTAACAATGTTTTTAATAATTTAAATAGTTTAAGTTTTCAGTAACAATAATGACGTGTGTGTATGTGTATATATATATATGTGTATATATATGTATATATATATGTGTGTGTGTATATATATATATATATATATGTATATGTGTATATATATATATATATATATATATATGTGTATATATATATGTATGTGTGTGTGTGTGTGTATATATATGTATTATTTATTTTTATTTTTTTGCATTGAACCAACAATACGTAAGGGTGTTTTTTTTTTTTGTTGTTGTTTTTTTTTCCATTTTATGCAGCTCTTTTCCTTTTTGTGCAAGAAGCTGAAATTAGATCTTGGATGATCTTGTTCTTCACTGCAGCTCTCAAATCTAATTCTCCATTCACCATATTCAAACTGTCACAACACATGCCGAGAACCAATGTTGTATGCCGTCAATGACGTCAAACCTGGCTCCACGTGCTTTCTCCTACTTGTAATGCAGATGCTAATGCCATCTCAGAGCTTTGGTAGAGTAGAAAATTTCCAGATAAATCAATAAGATCTCAAGCTCGTTCTGTGTAAAGTCAAGGAGTGTCCTCACTACAGTCTGATCACTTTGGTCCAGAGCGGTCATAAGAGTCTCATTTGAAGCATATGTTGCCTTTATCGTAGCGTCTGTAGCCCTTCGAGTTCTCGGGCACCGTTCCAGCTCGCTGCAGGTTACGAGAAACTGGAGTGTCCCAAAATAGCCAGACCTCAATCAAACCGGCAGATTTGATCTGACTGAGGGACACGCTCTCAAAGGCACACATCAAACGGCCACGGATCTTAAAGCTATTTGCCCGTTTAAGGACGGTACTTCTTAAATCCCGCTACCTCAAACCTGAACTCCAGACTTAGCTTTTTCTAAAGCCTAGTTTTTTTTCCTTCCATAACTCATATATGAAGGAGGAGAAAGTTTGAAAATAAACTCTGGTGGGCAGTCAAGGGATGTGTGACAAATTTTTTTAAAATACTTCCAGGGATACAAATTCTCCCTTTGATTTTTTTCGGATTGAAGTATGCTGCCGCTCCTTTGAGACGGCATTAGGAAGGGTTTCTTGGCAGGGCTCGGTGGCGTAAATGAAATTCATCCAAATTACTAAACATCCTGTTTCTTTTTCCCTCTCGTTTTTCAGAATACGCAGAAAATATTGGCGACGGCAAGAGTGAGGAGTTTAAGGAAAGCGAGCAGAAGAGGATTATGGAACTGCTTGAGAACTTCTAAAAATCCAGTCGGAGCTTGCGTAGGGTTTCAGTGATGCTGTGTGGATTTTGACCAATCCTCGTCCTGTCCTGAATGGATGGGAAAAATCTGATTTTTAAACCTTTGCGTGGCTGATTGTATCCCAACAGATTGAATCTGGATATTGTCTCTGTTGATATCCAACATGTTTTGTTCATGTTTATAGTTGTTTTTTAGCCCAGATATTTTGTCAAAACACCTTTAATTTTCTTGTAATTAAAGTTTGTGCTTTTCTTTACTTCATGCCGTTTCCTCTATTAGATTTCGTAGATCACCTTCCACGAGACTTAATGTCTTGTTAGACCAATTTATGCAGGGAACAACTCCTGCGCTGAAACATATTTTAGGAAAATGCTGTTTATGTCTCTTTTCTCCTCTCCGGTGTTCCTGCAGATGGCTGATTAAGTGAAGACTTTCCTATCTTTTCAGCCTTTGTTTGTCATCTCATCATTCAGGTCCCTTTTTATGGATCCAGGGTCCAAAATTACCTTTCTAAACCTGCTAATGGCTGGTGGATTTTACTGTATGATGCCTTTTTGTTATATTTTTTTGGTCTAGCTGCTTCTCCCTGGAATATGTGTCAAACATTGGACGCCATTGTGTCACTGGCAGCGTTATACGCTTGCCATTCTCTCAGTGGAACAGCGAACTCTAATTTTGTTTCTCTTATTTTAGTTTCAGTGGGAAATGTCAACACATGGAGTTTTGGAGTTCTGACAGTGAAATATATGGCTTCTTAATAAGCTAAGCCAAACTTACAATGGTAAATTGCAGGGTTCTGACATTTGACCAATAATTTCCATTTACTCACCCTCAAGTTGTTCCAACCTGTATGAGTTTCTTTCTTCTTTTGAACTTAGATGAAGGTATTTTGAAGAATGTTGGTAACCAAAAAGATGTTGGGCCACATTGACTTCCATACTAGGAAGTCAATGGGGACCAGAAACTGTTTGGTTACCAGCATTCTTCAAAATTCTTTAAGTTCAGCAGAAGAAAGAAAACAACTTGAAACGACTTGAGGTTGAGTACATGATGAAAAATGAATTCAAATTTTTTGGTGAACTGTCACTTCCAGTTATCACCACCAATTTGGTGTTTACACAAGCAGCAATGATGATTTTTTTTCTAAAATTTAAATTGGTTTTAGATTATCAGATTTTCCATAGAGGAACCTGTTGGAAGGTATGTAACTATATACAGATGAAGTCAGTTGAAGTTTACATACACCTTGCGGAATCTCCAAAATTGTAATTATTTTACCAAAATAAGAGGGATCATACAAAATGCATGTTATTGTTTTATTTAGTACTGATCTAAATAAGGTATTTCACATAAAAGAAGTTTACATATAGTCCACAAGAGAAAATAATTGTTGAATTTATAAAAACAACCCCATTTAAAAGTTTACATACACTTAATTCTTAATACTGTGTTACCTGAATGATCCAAAGCTGTGTTTTTTTGTTTAGTGGTAGTTATTCATGAGTCCCTTGTTTGTCCTGAACAGTTAAACTCCCCACTGTCCTTAAGAAAAATCCTTCAGGTCCCACAAATTATTTGGTTTTTCAGCTTTTTTGTCTATTTGAACCCTTTCCAACAATGACTGTAAGATTTTGAGATCCATATTTTCACACTGAGGACAATTGAGGGACTCAATGCAACTATCACAGAAGTTTCAAACACTCACTGATGATTCAGAAGGATAAACCATGCATTAAGAGCCGGGGGGTGAAAACTTCTTGAATTTAAAGATCGGGGTAAATTTAGCTTATTTTGTCTTTTGGGAAACATGTAAATATATTCTGCAGCTCCTGAAGGGCAGGGCGTATGATGTTTAGGCAAAATAAGAAAAATGTACACATCTTTATTCTGTTCAAAAGTTTACACCCCTGGCTCTTAATGCCTAGTTTTTCCTTCTGGAGCATCAGTGAGCATTTGAACCTTCTGTAATAGTTGCATACGAATCCCTCAGTTGTCCTCAGTTGGAAAAGATGGATCTCAAAATCATACAATTGTAGGAAAGGCTTCAAATATACAAAAATGCTGAAAAACCAACAAATTTGTGGGAGCTGAAGGATTTTTCTGAAGGACAGCGGGCAGTTGAACTGTTCAGGACAAACAAGAGACTCATGAACAACAAAAATCACTAAACAAAACAAAACAAAACAAAAAAAAAAACCAACTGTGGATCATTCAGGTAACAACACAGTATTAAGAATCAAGCATGTATAAACTTTGAACTGGGTCATTTTTCATTTTTATTAAATTCAAGTATTATTTTCTCTTGTGGACTATATGTAAACATCTTTTATGTGAAATACCTTATTCAGGTCAGTACTAAATAAAAAATAACATTCGTTTTGTATAATCCATCTTATTTTGGTAAAATATTTTACATTTTGCAAATTCTGCAAGGTGTTTGTAAACTTTTGACTTCAACTTATATGTATATACACAGATTTTGTTTGCAATTATTAAGTGTTAATTTCATAGTCAAGATTTGATCTTTCTCTTTCTTTTAGAGGCTGATATGGCTGCTGTGATTCTAATGGCCATTAATTAGATGTTTGTCCAGTGGCGATGAGCCAGAGAATCACAATCCCCTGCTAATAGCGGGCCTGCTGAGCTAGCGCGAAAATGCTACAACTCTCTCTCGTTCTCTAACCTCTCTTACATCCTCTTGTTAATTTACAATCCCTGCTTCCCTTTTTCCCGCGGGCTTAACGTATGCATCGCCGCGGCCAGGGAACGTTCTGCCGTATAGAGACAGTTTGCTTACTAAGCTCTCCTTCGGTTCGGACAAAGTCTTTAGCTGAAGGTTGAGAATAATTGTTAAAGCTCTAGAGCCAAATTGAATCAATCCAGCGGAGTTCTTCAGCAGGCCGAACGGGGGGCCATTACGCTGGATTTATACTCACTAGAGGCCCAGCGCTTTAAAACAGACATTATGTAGGGAAATTATTATTGTAGTAACAAAAACATCTCCGTGCGGCTCCGGGCCTTGATGAATCGTCTTCGTTTGACGAGTAGAGAAAGGCGGCGCTGCATTTCACCAGCTAATTAAGTGCCGCAGTCTCATTACAGCTTGCACTTTATCAGACATCGACAGCTCGCGGCCCCTGTGGTCATCGTCCGCCGTAGCCCGGCTCCAAACGTTCGTACGCACCTCGAGAGGCCTCGTTTCCCGCCCCGTTGTCGTAGAGCGATAACTTCCTGTCCTTTAGCCTCGGGACAAGTGCACAAGAGTCATTATCTCGCCAACTCTTTCTCCGCACGTTCTCTTTTGTTTATCCATCGGCCTTGTCCTCGGAGGAGCTCCACTTTCCCGCTCCCGGCTGATGCTCCTGGCATATTAAATATTCTCTGGCTGTCCTTTCCGTGCTTCTGTTGGCGTAGCACGGCTTTATTTGCGAGATCTCTGTATTTCCCTGCGTCTCTGGAGGTCAGTGATTGCCGCTAGTTCTCGTCGTTACCAGGGAGATGGTTTGCAGAGAGGGGGAGGCGTAAATACTGTAGAGGAATGCCGACAATTGGCGGAGGTGATGTGCGACAGTTACCCATCTGTTGAATTGTACATTATGATGAATTGCGTGCGCCTAGAACATTATTGATGCCCCTCTGCCGGCGCGTCAAACTTGAAATGCAAATGAGCGGTAACTACAGAACAGGGCGAGCGCCAGGCGTGCTTCAAGGACACGCTCATTACCGTAGCGATGCTTGTCAGTAGCGAATGCCAATCACTCTCGTCTCCGGTTTGCCGTGGCGGGGCGGAGGCCGTAGCTGCTCACGCAGAGCAACATCTGCTTGTGCCCTCCCTCCAAAATCACCCGTATAAAACTCAGGATCGTTATTTGCATTTTGAATTGACGGGAAGGGCAGGTATCCCAGCACGCATCTCTTATCAGTGATTATGACACCGGCGTGCTAACGGTGATTCAACAGCAATTTCACAGCCCAAAGAGCTCGGAATAATTGTCTTTTTCCGAGTGATTGAGTTGAGCTCTGCAAGCGCTGATTTCCACCGCCTCGCATCGGCTAAATTGATATGAACCTGTGGCGGGAACGTTCTTTTATACCCACTTTATAATGCCTGTATTATGCATGTTACAGGAAAAGGTTGAAACAGAGTTGTTCACTCTGTAGGTCAGTGAGAAGCTGGATAGTAGCATTCTCTGTGCATTTATCTCTCACAGAATGTAAACTTATTGTAAGTGTATCAGGTATTTATTTAATTTTTTTTTTGTATTATACAACTGTTTAACAACTGTTTAGGCATTTCAAAGAGTGCAATAGCTTTTTTTGAAAATTACATCATAATATTCATGGCATATTTTAAAGATAATGTCATGCATTGAAAAAGGCATGAAAACCAATGCCCTTTTTAGTCACATTCTCCTGTCAAACTTCTCTGGGTTTAAATGTCATGAGTGTTTTGTTTTTCCTCACAGTCCTTAGAGAGAAAAGGAAAAATCATTATCAATGTGCATGTTTACTTGAGTAAAAGTGTAGTAGCTGCAACTAAATACTCTTAAGTATTATATCTATAAGTATTTATGAATTCAGCAGCCTTGATATTACTTGAAATGTTCAGAATAGCATATTTTTATACAGCTAGTACTATGTAGCACACTCTAATGAATAAGATCCCATAATGCAGTGTGGTTGACTTTACCTTCCATTCACAGCATGGTGAAGGACCTTGAGGCCATGAGGTAATTTTTGTTGTTCATTATTCAATTAATCATTTAATCATTGATAACTGGACTTGAATTTAATGCGTAGCGTAATTAGTGTATATATATATAACAATGTAATGTTTGTAAAATGTAGATGTAGACTTACAATTGCAGAATGAACTTATGAATAGAAGTTCATTAAAGTTGTCCTAAGACGTCAGCGGCAATAGCCTTGTGGTTAGTGCGCGGACATACAGTATAACTGTGCTTGCGGTGACCCGAGTTCAAATCCTGTCTCGAGGTCCTTTGCCGATCCCGCTCCCCTCTCTCTGCCCATTACTTTTCTGTCATCTCTCTACTGTCCTGTCCATTAAAGCCACGAAAAACTGTCCTAAGACAAGAATGGGTATTTTATTTATTTATTTATTTAGTTAGTTATTTTTGTATTAGGACAACTTTGATGCAATGGTTTGATCCACATCAAATGTTGACTAGTATATTTCTTTCCTCTGCGAAGGAAAAAAAATCATAATGTCTTGTTTTTCTTAAAAGAAATGCAGTCATGCAGGATTGAGTAAATTCTGAAAATTGCATTTTTTAACTGAATTATCTCTTTAAACTGAATAATCACCCTTACAAAAAAAATTGTTTTACTACAAATGAAACCAAAAAAACATGGTTACTATAGTTAAACCATGGTAACCACAAATTAACCATGGTCTTGCTGCATTAACTACAGTTTAACCATGGTATTTTGTAGTAAAACTGTGATTATACAAATGGTACTCAGTGCTCCCAAATACATGGTTGTTAATTTTCGTAAGGGCATTTACATTAATTGGCCAGTTAGGCACAGATTTCGTCCTAATATCTACATATAAATCAGCCTACCACTGAACATAAGGAGGTAACATGAAAACACTTTAGTAAACTAATGTATAAGACAATATCATTATTGGTTACTGTTTCACACAGTATGTAGGCAGTAGGCTACAGTATGCACCAGTTGTGCACAATAAAAACTACGAAAAAACACTTAAACCGGAGTTATTCATCTAATTCTGCTGTCATCAATACAATACTGGTTGATTACATAAATATAACTGTCATTCAAAATCAAAAGTTAAATTTACCTCAGAAACATTTTACCTCAACCCACGACGACCGTTGAACTTTGACCAAAGGTTCGCTATAAAAAATCTCTTCATAATGTTATTCCGCCTAATTGAAATTCCCCAATGACAGCCGCCGCGCTTCCTCATCGCACTGCATCCCTCCGCCGCATCGGTTAGATCCGGGGAGTTTCTCTTCGCGGAGACTCAAATCGCATCAGTGGGCGACTGCAAACACACGCAGCCTCCTCTCAGCCGCTCCTGCCGCTGTCATCAGTGACAAAAACCACCAGTAAACACTCACCCACACCTGGATCTATCTCTCAAAGCCGTATATTTTCACCTGATGTGAGAGAGTGTTTTGAAGGGAGCAGTGATGGGCGCGTTTGGAGTGATTCTGAGGAGTTTACATTGTATGGGACTCTACATCCAACTTAGTGCCAGTCTCAGACAAGCTGGAAGCGACGACGTGGAGAACCACATATCCAACAATGGTAAGACGTTTGGGCTCGATATGGTTATGTACTCGTACGTTAACGGGTTTGAAATTCGTAACGGCTGTCATTTGAAGCCGAACTACGCGCGAACGGCACAGTGATGGAGATACGCAGAGCAGTTCATCACCAGTACAACTGCACTGGGGTTATTGACAGGTGGTACCATGGTATATGATGGTAATATCGTGGTACTTGAAGAATACCATGGTATTTCTGTCATTGGTATCTGGTGGTTTACGTTGGTGTTATTTGTTTAACATATACACATATTAAGGTACTTCAAAGAATACCAATACAGCATTATGACGGTTAAACTGGTTATAATTCTATGGCTTTTTAACCTCATAAAAAGTCCTGTAGCTGAATTATGAATCACTGATGGTGTTAAATGCTGATGTATCCCATTGTACTGAATGGTTATGTCAAAGAATACCATGGTATAATCTTCATAGTAGTGTCTGGAAATATAATTCTGTGGCTTTTGAACCTTGAAAAAGTACTATGGGTCAGTGATGTTCTTTTAAGGCACTTTAATGATTGCTGTGTCAATACTGTATTTATATTGTATTTATATCCAAAAACGTGGAATTGCCATGCTGTACTATGGTACTTTGATATAAACTATATTGCATTTACCTGGTTTTCCAAGGACCTTCAAAGAAAACATGATTGGATTTTAGTTTATTTAATGACTTTTGTTACCTTGATAGTAGCAGATGGTAAAACCATAGTACCAAATGATTAAAATTACCTTAATATTGGTATTTCAGTTATATCTCTTATAGGTTATACCATGGTACATTGCTTTCACAGTGAAAGACTGAACCTCCCTCCTTTTTACTCAAAGATGTTTGATATTCTGGGTTTATAGTTTCATAAATTGGCCTATTTGTTGTTTTCATTGCAGAAAGAGTGAGGAAAATCATTACATGCATTTCAAGATTCTAGTCATACTGTAATTAGCCATAACTGTGGTGCCTGGATATTGAAGATATTCTTTAAACTATATGCAGACGCTCTGGGAAAAGGAAAGGACTGTGTAAAATATTGTTATTCTAGATTCATTTAAGAAGTTTCGGCAATTGCGCGAACAATAGATGACTAATGCAATGAATAAATCAGTGCTGATGAACCCAGGCATGCATCATGCTGATGAAAGAGTTCGCACGGCGGATTGTGGGTCGCTCACCATGAAATTAAAGGGCAGAATGTGATGAGAGCCTGATATTCATGAGGAATATTAAGAGGGCCGATACAGTACGATCAGGAAAGCCATCTGAATGTGCACTGATGTTCTGGATTATTTGACATGCAGGCCTGGACGCTTGTATGGTTTCTAGTGGACGATTGGCAGGATCAGACTGCAATGGATTTAAACTAAGACTGTGTTTTCTTTAAATAGCTTTGACAGGTTATGGAAAGATTATGAGGATCTTTATTTGTTAATTTGGCCAAGTTGTATTTGTCAAATGAATTTAGGCCCACTGAGTCCAATGGTTTTGGACGAAGGCCTGAAAATAATGTTAGTAATGTAATTCTTTGACTGTCCATGTTTTGGTGAGACTCGTCCAATTAAGTGTTTTTAATTGCATTATTGTTCATTTTTCTGTGAAACGTCTAAACGGCTCTGCTTTTTGCATGTCTAGAGCTGATGGACAGCTTAGCTTGCTTGTATTCAATACCTTTGCGTTCATTTTTGCGCCGCTGGGAATACTGTGGCCTGCGGTAACGAGGCTTAATTAATGTCAACAACAACTTAAAACCTCTGTTTTCCTCTGACCTCACAGTAATGAAACAAAGAGCGCAGACCCGCCGGACCGCTCGCCGCAGCACAGCACACGTCAGATGAATAGCAATGGCGTAAAGAGGAATCTCATTTTCGACGGCAGTACAGTTTTAATTCACGCACACATGCTGTTTTAAATATCGTGTTATCTTCGACTGTATTTGTCTGCTGGAATCAATGCTGTACTGTCCTGAATATGTTGAAAATCCTGTTCTATTTACAAAATCCTCACTGACTCTCCTAGTTTGGATTGTAAACACATTTGCACCGCTATGGTTTCTGGGTCCCCTATACAGCATATTGACTCGGGCCTCCAATGGTAGAAATCACATTTGGGCCCTTGAAATCATCCTACTCTTCTCTCCATTACAGCGCCCCTGAATTTAACCATTGAGCTTTCAAAGAGGTTGACTGGAGGATTTATTTATTTTTAAAACTTTTTTTTATTTAACATTGTATTTTAATTTATCAAAAAATTTTAATTTTAAAAATGTATTTTTAATTATTCAGAACTGTAATTTTTAATTTATTTAGATAATATTATTGAGATTATTATTCGGTTATTCAGACTTGACTGATTGCTGAATCTTAGGATTCTCAAAAACAAATAAGTAATTTATTTATTTATAAACACTTTTTATTTACTTACATTTCACCAAAAGTTTTTTTTATTTTATTTTATTTTATTTTTGTGGTTTTCCAGACTTTAAGCATTGATCCTTCAAAGAGGTTAACTGGAGAATCTTAGAATCCTCAAAAACAAACAAATATTTAATATTATGTATTTTTATTTTTGTGGTTCTCCAGACTTCGAGATGCTTATTAGTGAATCTTAAGATTCTCAAAAAATTTCTCTTATTTATTATTCTTTTCTTTTTTTTTTTTTTTTTTAGATTTTTAAGATTTATTTTATCTATCTATCTATCTATCTGTCTCTTTTATATTTTTAAGTTATTTAATATTACGTAATTTTATTTTTGTGGTTCTCCAGACTTCAAGACACTGATTAGTGAATCTTAGGATTTTCAAAAACAAATAATTTTCTTTCTCTCTTTCTTTCTTACTCTCTTTCTCTCTTTCTTTCTATTTGTTTATTTTTTAAAATATTTTTATATTTTATTTACTTTCTATCATACATGGGTTTTTTTTTATTTGTTTGTTTGTTTTATATATTTATTTATTTTTAATATTATGTATTTTTTTTATTTCTGTGGTTCTCAAGACTGAGATACTGATTAGTGAATCATAAGATCCTCAAAAACAAATCTTTCTTTCTTTCTTATTTAATTTTTTAATGTTTTAATTTTTATATTTTTAATTGTATTTTCATCAAATTATTTATTTATTTTTTATTTAGACTTTAAGCATTGATCTTAGTGGTTTTACAGTGAATTATGTATGTTTAGACTTGTACTAAGGCATATATTCAGTGGAAAATTTCTCTGGACTATGTGATTTCTTCAGCGTTAGGTTGGTGGGATCTGATCAGGGAACAGTATTTTGTCTTTGTGTGTTCAGCGGTCTCACAGTGACCTGTCGTGTTGTAATTCTCCATGGAGCGTTGTGTTTTTCCTCTCGGTGTGTGTCCGGGTGAAGCGGTTGTGAGATGCTACTGAAGATCAAGGAACAGCGAGGATGGAGGAAGTAATTTTATTAAAAGCTGTGGAACCTTTGGAGATGCTCTTTTCATAGACGCTTAGATTAAGATCGTGATACTGTCGCTCTGTTGAAATCTGCTATCAGAAGATTATTTTTCTGTTAATGATGACATCTAATTGAAAAATGAATCAAATTAATCAAATTTTCATTTATTTATCTATTTACTTATTTTGGCATGAAATATGACCCTGAGTTTTCTTGCCTTTTTTAAATGAGATTTTTAATGAATGATGTCAGATTTTTGTGGTGATTGTGTGAGTGTTAAAGCTGCAGCACACAATGGCTTTTTTTTTTTAATAAGTTGGTTGCTGGTTTGTTTACTCTGACGAAACAGCTGCAGTCAGCGAACACTAATAAGCATCAACAGTGATGTGTGCATGAGACGTACACACACATACACACACACTCTTCATTTCTCCAGCCATCACTCAAACCAATGACCGCTGACATCACCTGCCGCTGTAGCTGATTTCTCTTCATTGGACGGTGCTTGCTCTTGTGAACTATGATTTGATGCTTGTTCGGTGTTTTCTGCATGTTTGTGGCTGCGTTTCCACATGTCACACACACACACGCACTTGATTTACTTCTGGGAAAAATGCAAGATGTAAGATCCGTATGAATAACACTGTGCACTGTGCACAATAATTATGTGGTTAATTTGTCATCTTAGTATTTTATAATGCATTTTATTGCATATTTCCAGTTGAGGTGCATTATAGCGTCATGACATTAGTTTTATGATGATGAACTCATTTACTTCACTCATTTATGGGTTCTGGCAGCATTTTATGTGCTGTCCTTTAAAACGGCAATGTTTAATAAAACAGGAGGCACATTTTTGTGAAGCTCTGAGTCACATGATGTAAAAAAAGAAAAAGAAAAGCCATTTATTTATTCAAGTTATTTTTGAGGCTTTCATTAATCTTTCACAGTGGTTCATTGGCAAATCTTAAGATCCTTAAAAACAAACCAGTTCTTCATCAGAAAAGTCATTTTTGTGTGTATTTAGTTATGCATTTTTGTTATTTTGTGCATTCATATTATTTTTTATTTATTTTTTACTGTGTTAACATTTCTTACATTTTGCAGATTTGCATTTAAAAAATAATTTAGTATTGGTTAATCTTAAGATCCTTAAAAATAAACCAGTTCAGCATCAGAAAAGTCATTTATGTATGTATCTTTATGCATTGTTGTTATTTTATTCATATTATTTTTTTATTTATTTTAAATTTTTTAACATTTCAATCTTACGTTTTGCGTGTTAAAAATAATTGTAAAAAATATATATTATTTTTTTTAAAAATGCAAATCTGCAATTTGCAAGATTTGTTTAAAGAACGCTGTGCGGGTAATATTTTAATTTTAATTTATTTTTTTAGTACTTATAGTAATAAAAATAATAGATTTTAATGCATGTTTCCAGTTTAAGTGCATTGTAGTGTCATAGTATCCATTTTTACAATGATTAGATCATTTACATTTTTTAACAGCATGTTATGTGAAATTGCAGCATTTAATATGACAGGAAGTATTTTTTTTGTAGAGCTTATTCAATCAGATTGGAGCTCTGAGTCACGTGACCAACTCTACCTATATTATATTTTTAAATGCACTTTTATTTGTTTTTCTCATTTAAATTTTTCATTTTTGTTTTCTTTTCTAGTTTTCCTGATTTTGTCTGTTATGTTTCTTCATTTAGTGTCATCATGAATCATGCACTCATCCTCCATTTCCGAGGCTTTGTGACTGAAGAGAGCACATCTAGATTTCTGGTAAGTCAATATAGTGACATTATGCACATTTTTATGGGGTGAACATTTCAGTGCACTAGACGCATCATATTAAGCCACCTACATAGGCAGCATCCGAACTGAAGTGAAACTCAAATGAAAGTTCATACGTGAGTGATTGAATCGTTGTTTGTAGGCAGCGTCTCATTAGTGCTTCCCTCTTGAGAAGTGCACTAGAGCCCTGACTAGTGCTTATCATTGATTACAGCACAGGTTGATGTTGGCGCACTGCTAAGTTAATGACATGCTGCTCTAATAAGCAGAAAAACAGACAGCACACACATATTAGGTACGTTTAGACTGTGTTTTTAATTAGAAAGGTTTTTTATGGATTTTTTTTTGGTGTTAAATGGTATATTTGCAATGTGCGTTTTTCACTGTGTGTTTTTCATTGCCTTTTCTACAGACCATGCATCAGAGTTATTTTAGTCTCACTGAGATGCTATGATAGTTTTTATTAATATTCTGAATCAATTTTCATTATAATTTAAAAAATTTAGTAGCTTTGTGCTTTTTGCTAATTTTTAGAAATTATAACTTTTGTTTTTATGTCTATATCATTTTTACTATTTTTTGTTTCAGTTTTAGTTTTAGTCATTTTAGTTATTCAAGCTTAACTAACTTATAATGAAAAATGTTTTTTATTATGATTTATATTTTTTTATTTATTGTTTTTATTATTTTAAATATTTTTTTTAATGTTTTATATTGTTTCAATTAACATTTACTTTCGTTCAAGTAACAGGAATGTTTTTTTATGGTTTTAATTTCTTCATTTTTAGTTTTAGTTAATTATAATAAAATACTGACTAGATGGGCAGCTTACTAGGTTTCAAACCATGGTTAATTATAACTAAAATAAATATCATTTCTATATAATATATAAATACAATTAATTAAAACTATATAAAAATGTACTTTTAACTGTACTTTTAACATTAACCGAAAAAAAAAAAAAAAACATAAAATAAATAAATATATATTACAGCTAGTTGCCAAATTAACATTGCTCATTTTCATTATGTTTAACTTGATGAACTAAAATAGCTAAAATAAAAAAAAATTAACTATATAGACATAAAGCAATAAAAATGACAAAAACACAACTAAATTGCTAAAACTTTAACTAAAATGATAATTAAAATCTAGATGGGCACCTTACTAGGTTTTGAACCATGATTATTCTAATTTAAATACATATAATTTATATATAATATATAAATATATTTAATTCAAACCATGAAAAAAAGATACTTGAAAAAAGTTTTTTTTTTTTTTTTTTAATTGTTTAACTTCATTTACTAAATTGCTAAAACTCTAACTAAAATGATAACTAATAACTAGATGGGTACCTCACTAGGTTTTGAACCAGGGTTATTTTAATTAAAATAAATATATTTTATATATACTGTAATATATAAATTTTGTTAATGCAACGCATGTAAAAAATATACTTGGGGAAAAAAACAAAAACTGAAATGAAATGAAAAACATTTAACATTTGGCAACATAAACACATAAAAAATTGCTAAAATGTTAACTAAAATGATCATTAAAATAGAAAATACAAACAAGTAAATAAAAAAAATAGTATCATGATAGTAAAACAACACTATTTTGAACAGGACTTTAGATTAACTTTAATGAAGACGTGGCATCTGAATTGAATAAATGTATTATTTGTACAATTTAATAATGTATTTTTTGTACATGTGTAGTTGAGATGCATTATAGTTTCATAATATGATGATAAACTCATTCTTTTACAGTTTCCGACAGCATTAAACTGCGGCATGTAATTTGACAGGAAACATTGTAGAACATTGTAGCCAATCAGAGTGTCTCTCTGAGTCACATGACCAGTTTAATGCTGGTTTGCTCTAGCTGTGAAATGAAACATCTTTGTAATATTGAGACTGGTATAAATGTACGGTGTTCACTGTGAGTCTGTAGCTTTAGATTAGTGGAGGAGGTTTTTGGCTCACCTTCAGCTCTCCTTCACTTCAGAAATGTGGCTTAAACACTCGCCTTCTTCAAAGACTCAGGTCTCAGAGTTTTTTGAGAACCCACACGAACATTTCCTGTAAGTCAGGATTTTGATGCATTAGCGCATGTGTTGTGTGAGGATTGTGAAGTTTATTTTTCCGCAGCGTCTTCGTGGTTTGCTTAAAGCTCTGAATGGAGACGCTCATTTATATCACTTAACGAGAATCAATCCGTTAACATCGTGACAGACCACCACGTCGCGCTCGCTCACTCTCTTTCCTCTAAAATCTATAAATGTCTTTCTCTTTCTGTGCCGCCCGTCTCTTTCGGTCTGTTTCTCGCCGTTTGGTGTTCGTCACACGTCTAACTGTGCGTTTGCATCTGGACGGTGTCATTTCTACAGCGTTTGCTCATCTGTGGTGTGAAGCAAAAACGTTCCCTGTTGACATTTAGCAGATGTTTTGTGATGTTTGTTATCTGGTTTGTACATGATTTGTCTCTTCAGATGATTTTATTGGGAATCTAACCAAGATTAAAGTTGATTGGACAGGTTTTGTAGTGAACACTTTTTTTTCTTTCTTTCTTTCTTTCTCAACATAAAATGTAAATAAAAATATATTCAGACTATAACATTTAAAATAAAATATACTTAAATTTAATATATTTACAGAATATATAATTATTAAAAAAAAATTATTAATTAAAAAATAACAATATTAAAAAAATAAATGAAAATGTATTTTTGTTTGTTCATTCTTTCTTTTGTTCTTTTTTCTCCCTCTTTCTATAGATCTGTTTATTTTTTAAATGCTATTTAAATGTTTTAACAATATTGTCTAAATATTTTTATATAGTTTTATACAACAATAATATTCATTTATAAATAAGGTAGTAGATAATTTATACAAAAGTAGTAAGAAATAAAACATTTTTAATTTTACTTTATTTTTTATTTATAATAAATTATATAAGATAAACGTTTTTTTGATATTTTTTTCTTTCTTTTTTCTTTCTTTCTTTCTTTCTTTCTTTCTCAACATAAAATGTAAATATATTCAGACTATAAAATTTTAAATAAAATATACTTAATTTAAATTTAATATATTTACAGAACATTCTTATATAATTCTTATAAAAAATAAGAAAAAAATATTAATTAAAAAATAACAATATTAAAAAAATAAAAGAAAATGTACATCTATTTGTTTGTTCGTTCTTTCTTTAGTTCTTTATTTCTCCATCTTTGTATAGATCTGTTTATTTTTTTATTTTTTATTCTTACAATATTTTATAAATATTTTTATATACTTTTATACAGCATTACATATTTAAACAAGTATTAGTTTATAAGGAAAGTTTTCTTATAAGAAAATATATAATAAATAAATAATAAATAGTATAATAAAGTAAATAAATATATAATTATATTGGACAATAAACATCTTTTTGACCCTTTCTTTCTTTACATAAAATATAAATAAAAATACTTCAAGTTTAAAATTTATATATATGTATATTCTTCTATAATAAATTAGCATTTCTTTTGTTTATATCTTTCGTTATTTTTACTTTTTGATTTTTTTCCTTTCACTTAACATGCTATAATAAACCCAGTGTAAAAACCCAGTGTTTTTGGTTTGTTTGTTGTTTATTTAGTTGGTTATTTATTTATGGTTGGTTATTTATTTTAATTTACATTTTAGACCATTTTACTGTGAAAAAAAAAAATGTTTCACAGGTAAAGCACCGTTGCTAAAATATATTAAAAAAATTAAAGTCATAAAAATGACATTATTAAAAATATATTAGTAGTAGTAAAAATAGTGTTACTTCACATACTTATATTTATAGTTATATAAATAAGAACATGAACATGAACTATGTAAGAAAAATATTTTTACTTTTATACAACATTATATCTTTTTATATCTATCATATAAAATAATAATAAAATGACAACAAAAAATAAATAAATAAATTATATATATGTATATAGAAGGAAAAAGAAAAAAAAAGAAATAATAAAACATGTAAATTAATAAAATAAAAAATGTTATATTCTATATTGTATTGTTTTCTTTCTTTCTTTCTTTCTTTCTTTCTTTCCTATTTCTCCTCAACATAAAATGTAAATAAAAATATATTCAAAACTATACAATTTGAAAGAAATTTACTTATTTATAATTTAAAAATATATGTATATTCTTAAATTATGTATTAAGAAAAATAAGCGTTTGTGTTTTGTTTGTATCTTTCGTTATTTTTACCTTTTGGAATGTCTTTATGCAGTATGGAAAACCCAGTTTATTTATTTATTTATTTATTTACCTTTTGCATTTTTGGACCATTTTACTGTGATAAATGGTTCACAGCCATACCAGTATTACTAAAATAAAAAAACTCAAAATCATGTAAAATAAGAATAAAATGACAAAAAAAAAAAAAAAAGATAGATATAGTAGTGCTATATAGTAAAAATAAATTTTATTTTTAAAGTTATTTTTATTTGTATAATTATTATATATAATTAAGGTAGTCTAAGTAATTATAAGAAAAAAAAGGCAATAAAAAAATTGTAATTTAATAAAATAAAAAACTTTATATTCTTATTTATAAAAAGTATATAATAAAATAAACATCTTTTTTGTTTTCATTCTTTCTTTTCTTTCTTTCTTTCTTTCTTTCTTTGTGTCTCTCTTTCCTCCCCTCTGTGTTCTCAAGCGGCTTGTGTTTCAGTCTTTCTTGTCTTTGTGACCGCCATCTTCCCCTCCTGCCTTGATGTGAAGAGTAAAGACAGAGGCGCGAGCGGGCGAGCTGAATTCTCCTCGGCGGAGCGACACCTTATCTCGCATTAGACACATTTCTGCCAGGCTGGCCGTCGCACACCTCCCGGGGAGCCCTTGGCAGCGGCCGTCTGCTGGCAGACATGAGCCGTTCGACTCCACGTCCTCTCCGAACAGATCTGGAGCGGCGCGCACACGCTCTCCAGCGCCACTCTTTTGTTTGCCTTCGAGTGCTGAATCCACAGGAAACAGCGGCGAGGATGAAGACGCTCCGGTGGCATTTGGACGGCGGGGTTAATTGAGGCGCGTGTTGGGACTCGATCGAGACAGAACGGGACAAATGAAGATGCGAAATGTTAAATAACCCTGTTTAATTAGCTGTGTTTACAACCCAAGATTCACTCGCTCAGCTCGGTTACCTGAGCTCTGTCCAAACACCCGTGCCGCCACCTGCTAACACGCTGTAGCGTTTTTACTGCGCCTCTCAGTCTCACACGGCCTACACCGTCTGACGGGTATTGCACATCAGATATGGCAAGAGTTTCCTCAAAAAGGCAAGCTCCAATAGCTGACTTTATTTAGAAATATGTATATATACTAGGGCTGGAGGGATAATTGGAAAGTAATTGAAACCAAACCATGTTGGTTATTTCAGTTTTAATCCTGTTAGTACTTTCCCAATTAAAACATGGACGCGTATGACCATTGCGCTCACATCTTTTGCAGCATCTCACACGTAAGTGGCACTTTTAAGATCGGGGTCAAGTTAACAGAATTTAAACTTTTACACTCATCAGTGTCAGTTCCAAAACAGTGGACCAATCAGAAGACCACGGAGGCGGGGCAAGCATTGTGAGCTTTTGTTTACAGTAGCAGGTTGGCATGGCAACTTTTGTATTTGACAGAAACACGAGAAGGCATTCTGCGCTGCGCTTTTTAAAATGTATTATAAATAAATAGTAGAATTTTAAATGTAAAATAGTTTAGAATATTTAACTGTATTTTCTATATGCATGTAATCTATATATGTGTAAACAAAATAATTTTGAATATCAAATTTTAAAGTAATTGTGTCAATTTTAAATGTTATATAGTTTAATTATGTAAAAAAATGCACATTTAAAATAAAATAAAAATTGTAATTTAAATATAAACATTTTATTATGTATATATAGAATTATAAGTAAAAATAATTGTTTAATTTTATATGTAAAATTGTATATTTAACTGTATTTTGTATATTCGTATAATCTATGTATGTATGTAAAATTATATATATATATCATTGTACAAGTTTTGAATGTAAAGTTTAATTATATCTTACTATTTTTTGTTATATCTATCTTAAAATATCAAAATATTTCATTTTAATTATATTATATAAAACAATTACCCATATATTGAATATAAAAATATATAAATAAATATATTTAAATTTAATAAAACTATTTGATATGTAAAATTGCTAGTATATAAAATTTTAACTTTATCTAAAATTATTATTATTTAATGACATGCTTATATATCTTTTTATTTATACTGAGTTCTAACAAATTTTTATATAACATAAATTTATATAAATTAGATTTTATAGAAAATAGTTTTTAAAAAAAATTATATTTATATAATATTTAAAACATTTTCTTAATCTAAATATTTACATTTTCAAATGTTTAAGTATTATTATATAATTAACAATTTTGCATATGCTCATTTATTATAATTTACACACACACATATGTGTATATATATATATATATATATATACATATATAACTATATTTACTATTATTTATATATAGAAAATGTCTTTAAATAAATTATATTGTTTATTATATTTAATATATATATATATATATTTTTTTTTTTTTAATTAAAATAAATATATTTAAACCATATTTTAAATATATAAACATATTTTTATATACTAATTTAAAGTTTTATATAAAATATACATTGAAATAAAATATATTTGATATAAAATAGTTCTTTAACAAATTATATTTATATATTAAAAACATCTTTAAAAAATACAAATATTTACATTTTAAATGCTTATGTTAAGTATTATATAAATTACATAATTTTGCATATGCTCATAATTTACACACACACATATATAAATATATTTATTAATTTATTATCATTTATATATAGAAAATGTATATACACAATTTACATTTTATTACTTTTAAGTTTAAAACTTAAATATAAGTTATAAATCTTATAAAACTTATACATTTTTTACATGCATGTATAGAGTCTATGAATATATAACAAATTTAAATAAATTAAAGAATGTCAATAAATAATAATAATAATTTTAGATACATCAAAATAATTTTATATACTATCAGTCTTACATATGAAATTGTTAAATTAAATTTAAATATATTTATTTAGATTTTCATATTCAATATATGGGTAATTGTTTTATATAATATAATTAAAATGAAATATTTTAATATTTTAAGTTAATATTATGAATGAAATTTATGTAGTAATCAATCATTTTTAAATGATGTAAATAGCATGTGAATGCTAATGGGAAAACCCACTTTGAGAAATGCGCATTTGTATTTGTCCACTTCAAAGCACTGCTGCCGTGTGAAATCGTTTCGCTTTATCTGTCCGTGTTCAGGATCCATTGACTAGCTGATTTTGAACATAGACACTCTGTATATACTAAGTTCTGTAGGAAAACTAGGTTGTGTTTACCTTATTTTATATAAGCATACAAATGCAGAGGCCAAGACGTTTGCAAGTCATTAAAACAGATGTGTTGTTGTTCAGCTACTGCTGTAAACATTTCAGGAGTTTAAGAACCAAGCGAATTGCTGTGCTGTCTGTCCCTAAATATG
Source organism: Labeo catla (assembly GCA_012976165.1). Lineage (NCBI taxonomy): Eukaryota > Metazoa > Chordata > Actinopteri > Cypriniformes > Cyprinidae > Labeo > Labeo catla. The sequence goes on from VONZ01000679.1 coordinate 190,638, forward strand.
CAGCATCCTAACAGAAATCAGAGTAGGTGAATTGGAAAACTCTGCATAGGTAAAAACTTTGCACGTCACACCAACGGAGTTTGAAGCTAAACTAATGATTTGATGCTCTGTTAAACAAAAAAGCAGTTTGACTTTTCAACACTGAATGAAGCAGAACTGGAGTTTCCCTGGACTCTGTCAACCATCCTGTGAAATGTTTTTCCACATTGCTTGATGCAGTGCATTCTGGGATTGCCTTATCTGCGATGGACACATGTGATGCTGCCAAAAGAAGGTATCTTAGAAGGCAGCATACCTTTTGAAGGCGGTCTACATAGGTTTATATGTGTTTTTTAAAGTGTGTGTGTGTGTGTGTGTATGTTTTGTAATGTGTATTTTTTTTAACGTATTTATACATTTAAAATATATATTTGAAAATATAAATATATATTTTAAATATATCAATATATTTACTAATTTATTATAATTGATATATAGAAAATATTGTTTTAACTATATTTTAAATATCTAAAAATATTTTTATATATACTAATGTATTATAACAATTTTTTAAAAATTATATAAATTATATTTTATATAAAATAGGTCTTTAAAAAAACTATGATATTTATATAATATTTAACACATTAGAACAAATATTTTATAAGTGTTTATGTTAAGTATTATATAAATAACAATTTCGCATATACTTATTTATTATAATTTACACACACACACATATATATTTACTGATTTAATATAATTTTATATAGAAAATAGGTCTTTAACAATTATATTGTGTTTATTATATTTAAAATATTATGCCTTTTTATATATACTAATTCATTATAACTAATTTTTTATATAATATATACATTTATATAAATTATATTTTATATAAATTTGTTTTTTTAATAGAAATAATTACATTTTTAAATGTTTAAGAATTATATAAATGACAGTTTAAAAAATTAAATATATGTATTTTAACTATATTTTAAATACATAAATATATTTTTATATATACTGATTTACTATAACAAATTTTGTATATTAAATAGTTAAAAATTATATTTATATAATAGTAACAACATTTTTTTAAAAATATAAATATTTTTAAATGTTTATATAAAGTATTATATAAATAACAATTTTGCATATACTCATTATAATTTGCACACACACGTATAAATATATTTACTAATGTATTATAAATTATATATAGAAAATATTTTACTTATAAATATTTTGTATTTATTATATTTAAAATACATATTTTTAAAAATGTAAAAATATATATTTTAACTATATTTTAAATATATATATATATATATATATACTAATTTATTATTTTTTTTATAAAATATGCATTTATATAAATTATATTTTAAATAAAATAGTTATTTAAAAAATTATGCCTCTGAACAAAATGATAAAACTGCAAAGTGATTAGTTGCAAATAATTTATAAATATTTAATTATTTTTCTAATTTATTATCATTTCTTTTTCTTATTTATAAGTGCAGTTTAGATAGATCACTCACACGTTTCGAACACAGCTTTATTAGCCTTATAAATATGCCTTTAAACATCAAATGATAAAACTGCGCAGTGATTAGTGGTTCAGATGTTCAGATGGATGTGATGAGAATCAGATATTGTTGATATCAGTCTCTGTATGAATGTGTTGTTTTGAGAGTGTGTGTGTATGTATACAGTAGCAGGAGGATGTTTGTTGTCAGGCGTGGGTGTAGTGGAGGCGCTTGCCATCTCTAGCTTCATCTGTTTGTTTATTCATTTGGTTGCCGTTGCGTTAAATAATTCATCTCTCTGCCCCTCTCCTCTCCTCTGTGCTCAGTTTAATGATTCGCCAACGTGCTCTGTGTGTGTGTGTTTCACTGGCTTCTCCATCATATATGTGCATGTTGAATGCATTACGCTACACACACAAGCACAACTGAAGATGTGTGTGACCTGCGGGCGATGGGCAGCACGGGCCGCCCGCTGAGATATCACACATGCTGGAGTGTCTCTCTGGTCTGATGAATCTAGGACGGACATTTGTCGCCCTGATCATTTCTGTGACAATCACACACACAATTTATCTCCAGCCGTCTCATTAAAAATGTGAGCATCACGAGTACTGCTGCTCATGGTGATGGGATGCAAGTCTGTGTATGATGGCTTGTTCCAAGTTTTAATGCTCTATATCTTTTTTATAATGTAATAATACAAGCAAATTAAAATATTCACCTGTTCTTGGTTCCATTTTATTATTATTAGAATAAGTATTATTTTAGTATTACACTGACCAAAAATATAAACGCAACACTTCTGTTTTTGCCCCCATCTTTCATGAGCTGAACTCAAAGATCTAAGACTTTCTATGTACACAAAAGGCCTATTTCTCTCAAATATTGTTCACAAATCTGTCTAAATCTGTGTTAGTGAGCACTTTTCCTTCGCCGAGATAATCCATCCACCTCACAGGTGTGGCATATCAAGATGCTGATTAGACAGCATGATTATTGCACAGGTGTGCCTTAGGCTGGCCACAATAAAAGGCCACTCTAAAATGTGCAGTTTTATCACAGCACAATGCCACAGATGTCACAAGTTTTAAGGGAGCGTGCAGTTGGCATGCTGACTGCAGGAATGTCCACCAGAGCTGTTGCCTGTGAATTGAATGTTCATTTCTCTACCATAAGCCGTCTCCAAAGGCATTTTAGAGAATTTGGCAGTACATCCAACCGGCCTCACAACCGTACACCACGTGTAACCACACCAGCCCATGATCTCCACATCCAACATCTTCACCTCCAAGATCATCTGAGACCAGCCACCCGGACAGCTGCTGCAACAATTGGTTTGCATAACCAAAGAATTTCTGCACAAACTGTCGGAAACCATCTCAGGGAAGCTCATCTGCATGCTCGTTGTCCTCATCGAGGTCTCGACCTGACTGCAGTTTGTCATCATAACTGACTTGAGTGGGCAAATGCTCACATTCACTGGCGTCTGGCACTTTGGAGAGGTGTTCTCTTCATGGATGAATCGCAGTTTTCAATGTACAGGGCAGATGGCAGACAGCGTGTATGGGGTTGTGTGGGTGAGCGGTTTGCTGATGTCAACGTTGTGGATCGAGTGGCCCTTGGTGGCGGTGGGGTTATGGTATGGGCAGGCGTATGTTATGGATAACGAGCACAGGTGCATTTTATTGATGGCATTTTGAATGCACATGAGATACCATGATGAGATCCTGAGGCCCATTGTTGTGCCATTCATCCACGACCATCACCTCATGTTGCAGCATGATAATGCACAGCCCCAATGTTGCAAGGATCTGTATACAATTCTCGGAAGCTGAAAACATCTCAGTTGTTGCATGGTCAGCATACTCACCAGACATGTCACCTATTGAGCATGTTTGGGATGCTCTGGATCGGCATATACGACAGCGTGTTCCAGTTCCTGCCAATATCCAGCAACTTCGCACAGCGACTGAAGAGGAGTGGACCAACATTCCACAGGCCACAATCAACAACCTAATCAACTCTATGTGAAGGAGATGTGTTGCACTGCATGAGGCAAATGGTGGTCACACCAGATACTGACTGCACATTTTAGAGTGGTCTTTTATTGTGGCCAGCCTAAGGCACACCTGTGCAATAATCATGCTGTCTAATCAGAATCTTGATATGCCACACCTGTGAGGTGGATGGATTATCTCGGCAAAGGAGAAGTGCTCACTAACACAGATTTAGACAGATTTTGAACAATATTTGAGAGAAATAGGCCTTTTTTGTACATAGAAAAAATCTTAGATCTGAGTTCAGCTTATGAAAAATGGGGGCAAAAGTGTTGCGTTTTATAATTTTGGTCAGTGTAAATAGTACACTGAAAAAAAAAAAGTATTGGTAATTTTTTGCCAAAAAATTATTTAGTAATTTTTTACACACATTTCCATTAACCCTAAAGCAACGCAATGAAATGCAAAATTCAAAATACAGCTAAAACACCTGTAAAAAAAATAATAATAAAATAAATACGGAAAATTACTTAATAATAATTAGTACAGTGTACTGTTTTTATGTTTGTTTATTTTTTCAGTGTACTATTTATATTTTCATACTTCATATTTTTGCTTTGCTTCTGTCGTTTTTGTTCATTTTTATTTATTTTTATTTTATTATATTTTGCATAGTTCTATTTATAATTTAGCTTTGGTAATTTTAGTACTTCAAATTAAATTAATTTGGTTTAACTGAATTTTTTAGGTTTAAACTTTTAATTTTATGCTTTTCCTCTAATATATTTTATTTCAGTTAATAAAAATTATTTTTAATCGTGTTAAATTTAATTAGCAATAATAACATGTATTACAGTAAATAGGCAAGTAATTTTGTCATTTTTATTAGTTTAATTTTAATTTTATTTAGCTGGATTTTTATTTCACTTTAATTTTAGTAATAATTATTTTTTTAATTTTTTGCTTCATTTCTTTTTTAGTTTTAGTAATTTTAGTATTTAAAGTTACATTTATTTTATTTCCTTTTTAAACCATTTTTTTTTTTTTACATTTTTCCTTTAATATGCATATTTGGTTTTATTTTAGCTTTAATTGAATTAAAGAAAGTAATTGTAGTGCTTGGTTACATTTATTTGATTTCCTTTTGAGCCATTTGTGTATTTTTCCTTTAATATACATATTTAATTTTATTTCAGCTTTAATTAAATTAAAAAAAAAAAATTATAATATTTTTAGATTTAGTTAGCAATAATAACATGGATTACAGTAAAAAGGCAAGTAATTTAAGCTTTTGTCATTTTTATTAGTTTAAGTTTTTAAAATATTTTTATTTAGCTGTATTTTTGTTTCGGTTTTAGTAATTTTAGTTTATTTTTAAATATTTTTATCTTTATTTCTAGTTTAGTTTTAGTCATTTTAGTACTTAGTTTAGTACTTTAGTACTACTTTAGTTACATTTTTTTTATTTCCTTTTGAGCCATTTTTGTTTATATTTTTCCTTTAATATGCGTATTTGATTTTATTTCAGCTTTAATTTAAAGACAATTATTTTTAATGGTTTTAGATTTAGTTAGCAATAATAATATAGATAGCAGTAAAAAGGCAAGTAATTGAAGCTTTTTTATTAGTTTATTTTTTTTTATATATTTTTATTTAGCTGGATTTTTTCCCATTTTTTAGCTTTATTTCTATTTTAGAAATTTTAGTCTTTAAAATTGCATTTATTTTATTTCCTTTTGAGCCATTTTTGTTTATATTTTTCCTTTAATATGCGTATTTGATTTTATTTCAGCTTTAATTTAAAGACAATTATTTTTAATGGTTTTAGATTTAGTTAGCAATAATAATATAGATAGCAGTAAAAACGCAAGTAATTGAAGCTTTTTTATTAGTTTATTTTTTTTAATATTTTTATTTAGCTGGATTTTTTCCCAGTTTTTAGCTTTATTTCTATTTTAGAAATTTTAGTCCTTAAAATTGCATTTATTTTATTTCCTTTTGAGCCATTTTTGTTTGTATTTTTCCTTTAATATGCATATTTGATTTTATTTCATCTTCAGTTTAAAGAAAATTATTTTACCACAAATTACTAATTTAGCTTTATTTTATTTCAGTTTTAGTCATTTTAGTACTTCAACCTTAATTTATTTTATATTTATGTATGTATATATTTTTAAGTCTAATATGCTTTTGTTCCAGATTTATTTAATTAATTAAATTTTTTAAAAGTTAACAATAATAACATTGTATTTTCAGACATTATGAAAATGTTTTCATGCTAAATTATGTATACAAGCTTTAAATTAAGTGTTACTAAAAATCCACATATTTAGGAGGAAGATTTATAGTATGTTCTGTTTTTTAGGAACCACCAAATGTTATTAAAATGTGTTTTATTATTCGTTCTGATTGCCATATGAACCAGAAGCATGTAGTATATTATCAGTAGTGTTTTATGATCCATAACAGCATTTTAGCTGGTAATTTATCATTTATATGTAGAAAAAGTGTTAAAATATGCTTAAAACAGCACGGTAGTGATGAAGATAGCAGAAAAGTGCGATCATAAACTCTCAATGGGAAGAAAAGTCTTCGCGAGAGCCATACAAACCACACAGCGTATAATGAAACATGTTTTATTTCATCTTGGCCTCATTATCCCGTCCGCTGTTCATTTAGGAGGCTGTTTTGCGGTGAATCATGGCGTGTTCGGTGTGGCCGCAGGGGCCGGAGACGCGCTTGTTTCTGCGGCTGGGGTGTCTCTCTTTATCTTGGTACTTGTCCCGTGACATTATGCTATAGATTGTGGTTTATGAGGCGTTTCTGGAGAGAAATGTGAAATGATTTGAGGCGCCCGAGGGCTGAGGCAGCCGCTCGTGAAGAGATCACTGGTCACTGACAGGTCTGTCGCGATGAGAGCGATGCTTTACGCTCATGCTGTCATCTGCAACAAGACGTGTTTACAATGCGAGAGGACGTGAAGCGTCCGTGACATTCACCCCTGAGAAATCATTCAGGCGCCATTCACTGTGGTTTAAAGCTGCAGGAGAAACTTGTTTAGCAAGATGCTTGTGTAAAACTAACTTATGGCTGTTTTTAGACCAAAAATTACACTATAAAGTGATTGTGAGAGGGAAAATGTATCTATAATGACATATTGAGGAATTTATTATATTTAGGCGATTGATTGGTATTTGATTCAATTAAATTATGATCAATTCAACCCTGGTTTCTAAGACAGAAAATACGAACATAATATAGATTTTTTATAGATTTTTTATGAGTAAACAAGCAGCAAGTAAATGAGGTATTGAATGAGAAAAGTAGATAAAATATTCTCCCAAATTAATGCTTTAAAAGAATATATTGGCTTTATTTTTATTTTATTTTATTTTACTTTCTGTTTTGTTTTTGCCCAGTTTTTACACCTTTATTAAAAAGATGGGGACATGTAAGATTTTTCTTTAGTTTGTTGTGGTGGTTGTTTAGTTTTTTAAACAAAGTTAATATTTTTGTTCATCAAGGATGCACTAAAATGATCAAAAGTTACAGTAAAGATATTTGTAATGTTACAAAAGATTTATATTTCAAGTAAATGCTGTTCAACTTTCTTTTCATTAAAGAATCATGAAAAATAAAATGTATATACATGTAAACATAATGTAGATGGTTTTTGTAGAAAAGTAGATAAAATATTCATGCTGACTTATATTAATAATGAAAAGTTTTTATAGAATATATTGGATATATTTTATTTTATTTTATGTTGCCCATTTTTTTACAGTATCATTCAAAAGTTTGGTGCCAGTAAGATCCCTTTTTAATTAAAAAACATTTATGTTATGTTACAAAAGACTTATAATTTAAATAAATGCTGTTCTTTTCAACTTTCTATTTATCAAAGGAAAGAAAAGAAAAGAAAAGAAAAGAAAGTTTATAATTGCAAGTTTATAATTTGCAGTTGTGAGAAATAAACTCGCTATTCTGATTAGAAAAGTCTGACAGACAGAATTGTTTTGTTTCTGCCATGAAATAAGTTAATAAAAAAATAAGTTAATTGTGACTTTATCTCACAATTCAGACTTTTTTCTTACAATTTTGAGAAAAAAGAATCGCAAGGTGTTCTTTTGCAATTACAAAATTTAACTTATGGCTGATTTTAGTCCAAAAATAACATTATAAATTGATTTATGTTGGGGAAAATGTATCTATAAAGGCATATTGAGGATTTTGTTTTTATATTTAGGTGATTGGTTGGTATTTGATTCAGTAAAATGATCAATTTAACCCTGGTTTCTAAAATTAAGTGCCATGACAGGAACAACAGGAAAAAAAAAATAAACATAATGTAGATAGTTATCATTAGTAAATATCTTCCAAAATATTCATGCTGACTATCATTTAAAAGTTTGGGGCCAGTAAGATCTTTTTTTTTATTTTTTATTTTATTTATTTATTTATTTATTTTAGTTTTTTTTTTTTTTTTAGGTTTTTAAAATGAAAAGACATTTGTGATGTTACAAAAGACTTATATTTCAAATAAATGCTGTTCTTTTCAACTTTATGTTCATCAAAGAAAAGAAAAGAAAGGTATTATTTCAAGTTTATAATTTGCAGTTGTGAGATTTTTTTTTTTTTTTTAAATGTAGTTTATAAGACTGAAATTTGCTTTTAACCTTAATACAAAAATACAAATGAATGGATTTTGGATGTAATAATGTCATTCTATCCAGGTTATGTGAGCTTATATGTTTCCAAACTGTCACTCGTTCATGAAAAGTGAGCGATCCGTCAAAAATGTGGTTTATTTTGTACGGCTCATTAGTGAAGTCGGTTCTAATGAAGCTCTGGCGTGTTTGTAAAGCGTTTCTGAAAGGCGCGGTGTCGTCCTCTCCTGATGTGTGGCTGAATATTGAAAGTGACACACTTTCCATCGCTGTTATTCTTCTTAATACGGCGCGGCCAATTCATTCTCTCCCTTCTCAGCTTTTGTCTTTCTGCCGCACAGAATGCTTTTAAAGCCTCACGCTAACACTAATGTTCTTTGTGTCACTCTCGCGCTGTGAAGATTTGAAATAATTAAGTCTAATTTGCACAGCACTACTGTGGCATGGATTCAGTTCTTACGTCTGTTTCAAAGGCGTTATCTGAAAACACTGATGTTCATCTGGACATTCACGTGTGTGAGTTTTTGCAAATATAAAAGCGCATATGCATGAGTTTGTTTTTAAAGGGATAATGCGCTCAAAAATGAACATTCAGATGCTGTTTTTCATATTTCATGAATGCTGTGAGTTTGTATATGCAGTACAGTACGTGTGAATTCACCAGTTTAATTGACATTAAATGTAAATAAAGAAAGAAAATAGGTCTTATTCACCAACTGTGCATGTTTTCACTTAGATATCGTGGCTTCATGATGTTTATAAATTATTTTGAAATTTAGTGTGAATATATAGTCAACAGGAGCGGTAAAGCTCAAAAATACATAAAAGCAGAATTAAAGTATCATAAAATAGCATTTTGAAGAATATATTGTTTAGCTGAAATGTTGTTTTAAACAACTGATTTGATAATTTATAATTAGGCGAAAGTATGAAAGCTTATTTATGGCACTGAATAAAAAATAAAAAAGCTAATTGCACATTTTATCTCACAATTTTGAGAAAAAAAATTGCAAGATGTTAACTCACAATTGCATCCTATAAACCTGTAATTCTAAGAAAGGTATTATTGCAGGTTAATACAGTAATTTGCAATTATGAGATATAAAATTACGTTTCTGAGAAGAAAAGTCTGAATTGAGAGATACAGACTCACAAAAAACAGACAGAATTGGGTTTTGTGTTTGCGCCATGAAAAAAGTTTATGAAAAATAAGTTCATTGTGACTTTATATCACAATTTAGACTTTTACCCCTCACAATTCGGAGAAAAAAAACAGTAGTAGGTGTTATTTCTCAAATGCAAAATATACACTTGCAAATCACTTAATAAAAATAATAATAATAAAGAGGTAATTTTGACTTTTTATCTTACAATTCAGACTTTATTCATAACTCAGAGAATTGTGGGATGTAAACTTGCAATTGCAAGGTCAGAATTGTGAGATAAAAAGATTTTTCTTTAATTATTTAACTTTATACAAACACAGTTCAGACTTTTTCTTGCAATTCTGGGGAAAAAAATGTAAAAGTGTTCATTCGGAGTTAAAAAGTCTTAAAATTGCAATTATTATTATTATTTTTTTGATTACGAATTAAAAAATAAATTGCATTTTGGCTGTTCATTCATGCAATTATACGTTTATATTTTAAAATTCATACTTTTCTTTTCAGAATTCTGAGTTTATGTCTCAGATTTCCGACTTTTTTTTCTTAGAATTGCAAAAAAAAATGAAAATAAAAATATTAGAATTGTGAGAAACTCAGAATTGTAGGGAAAAAATTGTTTTATGTTTTTGTCACGGTATAAGATAAAAAAAGTTAATTACTTTTTATTAATTGCTTTTAATTTAGTTAATACATTTTAAGTTAATTACTTTTTAAGTTTTTATCTCGCAATTCTGATTGTTTTTTCTCGTAATCCTGAGTTTATTTTTCACTATTCTGACTCTTTTTTCTCAGAATTGTGAAAAAGTCTGAATTGTACAATAAAAAGTTGCAATTAACTTTTATAAATTATTTTCTTTTATTCTGTACCAGAAATAAACATCCATACAAGTTTTTTTTTTTTTTTTTGAATAAATATTTAGATAAATGCTGCCATTAATCATGGTTTTTATGTTTCCAACGCATCACCCACCTCACAGTTTTACTCCCAAACAAATTTGTTACAGTCTCGTAATATAAAAATGCTTTGTGAATCAAATGAATTAAAAAAAGATTATCTACTTTTTACCCTCAACCTTGAAAAGATTCAATTTGGAGCCAGAATGAAACCTGATCTTTTTATAAAATCTTTAAGGCCCTTTTTTTCAACTACTTTAAAAAAACAAGCTTTGGATAACAGTGTATATATTTGTTTTATTTTCTCCCTTTGTTTATTTTGATGTTTATATATATATATATATATATATATATATATATATATATATATATATATATATATATATATATATATATATATATACGCTTCTACATTTTTAATTCTATTTTTTTCACTTTCCTAATTTTGTAACAAATTGATGCTTGTATTGTACCTTTAGATGTTTATTTGTGTTTTTAATGAAAAAAACAAAGAACCAATGAATCAGCCAATGTATAAATGATGACTCTTTTAAACATTTTTGGTTTATTAATCTGTAAAACAAGTGGTCTTCTTTATTTCTTGCTTGCTTGCTTTCTCCCTCTGTCTTTCTCTGGCGTGGTTATCGGTGCAGCAGCTGCATCTGTCAGGTTTGCTTGCGTTCATGGGAAGGTTGCACATGTCCGCCCGCGCCGCGTCGTTTGTCAATGTCACGCTGAATGGGGCGAGAGCAGGAACGGAAACTCGCCCCGCTTTGTTCAGCTCCCCGGATTGCATGTTTTCCAAAAAGCCTGTGCTGATCTTCAGGTGGTGGAGCAGAAAGACGCTGGTTAGCTAATCCTCCAGAGACGCTCTCGCCTCCTGATCCCAGACCAGCTGCAGCGCTGCTTGTGGAAAGTCAGCGGTCCAGGATGCTTAAGGTGTCTTTGAGCCAAAACACCAGTGTTTCCACACCTTTGATTTTAGCTCTTGAGAGTTATTTACCCTGAGGATGAAAAATGTCTGTTTATGATTTCATTAATGCTGTGTGTGTGTGTGTGTGTGTGTGTGTGTGTGTGTAGGAGTCTGTCAGCCAAAATGCTGATTAATCACCAGTTTAGCAATAGCAAGCTTGACTAGATTTTTACATTTTTGATGAAAATGGGCCTCATTCACTAACTGTGCGTGTTTATACAAATATAATGATGCTAGGGTGTTACAATGTTATAATGTGGTTGCTAGGGTAGGGAGGTGTTCTGTATGGTTGCCAAGGTGTTGCTATGTTATTTCTAAGGTGTTCTGGGTGTGTGTGCACTTGCTAGGGTGGTGGTGTTGCTAGTTGATTTCAAGGGTGTTCTGGGTGGTTGCCAAGGTGTTGCTATGGTGTTCTGTGGTGTGTGTTCATTTGCTAGGGTGGGGTGGTTGCTAGGTGGTGTCTAGGGTGTTCTGTCTGGTTGTCAGTGTGTTGCTATGCTGTTGTTAAGATGTTCTGGGTGAATGTGTGCAGTTGCTATGGTAGGGTGGTAGCTAGGTGGTTTATTTGATGTTCTGGGTGGTTGCCAATGGTGCAGGTGTTCTAGGGGTGTGTGTGCAGTTGCTAGGGGCAGATGGTAGCTAGGTGCGGTTTATTTGATGTTCTGGGTGGTTGCCGAGGTGTTGCTATGCTATTTGCTAAGGTGTTCTGAGGTGCAGTTACTGGGGTATGGTGACCTTCAGGTGGTTTATTTGGGTGTTCAGGTGGTTGACATGGTGGTTATGCCATTGCTAAGGTGTTATAGTGTGTGCAGTTGCTAGGGTGGAGTCGTAGCTAGAGCGGTTTTTGTGGTGTTTTGGGTGGTTGCCGTGATGTTACTGTGCCGTTGTTAAGATGTTCTGGTGGGTGGGTGCAGTGCTAGGGTAGAGAGTGGTAGCTAGGTAGTTTCTGGGGTGTTCTGTGTGGTTGCCAAGGTGTTTCTATGCTATTGCTAAGGTGTTCTGGGGTGTGTGTGTGGTTAGGGTAGGTGGCAGCTAGGTAGTTTCTTTGGTGTTTTGGGTGGTTACCAAGGTGTTGCTATGGTGTTCTGGGTTCAGTTGCTAGGGTAGGGTGGTAGCTAGGTGGTTTCTGGGGTGTTCTGGGTGGTTGCCAAGGCTTTACTATGCTGTTGCTAAGGTGTTCTGGGGGGTTGTTGTTGTCGAAGTGTTACTATGCGGTCGCTAAGCTCTTCAGACTGGCTGTTTGCATTCCTGTTATGCAGTGGCTGGGTATTTTATGCAGTGGTTTGTAGGGTATTTTATGCCATTGTTAAGGTGTTCTGTTTGTGTGTGAGTGGTTGCAAAGGTAGGGTCATTGGTAAGTGGTTCGTACGGTGATCTGGGTGGTTGCCAGACTGTTAATATGTGGTTGCAAATGTCTTATGAGTGGGTGTTTGCATTCCTGCTATGCAGTTGCTAGGATGGGATGGTTTCTAGAGTGTTCTGGGTGGTTGCCAAGGCATTGTGCGGTTGCTAAGGTATTCAAGGTGTGTGTGTGCAGTTGTGAGGGCTGAGGTACAAGCTAGGTGATTTCAGTGATATTCTGTGTGGTTTCCAAGGCGTTTGTTATGCCATTGTTAAGGTGTTCTGTTTGGAGGTGTGCAGTTGCTAGAGTGGGGTGATTGTTAAGTGATTTCTAGGGTTTTTTCTGAGTGTTGCTTTGTGGTTGCTTTTGTGGCTTGCTAAGGTATTCAGATGCGTGCTTGCATTCCTGCTATGTGGTTTCTAGGGTGTTGTGGGTGGTTGTCAAACATTGCTATGTCTCTGCTAGGTAGTTTCTAGGAAGTGCTGGGTGGTTGCCAGGCTGTTGCTATGCAGCTGCTTGAGTGTTTTAGGTGTTCTTGGTCTCTAGATGTGGCCTGGGTCCCTTCTTTAATGAAAGTCACATAACTTGAGGAATCAATCATGTTCGGATCTCAAATGCTGCAAGATGATGCACACACTTTAAATATTTAAGCTTCTAAATCTAATGAAAATAATAAACCTCACAAACAAATGTGCAGCATCTAACGTTGTGAAGAATCAAGTTTGAGTTTGTTAAATGTACGTATTGTATGTATTTGTCAGTTGTTCCCAGCAGGTCTGTGTCTTCATGCACTGATAAAGAGATTAGACGTGAGGCACAGATATGTGTGAACACAGACCATCTTCTGATCACTATCGCTCTTGTATCTCTGTGTCTGTGGGTGGCTAGATGCTCTCGAGTGGCTATGCTGTGGTGGGCAGAGAGATGAGAGACGTCTTCATTCATCTGTCACACATTAGCTTTGCTTTGTGCTTCAGCATTGGAGAGTTTATTGTGATTTGGTTTGATTTGCTCTCATAGAGCAGAAATTTGACTTTCATAAAGTCCAATTTACAGATCATTCTTGCCAAGAATTGCCTATCTTATTTGTTTGTTGGATGTTCTGGAGCAGTTCAATCTGACATAAAATTCTGAAAATGGATTATACGGTAGACAGTGTCGATACAATATTGTGAGAAAAATAATTGTGAAATATAAACAATTGCACTGGCTACACTGCAGATACATCTAACACAAGCAAACTGAGAAGATAATCAAACACTAAATGTCTCTCTTTCATTTACAGTGTTCGGAAGTCTGAATCATTTTAGTGAATCGGTTCATATAAATGCATCATGTAAATCAATCGGTTAAAGAAATTATTCACTGATTCATGTAAGTCCCTGTATAACATTTTGAGTTTTATTATACATTAAGAAATATTTAGTTAAATGCTGCAGTTTGTTTTTTTATTTATATGTGTTACACATTATGTATATATATTATTAATGTATTTATTATTACTTTATAAATTAATAAATATAAATTAGTAATATATACATACATTCTGTATGTAATGTAATTGCATAACTAATTAAAAGGCAAAATCATAATATAATTATGCATTGTAATATCTATCTATCTATCTATCTATCTATCTATCTATATATGTGTATATAATAATACATTTATAATAAATATATGTTGCTGTTAGTTTTGCTGTTTTAAAAAAATTGTTTATATTATTTATTTAAATACGTATATTATATAATATACAGAAGTATATATTGTTTTCTATTTTGTTTTATATATTATATTAATATATTATTACCTATATATATATATATATATATATATATATATATACACATATATACATATATACATATATACTTTAGAAGTTTTTTTTAGTAGTTTGCGGTGTAGTTTTAGAGTAATTTCCCCAACACTGTATGTGAGTTTGAGCTTATTTTACCATATCAGTATCTGACCTTTTATTGATGCACTTTATCTATTATATTATATAAGGTCATGTGAACTGTGACTTCCGAAATGGCAAACACAAAAAAACTCCAGCGCTCGTCTTTTCTTCAGCAGTTGATGAAGTTGTTAAATTCAACCTGCTTCATTTCTCCTGCCGCTGCCCTCCATCAACACACACAGCTGTTTCTCAGATGGAAATGATTCTCAGGTTCTTTTGGGTTGATGGTGAATAACTGTTGTCTGTGCTTCGCTCGGGTTTGCTGTTGTCATGGATACATCAGATCAAATCCACACGGAGAGCAAGTGCAAAAAAAAGCCATCAGGAATTGTGAAGTTTCTTGAATACTGTCCTCGTTTCTCTAAAGAGTTCTCTTTCTTGGGTCGTGAGTGTCTGCAGTCCTCATAAAGCACACAATGGCTCTGCAGTGAAAGCTGACATTTTAACAGCATGCCTTTTAAACCATCCAAGGTTAACGATTACAGTGACATTACAGACATGTGGGTTTTATAGTGTCAGACGTGTTCAGACTAAACCCTGGTGGCACAAAACCTCTCTCTGAAGACTATTAACACTCTTTATTTAAGAATCAGAAAATTTTAGGCAAGACACTACAGGCAATAACATTGTTTTTCATGCACTGGTCAGTTTTGAGATTTCAAGCTATTTGGCTTTTCAGAACATGTTGTTCTGAACCATCTAAAATGCACTCATGTTGAATTTTATCTATATGCATCTGTAGAATTCAAGTTCAATGCATATCTTTAAAAGGTTTATTCTCCACTTAAGCAGCACATACATACTCCAAACTTAGCAGATGTATTCCTCTCTATATTCTGAATGTTTTTACTGAGAGGTTTGTTTATATATACAGTAATTCATCTTATTTTATTACTGAACTTTATCTATTTGCGTCTGTAGATTTCAATTACAGTACATATCTTTACAAGTTTTTTCCTCCACTTAAGAAGCACTTACATACTCCAAACTTAGCAGATGTATTCCTCTCTATATTCTGAATGTTTTTACTGAGAGGTTTATTTATATATACAGTAATTTGTCTTATTTTATTATTGAACTTTATCTATTTGCGTGTGTAGATTTCAGTTGCAATAAATATGTTTACAAGTTTTTTCCTCTACTTAAGAAGCACTTACATACTTCAAACTTAGCAGATTTATTCCTCTCTATATTCTGAATGTTTTTACTGAGAGGTTTGTTCATATATACAGTAATTTGTCTTATTTTATTATTGCACTTTATCTATTTGCATGTGTAGATTTCATTACAATAAATTCCTTTACAAGTTTTTTCCTCCACCTAAGAAGCACTTACATACTCCAAACTTAGCAGTTTTATTCCCATCTATATTCTGAAGGTTTTTACTTAAGGGTTTGTTCATATGCCATTCACACTTATTTTATTATTGCACTTTATCTATTTGCATCTGTAGATTTCAATTACAATACATATCTTTACAAGTTTTTATCTCCACTTCAGACGCACGCACTTACTCCAAACTTAGCAGTTTTATTCCTATCTATATTCTGAAGATTTTTACTGAAGAATTTGTTCATATATCATTCACATTGATTTTATTATTGCACTTTGTATATTTGTGTCTGTGGATTTTAATTACAATACATATCTTTAAAAGTTTGGTTCTCCACTTCAGCAGCACTTACATACACCAAACCAAGTTTTATTCCTATCTATATTGTGAAGGGTTTTATTGATGGGTTTGCTCATATTTAATTCACACAGATTTTTTTATTGCTCTTTATAAAATTGTGTCTGTAGATTTAATTTATAATACATATCTTTAAATGCTGTTTTTTCTCCGCTTCAGCAGCACTTGTATACACTAAATTTTACAGTTTTACTCCTATTTATATTCTGAAGATTTTTGCAGAGGGATTTGCAAAAATTTATTTAACATTTTAACCATTCTATTCATTAAAATGTATTGAAAACTTTTTTCTAGCTGTTGACAGTATTTTCTGATTTATGGAGTGATAAAAATCCCCTCTATAAAAACCTTTGACTATAATATGTCAACAGAATGAAACAAAAAATTTTAAACCTGACTTTATTCAAAGTTCATATTTATTTTATGGAAAAGTATGCAAATTACTGCATATTTAAACATGACATTTCAGAAAACTTGTAATGCATAAAATATTTGCAATTCTTAATGAAATCATTCAACTGGGGAACATGATGATATTTATTACTACAATTTTTTACACTCTTGTTGTCTTGTCTTTTGCATTTACATTTTAAATACTGCATTAATATAAGGATATTTAATTAGTGATAACAAGTATCACTATTACAGTTACTCACACTTGCATTGTTTATATCGGCATGATATTTTCCTGTTCTTCAGCTTAAACTGGATCTGTGAGTGACAACTGTTCCAGTGTCAGTCAGTTTCCCACTTTAAAGTTTGAGAAAGTCGTTCACGGCAGTGATGGCAACACAAAAATGGACAGACAGAAAGAAAAACAAGCCATATCGAGACACCTGAATATCACAGAGACTTGAGGATGAGTAAGAAGCCACACTGCCATAGCATTTTGAAGTTGCTTTAAATTGCAATGTTCCTTTTTATTCTTCTTTTTCTTACATGTGCTGACATGATGATTTTTACATTAGTCATAGTTTTTATCTTTTGACAAAAATGTAATTTAAGTATTTAATCTTATGCATTAGTCTATCCATCTTCCTCTGATTTAAGTTATAGTTTTGTGTTTTAACAAAAAATATGGAAATTAACAAAACTTCTTTAAACTAAATAGTATAGATTTATAACATTGTATGTAGAACTATATTTGTATTTATATGTTGTATATGTAATAAGTAAACTTGTTACATATATAAATGTTCAAGCATTTTGATTTTTTATCTATATATTATTTTATATTATAATATATTATTCTATTTTAAGATCTGCCATTGAGATTCTATTATAGATTATTATATTATAGATTCGTTAAGTTTTTACTCATTTTGATGTGTTTTTATCATTATTATTACTCATAGTATTATAAATGTATGTAGTTTTTATTTTTATTTCAGTTTTAGTTATTTTAGTTCATTAAAATGAACTAAATGGGAAATCTCTCTCTCTCTCTCTATCTATCTATCTATCTATCTATCTATTATAGTTTATTTTATTTTACTTTTTAATGGTTTTAGTTTTAGTTAATTATAATAACCCTGCTATCAACAGAAGTAAAAAACTAAAACACTAAAAAAAGATGTAAATAAAAATTGAGCTCCTAAATAGCATATAATCAAAATATTGACTTTAAAAATGTACTGTTTTCTGTTCCAGAGACTTTTTAGAATATTATGCATATTATGTGTAGTAGTGTGTTATTATAGCAACAGAATATTCACACATTTGACTTGTATCTAACTTAGTATATTTGTATTTTTGCTACTCATCAAACCCCTTTGTCAACAAGGATTTTCATTAGTAATTTAATTGATGAGATTAACATTGAGGCAGAGGGTTAATGTAAAGAGTGAAGAAGGCTTTGCTGTATCTGTACACTAGTGACATTTATTTAAAGTGAATGAGTTAGAGTTTGTGAGTGTGTTTGTGTTTGTGTGTGTGTAAGGTGTCAGGGAATAATTATAGCTCACCTCCTACTTACACTTGCAAACAAATCCATCATTTGCTTCTGTTCTGTCTCTCATCTGCTCACTGATTCCTGCTGGATTAGTTTGTTACGCCAGTGGAAAATTCAGATGGACGTGTTGTGTGATTTGAGACAGGAGTGTTTCTGTCTCAAAGCTCTTTCCCCAAACCTGCAAGTCTGCTGTCTACTGTACTGTACATTGGCAGCATCCTGACTGACACTAAAGCTCATGAATAAATAGACTCGACTCACACTTTACTCATGGTAGAGCTTGACATTAGCATGTTTTTAAGCTAATGACGCAATACTCTAATAAACAAAACAAATACACAGCATATTTGTTGGGCAAAGCAGTTCATTTTTTAATAAGACCACTAAAAGTTTTTATTAAACATTTTTTGCTACTGAAATGTATTTATAATTGAAATAATATGTGACCCTGGACCACAAAAACAGTTTTAAGTAGCACAGGTACATTTGTAGCAATAGCCAAAAATACAGTGTATGGGCCAAAATTAATTTTCCTTATATGTCAAAAATCATTAGGATATTAAGATCATGTTCCATGAAGATATTTTGTAAATTTCCTATCGTAAATATATAAAAACTTAATTTTTTATTAGCAATATGCGTTGCTAAGAAATTCATTTGAACAGCGTTTTTTCAATTTTTTTTTTTTTTTGGCACCCTCAGATTCTAGATTTTAGAATAGTTGTTTCTAGGCCAAATATTGTCCTATCCTAACAAGCCATACATGAATGGAAAGCTAATTTATTCAGCTTTTATGTGAATAAAATTATAAATGTGAATAATATTATAAATCCTAATTTAAAAAGAAAACTGACCCTTATGACTGGTTTTGTGGTCCAGGGTAACATTTATAATGAACTTCTAAATCTAAACATTTTTTTTTTACATTTAATTATATATATATATATATATATATATATTTTTTAAATTGGACAAAATTTTACCAGTAATTTTTAGTAGTAATCAGTATTTAAACTCTATAAAAAATAAAACCCTGTAAAAATATAAATATGTCATGCAAAAATGTATCATTTAATTATTTATTATATTTATTATTACATTAGTTTAACTGTATATTTAATATTTTTAATATTAATTAGTACATTTAATGTCAATAATTTCAAGTATAATAATCAGTGATTTAATCTTTGATTAATTTTTGTATTTTTATTTTAAGTTTAATGTCAGCTTGTTGATTATACTACGTTTTTAAGCATACATTAAAAATATTCTTCATTTTACTATAAGTATAAAAATGCACAGTACACAATAATGTCATTTAATTTTTATTATTACCTCATATAATTTCATTTTTTATTTTATATGTATTAATATATTTTTTAATTCAATTGGATAAAACTACCGTATTATAATCAGTATTCTGACTCGATCATGAATTCTAATACTTTTAATTTTAGGTTTACATCCATGTGATGCTTTTACTGTATTTTTTCATGCTTATTATAGTAAAAAATATTGTTAATTTTTACCAAAAAGATGTCATTTGAGTTATTATTATTTGTTATTACATTATGATATTTTATTTATTTATATATTTGGACAAAATTTTATCAGTAATTTTCGGTATAATCAAAAATTTGGGGCGTGGGCGTGTCTAGCACAAATTCCAGAAGAGTTGCCGTCACTTATAACACCTTTACATATACATAACATACACTGCATACTTACAGTGTGTTGATCAGAATTTGTTTGTATGTCTCTCCTTCTCTTATTTCTTTTCAGTCCTGCCAGCTGCTGTTTATCGTTCGCCTCCTCTCATCTTCTCTTTGATGTCTTTGTCATTTCCTCCTGTCTTCCTCTACTCTCCCGTCCTCTCTTTCCATCCCTGGTTTATTATTGGCAGGAGGAGGCGTTGTGTATCTTCACATGAGTATGAATGCATGCGGCGCTGGAGTGACGGCAGACACTGCTGTGATTCATATCAGCAGATTCAGAGCTGATATTATAACGGAGGATAATATGAGCGAGTCGCGGTACATTCATCATTCTGAGGGCCCGTGTGTCCTCCTGTCCTCCCACTGACACTCATAAAACTCTGCGCTCTCTTCATAATACAGACCCACCGCCTGCACCATCCGTCTGACCTGAGAGCAGGAGACAGACACCGATGACCAGCGTGTGATGATGCAACCGCGGTGAAAACCGCTGAGTTGTGAACATACAACCTGGAAATCCCTTAATACTCGCGCACTGCATACTGTGAAGGGTATACTGAGATGCCTGCTGTTTTTCGGAAATAGTATGGCTTTGATCTAGATAGCATGCTGCTTTGTACTTTTACTTGTGTGTAAATTGGCAAAATGGGCCGGATACAGTGTATTGATATTTTTTGTATATATTTATTTTTGTATAATTATTATATATATATATATATATATATACACACACACACACATTATACATTATAGAATCCATCTTATATTTAATTATTGATTTTTTTTAATTATTATTATAAAACCAAAATAAAACAGATTTAGTGTGGTTTAAAGTCACTATAAGGTTATTATTTTATTATTATTTATTTTATTTATTTTGATTATTACATTATATAATTGAATTTAAATTTAATTTTATATTTAATTATTAATTTTAACGTTTCTGTTCCTGCATTCCTCTGTATTATTATCATTACGAAACCGGTTTGAGTAGAAAAAAATACCAGTTAATAATGTTATCTTTAAAACTTTTTCTATAATATAAAGTACAGCGTTTTCTTTATTCAAAAAGAAAAAGAAAAAATGCTTTAAAGATATTAAAATATTTTTTTTAAATATATTTAAAAATGCTACTTGTATAACGCTGCTTATAAATTATAAAATTATAGTACAAAATTGCATTTTAAGAGGAAAAAAAAACATAAGTTGCGTGGGCTCACGTTGCATTTCATTTTTACATTCAGAAATAATGTAGGCTGAAATGTCGGTAAAGCAAAATGTTTACAAACATAAACAGTATATTAGTCTCCTCCTCTCCACAGCAAATCAAAGTTAAGGCTATGCGTTTAGGCTATAAAAACATCAATCCAAAAACAAATTAATTTAAGGTGATGCCTACCTCTCTCATTCGGCACGAATTTAAATTTTAGCATATTCTCGACGTATCTGGATGCTAAAAAATAATTTATTATGTAGCACTTCACTCCCATCGATGTAAAACATCTAGGGGTGTGTCACAGTGAGGCTCTGTGACTACAGACTCTTATTATAGGAAGGACTCTTATTTTGACATGGGACTGTGTACATGCATGCATATGTTTCCCTATCTGTTTTGCGCAAATTGAACACCAGTTAACACAGATATGGTTGTCAGTCATCATGTGTGATGTAATGTTGTTCCTGTCCTTATGTTGTTTTTTCCTTAGTTTGACATTTTATGATTGAAAGACTTCACCATATTGGTTTATGTATTGTACTGTGTTAAGAAGTAAAGCAAGTTGAGTTTTTGTTTCACTTTTTTTTTTTTTCGTATTGTATATCAGTGTTTTCGGTGGTTTTTGTTGTTTTTGTTTCTGTTAAAGCACATTTGTTTGTCTTCCTTAAGTTTCTTTATTACCTTTGGGTTGCCAGATGGTTTAGTCCGAGAAGGAGGGGCTTAGTGTTTTTAAGATGGCTTCTCAGATTTGGTGGGGACTCATAGAGTGAGTTGTGTGATGATTGTGAAGCATAATTGCTGTCTTTTGGGTCAACCTGTTTGACATAGCCAAATGTTTTTGTTTTAACTTTTTTTCCACATCAGTGGAAAACCTTCACTTTTGCACCTCTGGGAATAAACATTTCGAATTTTTGACTCCATTGTCACATCACCTTATTTTTTTTCGCCTCCAGCTGCCGGTACATTTTTTTTTTTTTTTTCCTCTGCAGTTGATACACCACTGGCTCCCTTACAGGGTGTAACGGTACACAGATGTCAAAACAGCTTGTTTTTCAGCTTAATATTGCAAATTGGTGTGTCTTACCATATTATTTTATTATTTATTATGATCTTAATAGAGTGTTTTCACGTTATGTCATCAATCCGGAAGTCGGCCATTGTGGCGGCATTGAGTGGAAAAATGCCATTGAATTGAACGGAACTCGCATATAGGCTTGGCGAAAAAACAAAAGTAATTCACTACGTCAGGATAAGAAATAGAAGTGACAAAGGGGGCAGATCGTACGGATGTTTACCACCTATTACAGGGCTGGACAATATGGACGTATAAGTCGTACATTCACTGCACTGCATTTGTGTTCCAAAATGTCATTTGTGTGGAAATATTGCGTTATTATTATATTTCGTCTGTAAAAGGCCATTAACAGCTGAAGACGAACATAAAATACTGTAGCAGTCAGATCACTCTCACTGGTCACGATGCACGAAATATTGAAAGAAACCCATAATAATGAACTGAGGGTATGAGTTTATATGATTTTTTTCTGTTTTCAGAAAAGTTTACATGGCATTTTCTTTTCATCTAGCATCTGCGCAGCTTTGTGTACAGCAGTAACCAAGGAAACTCTATCGCCACTTAGCATTTAGCCCTGTTTTAACTTTAGTTTGTCAAAATAAAACGACTTTTCCTGCTTGCTAAGTCCTTCTCTATATGATGTAGCAGCTTCCACACATTTTTCGTGGTTTAGACAGCATAAATTAGTAGAACAACATCTTCAGTGGTACACTAACTGTGCAATCAATGCTTCTGTTTATATATGAGTATCGCCGCAATGGCCGCGCATCCGGGTAACTGACCAGAACGTGACGTCGGTGCAAACCCTCTATTATGAACACACTAGTTTGTAGTGCAAACAGTTTTACCATTTACTGCATGTTGTTCTTCTCATTATTTCCCTATAGCGGCTAATAAACTGGAAGTCTCTTTCGAGTTTAAGAATAAGGTGGCTAATTGTCTCTTTTTTACCTTGATAAACATATCTAAAAAAAGAAATATGATATTCATGTTCCCGCCTCATGCTTTAGGAGCAAGTCCATGAAGTAAACTGCACGTGCGTTACATGCATTTATATTAATATGTTTACGTGCTTGTTTTTTCCCTTTAGATTGAAATGTTATTCGGTTTGAGCTCGATCGGATTGATTGAGGTGTTTTCATGAAGGCTTTTCTGTCCGACTGAGCATCAGTCCGATTATTTGGGCGCCTATAAGCGTAATT
Organism: Labeo catla; assembly: GCA_012976165.1. Taxonomy (NCBI): domain Eukaryota; kingdom Metazoa; phylum Chordata; class Actinopteri; order Cypriniformes; family Cyprinidae; genus Labeo; species Labeo catla. The sequence continues at coordinate 213,997 of VONZ01000679.1, forward strand.
CTCCTCACAGCTGTTCGGCTCACGCCCGCACGTTTTTTCCCGCTCTCAAGAAGTGATTATAAGTGAGGAGCCACCTCTGGTTTCCAGGGGCAACGGGAGCACTTGACTGCCACTAGAGCTCATATGTGAGGGTAAGTGTTGGCGGGCTGCAGATTAAACGGCACGTTTGCTTTGAAGTGAAGCTCTTAGTCTCGCGTTTGACACGCCGCCGTCAAGAATCACGTATGTGAAATTTCAAACATTTTCTTTAATCTTGAATCGAGCGCTGACCCGCCCAAGAAACGCGGCAGCTGTATTACTATAACAAAGTTGACTGCGTGATGTGAAGTCTAAACACAGGATTGTTTTTTGAAGTGTTGTTTTTGAATCTGCAGTTAAAATGTGAAACTAATCAACAGATAAACTAAATAAGTGCGTATTAATGTGCCATTTGGGCCGCAGCAGAACTCTCTCTGTCAGTCTCTGTATAGATTGTTTGAGTTGTCAATTGCTCCGCTTTTCTCGCATAGCGTCGCGCCGTGATATAACGCGTCTGCCAGCAGGACTCGTTCTGTTTGTTTAGGCTTTGATGAGGTTTGAGGAGGGATCTCGCACGCTTGCGTTCGCGCCCCTGCGGAGCTTTCGGGAAGAAAAATGTCCCGAGACATCAGACTTTCTACTTGGCAGAAGCATGAATGAACGTTTTCTCAGATCTGAGCTGATTTCTCATGAACTCGTAGCTTCTACTTATGGGTTAGTTTTGCAAAAAGCCCCTAAAAAAATTACATATATACACACTACCAGTCAAAAGTTTTTGGACAGTAAGATTTTTAATTTTTTTTAAAGTCTCTTCTCTTCATTTCATTGATCCAAAGTACAGCAAAAACAGTAAAATTTAGAAATATTTTTACTGTTTAAAATAACTGTTTGAATATACTTTAAAATGTAATTTATTCCTGTGATTTCAAAGCTGAATTTTTAGCATCATTACTTCAGTCGCATGATCCTTCAGAAATCTTTCTAATATTCAGATTTGCTGCTCAGTTTTTTTTTTAATTATTATGTTGAAAACAGCTCAGTAGAATTTTTACAGGTTTCTTTGATGAATAGAAAGTTCAGAAGAACAGTATTTATCTAAAATAGAAATCTTTTGTAACATTATAAATGTCTTCTTCATCACTTTTAGTCAATTTAAAGCATCCTTGCTAAATATAAATATTAATATTTTATAATTTCTTTCCAAAATGGCTTTTGAGTGGTATCGTGTATAATGTTACAAAAGCTTTTTATTTCAGATGAATGCTGATCTTTGGAACTTTCTTTTCATCAAAAAATCCTGTTTAAAATGTAACTGTTAAAATGTAACTATTTTAAATATTGATGATGATAATAATAATAATGTTTCTTGAACAGCAAATCAACATATTAGAATGATTTCTGAAGGATAATGTGACACTGCAGACCGGAGTAATGATGCTAAAAATTCAGCTTTGATCACAGGAATAAATTACATTTTAAAATATATTCAAATAGAAAGCAGTTATTTTAAATAGTAAAAATATTTCACAGTATTACTGTATTTGCTGTATTTTGGATCAAATAAAAACCCAAGCTTGGTGAGCAGAAACGACTTTTGACTGGTAGTGTATTTTTTATATTTTTTTAAACAGTATTCAATAAGTAATATCTTTACAAACCCTATGGATCTAGTGTTAGAACACTTATTGTTCTCCCTTACAGATAACTACAGTCTGGCATTTGCATTGTAGTAAATGCTGAATGAATGAATGAACGAGTGGTTTTCGGTGTATTGTATAGCTAAAAGTGTAATGCAGTCTTGCTGCTGATGCTCATACTGTCTCCTGCATGACAGTGAGATGTCATGATACACATGAGCAGAGCCAGCAAGCCCAGTTTCCATCCTCTCTTCCCAGATTTGACAGCTGCCTTCAGTTGATGTATGAGAAAGTCTCCTGGCATCATGCTTACATTACATCATTACTATATAAACCACTGTGGATAGTGTATAGTAGATATTGAACAAACAAATCAGATTTCATCTTGCAAAGATGCAAACATTGTGAATAGTTACTGTGTGCAATGGAATGAATGGTCTTATATATATATATATGGTTGTGCATGTAAATGTGCATGGTGATTGGCATCTATCCTGGTGGATGTGATTTTATGATAGCTGTGCATTTGTTAGATTTGGGAGCAGCTCTGATGTTGGAGCGTCTCAATTGTGTTTCACGGCATCTGAGTGCAGAATAAGCGTGCGAGACACTCAGTGTGCGGCGCTTTGATCTAAACTCAATCAACCAGAGATTCAGATTTCAAAGGGCCGGGACGAGAGACCTGCCGCCTGCTTCTTCAAATGAGTGTCTCCCTGAAACGAACCCGACCTCCCCCTCCGCGCTTCCCACTGCGATATTTAGGGCATTTCCCGCTCGTCTCGTCGAGAGCGGCCGAACACGTCTGGTTTTTCATTAAAGAGTTTGTTGGGCTGATGGACTGGGTCGATCAGTGAAGGCATCCTCCCTGCCTCTGATAGAGACGCTGATTACGCGGATGTCGCTCTTGTATCTAATCTGAGCCTTTTTTCTGTTCCTTGTGAAATAATGATGCCCCAGGACCCCAATTATAATATGCAGATCGGCTAGCAGTAATTACAGAAACCGCTTGCCTGTCATCTTCGTCCCAGAGAGGCTGCGGCTCGCATCACAAGAGCTTTTGTGGAGAGATAAGATGCCAGAGAAAATATCTATCTATCTATCTATCTATCTATCATATCTCTATCTATCTATCATATCTATCGTTATATCTGTTTATCTATTGTTATCTATCAGTATATGGTTATATCTTTAGTTAAATATTTGTATTGTTATATCTATCTATCTATCTTTCTATCATTCTATCTATTGTTCTATCTATCTATCTATCTATCTATCTATCTGTCTATCATTATATCTATCTATCGTTATATCTGTCTATCTATCTATCTATCTATCTATCTGTCTATCGTTCTATCGTTCTGTCATTCTATCTATCTATCTATCTGTCGCACTATCGTTCTGTCTTCTGGTCTTTCATCTGTCGTTCCATTTATCACTCTACCATTCTGTCATTCTATACTTCATTCTTTACATTCTATCGTATCTATCCTATCTATCTATCTATCTATCTATCTATCTATCTATCTATCTATTGTTGTATCTGTTTATCTGTTGTTATCTATTAGTATATGGTTATGTCTTTAGTTAAATATTTGTATTGTTATATCTATCGTTCTATCTATCTATCTGTTGATCTATCTATCGTTCTATCTATTGATCTATCTATCGTTCTATCGTTTTGTCATTCTATCTATCTTTCCATCATTCTATCTATTGTTCTATCTATCTATCGATCTATCGTTCTGTCTATTGGTCTTTCATCTGTCGTTCCATTTATCGCTCTATCATTCTGTCATTCTATCTATCTATCTATCTATCTATCATTATATCTATCGTTATATCTGTTTATCTATCATTATCTATTAGTATATCTATGGTTATATGTTTAGTTAAATCTTTGTATTGTTATATCTATATCTATCTATCTATCTATCTATCATTATATCTATCGTTATATCTATCTGTCTATCTATCTATCCATCCTTCTATCTATCATTCTATCTATCTATTTATCTGTCGTTATACCTATGTATTCTTCTATCTATCATCTATCTATCTATCATTATATCTATCGTTATATCTGTTTATCTATTGTTATCTATCATTATATCTTTAAATATTTGTATTGTTATATCTATCTATCATTATATCTATCTGTATATCTATCTATCTATCTATCTATCTATCCTTCTATCTATCTATCCTTCTATCATTCTATCTATTGTTCTATCTATCTATCGCTCTATCGTTCTGTTTAGTCTTTCATCTGTTGTTCCATTTATCGCTCTATCATTCTGTCATTCTATCTATCTATTATTATATCTATCGTTATATCTGTTTATCTATCGTTATCTATTAGTATATCTACGGTTATATCTTTAGTTAAATCTTTGTATTGTTATATCTATCTATCTATCTATCGTTATATCTATTCATCGTTGTCCATCTATCTATCATTATATCTATTGTTATATCTATCTATCTATCATCTGTCTATCTATCCTTCTATCTATCGTTCTGTCATTCTATCTATCCTTCTATCATTCTATCTATTGTTCTATCTATCTATCTATCTATCGCTCTATCGTTCTGTCTATTGGTCTTTCATCTGTTGTTCCATTTATCACTCTATCATTCTGTCATTCTGTACTTCATTCTTTACATTCTATCATATCTGTCCTTCTATCTATCTATCTATCTATCTATCCTTCTATCTATCATTCTATCCATCATTCCATCTATCCATCTATCTATCTATCTATCCTTCTACTATCCTTCTGTCTATCCTTCTATCTATCATTCTATCTGTCATTCCATCTATCCATCTATCTATCTATCTATCTATCTATCTATCTGTCTGTCTGTCTGTCTGTCCTTCTATCCTTCTATCTATCGTTCTATCTATCTGTCCTTCTTTCTATCTATCTGTCCATATCTATCTATCCTTCTGTCTATCCTACTATCATTCGTTCTATCTATCGTTCTGTCTGCCTATCTATCTATCTATCTATCTATCTATCTGTCTGTCTGTCTGCAATAGCATAATGGAACACGCTGATGACCTATCACTTCTGCATGAATACGGTATGCAGAGGGTATGCAAATACATACATTAACAGGCCGGTAGGACAGCCTATTGTAGTCCTGATACTGAGAAATATGATTGTATGAACATTTTATGGTCCTATGCCTTCTACAAATGATATAAATACATTTAGATCACTTAACTTAGTGATTGCTATCGTGATGTGAAGAGACTTTCAACCAGCACAACAAAAAAATGTTTTTTAACCAAATCACCTACCCTGTCTGGAACTTTTTTTGAGGCTTTAATCTGACTTTCATCACTTTATGTGAACGAACGCATTATCTATCGGTCAGTCATCAGGAACCATCATTCCCTTAATTTCTTCATATATTCATTCATCACACTTCATGATATCAAATCATTTTACGCATTATGAACAAATGCCTTATCTCCAGGTCATGATCGGAGCATGGATGGATTTTCCAGCATGCCTTTTGTCTGGACGGAAGTCGTGGAAACCCCCTGTGGGTTTGACAGCGGCCCCCACACTGTCGGCGGCCGCTTGAATGGGATTATGGGTAAATGAAGAGGCGCTCTGGAGGAAACGGTTAAGAGGATTTGGGTGTGTTATTAGCCATATGTGGAGGGATTCTGCTCAACACGTCTTCATCTCACATGGGGCTCGTTTGAGCAGCGCACGCCACCACATACAGAGAACCTGACATCACCTGTGTTTAGAGCAAAACTGGACTGAAACTCTTTTACATACTAGATTTTTAATGTATTCACACTACCTGTGAAAAAGTTTTAAATCTGCAATGTCTTCCAGGGATTCATCACTTGCTGTGGCCGCTGACGATCAGGTGTGAGCGACCGCCGAGCGCTCTCTCTTTGAAGTGTGCGCATCACTTCCTGCAGGGCCTGTAAGGGTTGATAAGAGAGAAACGATTCCTCCACACTGATTTGCACTCTTTCTGACGCCGTCTCTTCTGCGCGTCGGCTGGTGGACAGTGTTTTGTGGGCCGGTTGAGGGGGGAGTCATATCTTCTGGGCTTTGACGGGGAGGATAATTGAATTGTGTTTGTCTGAAGTGGCGGATGAGCTTGTTTCACTCACGGGGTCAGTCATGGGAAACGCTGCACTTGAGTGTTTCGCTCGTGCACTTCTGAGAACAACTTTATCTCGTGGCGAGATGCTTGTTTTCTTGCGATAACTCTCTGAACGTTGGCTGATAACTCCGGATCTGATGTTGGCCGTTCAGGTTGGCAGCGTTGGGCGGTTTCCAAAATGTTATCTGAGATGATAACGGCATCTTGAAAAAGAGAGAAGATTGAGTTGTTTGCTTTTCTTTGCAATATAGATTGGCCTCAACACAAATACGAGGTGTTTGGTCTTCGTGTCTTGAGTTGTTAAAGAGGTTCCACTTGTATAATAGTGCAGAGAAGATGTTTAGATGTTAAAGGGATTGTTTAATCAAAAAAATAAAGTTCTGTTATCATTTACTCAGCCTCATGTCATCCTGCATGACTTTTTTCTTCTGTAGAACTCAAAAGGAGATGTTTTGCAGAATGTTCATGCTGTTTTTGAATGCAATCAAAATCAGTAGGAACTGAAGCTGTTGAGCTCCAAATTACACAGAAGCACCACTAATAATGTTATGTGCATTATATTTCAGGTCTTCTAAGAATTTAAAGACCAAACTAAGAGTTTAAACTTTGGTTTTTAACAGCCCGACATGCCTGAATTTGGGGCTATCACAGGAGGGCAGTAGGAGTGTTATGACCTTATTTAAAAGCATTCGCTGATGGTGCTAAAACATCGCGCTTCATCATAACTAACCAGTGTCTGTTGTTCCACAGCGGTGTTCACAGAGGTGCCTCATGACATTACGGCACAGAGCGGACAGGATGTGGAGATGGCCTGCTCCTTCAGAGGCGCAGGAACGCCCTCCTACTCGCTGGAGATTCAGTGGTGGTACATCAGGAACCACAAAGAATGGACCGACAAGCAGACGTGGAGCACCAATCAGGTACAGGCGGGAATTACCCAAAATGCAGTGTTTGTGCTCCAGACGTGAGTGATTGCTCAAATTGTGTGTGTTGTTGAGGAGAAGCAAAGTGCTTTACTAAATGATAAAAGGAATATTTGCACCTGCTAGACCAGAAAACAGGTGAAGAAATCCCATAGATGCACACTGAACATGAGCCAGAACTAGATACAAAAGGATGCTCTTGTTACACCAGACAGAAAGAAACCACCTAGCAGCCTCTAAGAACACTCGTGCAACCACATAGGAACCATCCACAACACCCTAACAACCACCCAGAATGTTGGCAACCACCAAAAACACTAGCAATCATTCACAACACCTAGCAACCACCCACAACACCCTAACAACAACCCAGGGCACTAGCAACCATTCACAACACCTAACAACCACCTACAACAGTAGCAACCACCCACAACACTAGCTGCCATTCACAACAGTAGCAACCACTACAACATCTAGCACACCCACACTCACCACCCACATCTTCAGCAAACCTACAACGGTAGCAACCACCCACAACACTAGCTGCCATTCACAACTAGCAACCACTCACAACATCTAGCAAACACCCACAACATCCTGGCAACCACCCACAACACTAGCAACCATTCACAACACCTAGCAACAACCACGGAACACCTTAACAACCACCCACAACGCAATCACTCGCAACACCCAGCAACCACCCACAACACCCTTACAACCACTCGGAACGTAGCAGCCACCCACAGCACTAGCAATCACCCACAGCAACCTAGCAACCACCCACAACACCCTGGCAGCCACCCAGAACGCTAGCAACCACCCAGAACAGGTAGCAACCACCCACAACACCCTTACAACCACCCAGAACACCCTAGCAACCGCTCAGAACACCCTAGCAACTGCATATCAATTAAGACTACCCTAGCAACCACCCAGAACACCCAAGCAACCACTTAGCAACCAGCGCTGTATCAGTGTTGCAGTAATGGCACACTATTAACACACATATGATCTGTCATCTGTCATCTGTAGGTTGAGGGTTCAGTGTCAGTGTGTGGAGGATTACATCTGATCCAGAAAGCATAATGTTAGTAAGATGATAATCCCAGCGTTCTGTCAGCGGCGTCCCCTTGAGTTCAGCCCTTAACCTGCGCAAATATCTGCCTGCAATTACCATTACTAACAATACATGGAACAACATGATCTGTAGCGGCCCGCTGTCACCCGCCTGCAATTATACGGCCATTTCTTCTTCCTGCCTGCACTCGTGCCAGTCAAACACAGCGGCCTATTTTAAGAGACCGAGAGAGAGCGAGGGTTCAGTGCGCACACACACACACATTAATAACCAGCTGTCAGTCAAAGGTTTCAGCTGCACAGCATCACCTGCGTGAACAGACGATTGCAGACGTCTTGAGAAATTCAGTACATTATAAAGTGGCCATATAGTCAGTTTGGACACTTAAAACATCTGAATGTCTGCATTATATATCAAAATATCACAGCAGTGTCATTTATTGTAAAGAAAGATGCTCAATTATACATTACAAGCAAAACATTTGACAGAAAGACATTTGTCGGGTTTGAAATGAACACAATAGATCTAGTGTTGACAATGAAGACTGAAAATCACTAGAAACAGAATCATGAAGTGCTCAATTTTAAATCTAATGCAAGGAGGTTTAAGCATTTTAAGTGTCCAAATGTGTTTTGGTGCTGCTGTATTGTTAGTAGGTATGTTAGTATTATATTAGTAGGCATCAGGGTGTTACTTCAACTGTGGGTGTGTTTGATCCTGTGGACTTTTAGACTATGTTCTTAAATGATTTCATTGGTCTCCTAATAATGTCCAATAGTGCACATGCACAGTTAATCAAAATAAAATGCAATATGGCTTAGTGCAGTGGTTCTCAAACTTTTTACAGTGGCGAACCTCTGGGGCATTTAACATTCTTCTGAGTACCCCCACTTAGACCGCAGTCACTTATTTTCCATTAAGGGATATTTTGCCCCCTTAAAGGAGAAGTCCACTTCCAGAACAACAATTTACAAATAATTTACTCACCCCATAGTCATCCAAGATGTTCATGTCTTTCTGTCTTCAGTCGTGAAGAAATTATGGTTTTTGAGGAAAATATTTCAGGATTTTTCTCCATATAATGGACTTCATTGGTGCCCCGATTTTGAACTTCCAAAATGTAGTTTAAATGCAGCTTCAAAGGCTCTAAACGATCCCAGCCGAGGAAGAAGAGTCTTATCTAGCGAAACGATTTGTCATTTTTTTGGAAAATAAAATTTCTTATACTTTTTAATCACAAATGCTTTGGGATGCTTTGTACTATTGAATCACGTCGAAAGGTACTACAGACCCAGTGTTTACAAAGCGAACGTGCAAAGACTAAGTAAGTGCAAGTAAGTCAAATGCTGTTTACAAACAAAAAGGTACAGCGATGTTGGACGATTCTGAAGTTGTAGGAGAAAATGAGATGGAGTTTTTTGCTACTCTACCTTTTTGAGCCGGAGTACACAGACCATGAACTTAGACGTGATTCATAGCATTGTGCTACATGAGCTTTTGTGCTTAAAAAGTATACAAATTTTTTATTTTTTGAAAAAAAATTTCATTAGATAAGACCCTTGTTCCTCAACCGGGATTGTTTAGAGTCCTTTGAAGCTGCATTTAAACGACATTTTGGAAGTTCAAAATCAGGACACCAATGAAGTCCATTATATGAAGAAAAATCCTGAAATGTTTTCCTCAAAAAACATAATTTCTGTACGACTGAAGACAGAAAGACATGAACATCTTGGATATCAAGGGGGTGAGTAAATTATTTGTAAATTGTTGTTCGGGAAGTGAACTTCTCCTTTAACAGGAACTGAAGTGGGAGAGTGAGAAGGGGGCGGGATCAGGTGAGGTCCACGAGCCGGGACTCAAACTCGGGACGTCCAGAGCGCCAGTGCACTATATGTCAACGCGCTGCCCACAAAGCTATTGGCACACTGTTTTTGTAGTTTAAGACAGAATGTCTGGATCTAGGACAAAAAAAACAAATAAATAAAAATCTAAACATGCAAGACATTTAAAAAGTAGCAAGAATAAATGATGAAGACCTAGTTAAGTGTTTCCAAGACCGTTGCATAACAAAATCACATTGAAATCTGTTCATTTTAATAAAACCGCTGGGACATAAAAGTGGCCGGAGTTGAAGAAACACAAACATGAGGTGAGCAGAGCACAGGAGAGGAGAGGATACAGCGGTATTAATGGACCCGCGAGTCTGCAGCAGGTAACAGTCCACACAACATTAATCACAACCAGTAGAAATAGCTGCAGGTTCCCCAGACACCAGAGAGAGAGAGAGAGAGAGAGTGAGTGGGAGAGATTGCAGGGCTTCCCGCTGTGAACTCAAGATGCTTTTTAATTGGATGGAGGGATGAAAAAGAGGGACATGGAGAAACTCTTGCTCACCTTTGCGTCATGCATTATTCATGAAGGGCTCTTGAGGATCTGCCGTGGCCAGTTAAGATCGCATGGCGTAGAACCAACATCTCATTCCAGCACACTGGACTTGAGCGTCATTATATATCTGTGTGTGTGTTTGAATATCCTGCTAGTTTTTGTTTTACTCATAGTAACTGCATTAGATGCATGAATATTCTCTACTGAAAGGGCCAAAATTAAATAATTCACCCAAAAATTAAAAATGTTGTTCATTTTGTGTCATTTTGTGTCATGTTTGTGAGTTGAACATTTGGGTGAATTGTTGCTTTGACAATTGCAAAACACATTTAAAAGCAACTGTTTAGCTGATAAATAATGGAAAAAAAAGCAGCATTAACACACTTTTCTGTTGTAAATGACATGAGCCATTCAAATCAAAGCGTCTGTAAAAGAAACATCAGTGACTAAAGCAACTTACATGTCTTCAAATAACTTTAATCTTAGTGCAGAATTCACTTTCAGATGTTTTACTTTTTTTCTTGCTAACTGCTTAGATGAAGTCGATAAAGCTGAAATATGGCAAAATAATATAATACTCAAATTAGTTTTTTATGTGTTTATAATTATTATTATGAGAGTTGAGAGTTGATGGAAGGTCAAACATACAAATATACAGTAAAAAAAATAATAATATATATATATATATATATATATATATATATGAAATGCTCAAATTATTTTTTTAATGTGAAAAAACGTTAGAAATAAGTTAATTAATTAATTAATTAATTAATTAAATTTACAGGAAAATACCGTTTCATGTATTGCATATTTAGACTGCTATTTTTATTTAGTTACTATATTAGCTTGTTGTATTATTGAATTTGTAATTGCATGTTCAGTTCAGTTTATTGCATGCTTGTAGCCTTTAAGGGTGAGAAAAAAATAATAAATAATAAAATGTATTATTATGAGAGTTCAGTATATTTAAGAGTTGATGGAAAGAACAAAACATACAAACGTACAGTTAAAATCAATAAATTATTTAAAAATAAAAACATGAAAAATAAAAATCAATTTAAAAAAGAAAAAAAAACATTATATTATATTTATATTTATTCATATTTTGATATTTAAATGTCTATATCTATATATGTCTATATATATATATATATATATATGTGTGCATATACATTAATTTTAAAGTATTAATAATTTGTGTGTATTTGTCATTTTTATTCTTTTAAATATGCTTATACAAATGTACAGTTACAATAAATAATTCAAAAATAAAAACAATGAAAATCAATTTAAAAAAGAAAAAACATATTAAAATATTCTGTATTTTATTTTGTATTTAAAATGTTATTTTATATTTATTTTATATTTAAATGTTTATATATATATTTATTTTAATGTTATAATTTTTTATATATATATTTGGGACCCTAATTCTGAACATACAGTTTTAAATAAAATCTGATTGAATGAATGTTGATTGAATGAATCTGATTGATGAATGTTGATGTGATGTATGACTGTGATGTATGAGTGTTATTTTATAATGATTTATTTTGAATGAGATATTTTTGTATTTTGTTTTCACATTAATTTTAGTTAAAGTTTTAGTTATTTTGTGTGTGTATTTGTCATTTTTGTTATACATTTTGAATATGCCTATATGGATTTTATTACATTTTATTATAGTATCATAGTTTATTTATTTAGATTTTTGTTGTTTTAGGATTTCAGTATAAACGAAACAAAATGAAAAACGTAGCTTTTGTAACTAGTTGAAATAAAATAAAGTTTTACATTTATTTTTATTTAGTTTTAAGTAAACGTTTATTTCAAGTAATGTAATTTTTTTTAAATTAACCCTGAATATGACTTCTTTTTTTTTTTCATTGTAGGTGGTGCCACAGAATGAGATGTCAAAGGATGCCACCAAAATCAGTGTAAGTGTGTGAAGTTTGTCATTTCCTCATTTCCCTCGTGAACGTCTGTTTCGCGTTCATTCGCGGCTGCCGTCTTTTTCTCAGTGAGAGGATGTAAAAATACATGTTGTGAGTGTTTGTCAGGGTGAATAACTGGAGCATGCAAACACAACATCACACTCGCTTGGGCTAAAGGTAATTTGTTAGCAACTTGCTGGTTGAGCCGCTGCAGGCTATGAGTGTGTATGTGTGTGATGCTGGAGTCTCCTCATGTTAAAGTCATACAGCCACAGAGAGAGGCTCACAATCACAGTGAGATGAAGCGGCTGCGGTTTGGAGTGTTTGCTGACAGTTCACACCAGTGCTGCTGTATCAATATCAGCTGCGATTGTGCCGCAGGTGATCATAACTGTGCTGATATTCAAACTAACAGCATGATTGTCAGTGCAATTTTGTATAAACAAGCATTTAATGCTGAGCAACAAATTTCAGACACACTCTTACATGAACATTTGTTTAATTTGTCATTATCTAAATGAAAACGATCCCAAAACATAAGCCAAAACAGGATCGTGAATTGGAATTTTATGTAGCAGTTTACACAGGTACGATTTTACAGCTTGTAAAAATTTGAGGAAATAGCTTTTTTTTTCAATAGCTCAAAATAGCACAATTTTTTTAAATAGCATTTTTTTGTGTTTATTTTAATACTTTTTAATGTATTTAATATTTTTTTTTCCTTTCATTTTTAAGCTCCAGTTGTATTGCTGTTTTTTTATTGCTGTTGTTGTTACTATTATTATTATTTCTAAATAAAATTATTAAACAAAATAGTGTTCACTGTAAAATAACAGAAATGGAAAATTTACGAAAAATAATTTTGTATTTTTTTTTTTCTTCATTTTTAACATGATGCTTTAATATGAACCATTGTTATGTTAGCATCATTGAGATGTTATAGTTGTTTTTTTTCTGTTTTTATATTTTCAGTTTTTATTTTAAAGTTTTAGTCATTTTTTGTGTTTTTCTTATTTTTAGTAGTTTGTTTTTCTTATAATCTAAATATATAGCTTTCATACATTTTAATTTCAATTTTTTAAAATTAGTTTCAATTTTTATATTTTTGGTTTTCATTTTAAAGTTTTAGTCTTTTTTTGTGTTTTGTGCTTTTTTCATTTTGATTTCAGTTTCAGTTTTTTTTATTAATTAATTAATTTCTTTCTGTTTTTTCATTTTAAAGTTTTAGTCATTTTTTGTGTTTGTCATTTTTTGTGTTTTTTTTTAATCATATAAATATATAGATTTTATTTGTTTTGATTTCAGTTTTAGTTGTTTTTTTAATGGTTTCTATTTCTATGTATATATTCTTTCATTTTAAAGTTTTAGTCATTGTTTTGTGTTTGTCATTTTTAGTAGTTTGTTTTTCTTAATATCTAAATATAGCTTTTATTTTGATTTCCATTTTAGTTATTTTAGTAAATCAAGTTAAACTACATAAAAATGAGAAATGTTGCTCAAATAGCTTTTTTTTTAAATTCAGTTTGTTTATTTTAAGTAATGAGGTAGTTTTTTATGGTTTTAGTATACCTATAAAAACCCTGATCTGAACCAGTAGGCCCAATAAATGTTTTTTGTGCCACTCAATGTCCGAATTTCTGATGACATTAAATAAAAGGTTATAATTATTTTGTTTATTTTCTCATCATCTGTTAGTCACACAATTACTGCTGTTTGGCATCTAAATAGCTCTTATAAAATGTCTAACCAGGATGTGGATAGTCAAATTGGAGAAAATGTAGTTTTGCAGGCTTGTTCTCTCAGTAGGATGTTGAAGGTGAGTGTTACCTGTGTGTATGTGTGTGAATGTGTGTGTGTTTGTGTGGGTGGATAAATCAAAGCATCTCTCTCTGCTACTTCATAAAATATTCACAAGGACATTTGCTTCTAGTGTGAAAGCAGAGCTCTGGATCTGAGGCTGAAGGTTCACTGGAACCATGCCGTCCAGTTGCTGACATTCACAATGGTGCTGTTTTACACTCTCTTGCATCTAACTGTGATGTTGTTTCTGATTCTAGAGAAGAAGCTGATAGCTAGAGCGTATTTGCTATTACACTTGACATATGTAGCACTGTGGAAACGGCGCCAGCGAGTGAAGTGGAGTTAATGTTAGCGTGTTTGTGTGTGTGCATGTGGGTTTGTGAATGTATGTTTATTTATCCACCTGATCCACACTCAATCTGCTTCACTGGCAGACGGCTTTATTGAGCGTCTGGACTCACGCTCAGAGTCCTCTGGGAATGCTGACCGCTTTAGAGAGAGATTGTCCTATTGTCTTTGTGCTTCAGAGGTAGAGAGAGAAAGAGAGAGAGATGTGGGAGTGAACGTGTCTCTCGTGTCTGTGGTTCCACAGCAGCATGTCATTACTGCTCACATGCAGACTGCTGCCTTTCACTCACTTACTGCATTTAACTGCATTTCATTGCCTCCACTGTTGCATTTCACTTTCTCACTGTATTTGATTGCATTACTTCCACTGATGCATTTCACTGTGTTGCATTGCCTTAGCTGTTGTATTTCACTCCCTCTTTTCATTTTACTGCACTGCATTGCCTCATTTGGTGCATTTCATTCACTTGTTGCTTTTAACTGCATTTTATTGCCTCCACTGATGCATTTCACTTTGTCCACTATTGTATTTTACCGTCTCACTGCATTTCACTGCCTTAGCTGTTGTATTTCACACACTTGCTGCATTTTACTGCATGTCATTGTCTCCACTGTGGCATTTTACTGCCTCCACTATTGCATTTCACTGTCACTGAATGACTGCTTTGCTTCCACTTATGCATTTCGCTTCATTGCCTGAACTGTTGTATTTTACTCCCTCGCTGCATTTTACTGCATTGAATTGCGTCCACTATTGCATTTCACTCACTGCATTTTACTGCATGTCATTGCCTCCCACTGTGGCATTTTACTGCCTCCACTATTGCATTTCACTCTCACTGTAGTGACTGCTTTGCTTCCACTGATGCATTTCACTTCATTGCCTTAACCGTTGTATTTCACTCCCTTGCTGCATTTTACTGCATTGCATTGCCTCATCTGTTGCTTTTCACTTACTTGCTAGATTTAACTGCATTTCATTGCCTCCACTGATGCATTTCAATGTGTCCACTATTGCATTTCACTCCCTCACTTCATTTCATTGCATTGCCTTAACTGTTGTATTTCACTCCCTTACTGCATTTTACTGCATTTCATTGCCTCCACTATTGCATTTCACTGTCACTGCATTTGACTGCATTGCTCCACTAATGCATTTCACTCTCTCACTGCATTTCATTGCATTGCCTCAGCTGTTGTATTTCATGCACTTCCTGCAGTTTCCACTGATGCATTTTACTGCTTCCACTATTGTATTTCACTCTGTCACTGCATGTGACTACATTGCTTCCACTGATGCATTTCACTTTGTCTGTTGTTTTTTTCAGTTACTCACTGCATTTCACTGCCTCAACAACTAATGCATTTAACTCCCTCACTGCATTTACTGCATTGCATTGCCTCATCTGTCACATTTCACTTACTTGCTGCATTTTATTGCATTTCATTGCCTGCACTGATGCATTTCACGCTCTCACTGCATTACATTGCCTCAGCTGTTACATTTCACTCACTTGCTGCATTTTACAGCATTTCATTGCCACCACTGATATATTTCACTGTATCCACTATTGCATTTCACTCTCTCACTGCATTTCACTGCATTGCATTGCCTTAGCCGTTGTATTTCACTCACTTGCTGCATTTCATTGTATTACATTGTCTTAACTGTTGTATTTCACTTGCTCACTTCATTTTACTGCATTTCATTGCCTTCACTGATGTATTTTACTGACTCCACTATTGCATTTCACTCTGTCTCTGCATGTGACTGCATTGCTTCCATTGAAGCATTTCATTGCCTCCACTGATGAGTTTCATGGTGTCCATTTAACTCTCTCGCTGCATTTCACTTCATTTCATTGCTTTTACTGTTGCATTTCACTCACTGCATTTCTACTGCATTTCATTGCCTCCAATGATGCCTTTCACTCTCTAACGACATTTTCATTGCCTCCACTATTGCATGTCTCTCTATCACTGCATTTCACTGCATTTAATTGCCTCCATTGATGCATTCTACTCTCACTTGTTTTTCAGTGCATTGCACTGCCTGTACAAATCCATTCCACTTTCTCACTGCATTTCATTGCATCTACTGATGCATTTGACTCTCTCACTCTATTTCATTACCTCTATGGTTGTTTTTTGTTGCATTCCACTCTCTCACTGCATCTACTGCTGCATCACACTGCCCCCTTTCACTAAACTCACATTTTTAGTGCAATATCCCAAATGTAGCATAAAACTATGCAGATATAAACCCAGTTATTCCAGTCTCCACTGCTTCCTTTCATTGCCTCTTACAGCCTCCACTGTAGCATTTCACTGACCTCATCTCAAATGCTGTCCTAAACCCTTTGGGTCCGATGAGTCCACACTCAATGCTGCACAGTTGTCCAATATAGAGTCCACATTTGGGACAGAGCCACTGTCTCACTGCTGTCTCGCATATTACATCTACTGTTGTGTTTCACTGAGGCACATGATGGTCCACACAGGAGCTCTGATGTTCAGAAGCCAATTTTAGCCTGCAGGACATAAAAAGGAGAGCTGGGAACGGTTAGAAAAGACCTTGTTAACAAATCCAGAGTTTTATTAAATTTGTAAATTAATCACTGTACATTAGGACAATTGTTTTGCATTACAAGTTTTCTTAAATATTATGTTTAAATATGCAAATTATGCATTATGTAATGAAATATGCACTAATAAATATGCATGCATTTGCAGAATAGCATTCTGATCACTGGATTAAGGAGGTTCACAATACTTGTTTGGTTTTGTTGACACATTACAGGTTTTTACAGTGGATTTTTGATCCATAAAACAGACAAAAATAAAGTACATTTTCACAATGTTTTCAGGAGTAAAATTTAATAGAAACCAGACAAATGATATTTGAACAACAAACCCATCTTCAGAATATAGAGAGAAATAAAACTGTAGTTTGGTTAAATTTGTGGCTCAGTGCAGAATAAAAACATATTCTGAGAAATATGTACTGTAATTAAAATCTACAGATACAAAATTGTAATAAACATATAAATGTGTAATTTGGTTATTTTCCTAAAGACATGTTAAGGAAGCAAAATAGCTTAAAATCAAAAAAATTAACCAGTGCATGAAAAAACTAGTGTGTTGTCTTATATGTTCTCGAAAGGCTGTTCTAGATCTGATATTTTGGCCTACTAGTCATCTCGGCTTCATCCCAAATCAGTCGGAGTCCATTTGAAATCAGCATTTTCGAGGCTGATTCATGATTTAATACCCTGCCTGCTCACTTTCTGACATCTCCTGACCGGTTCTCCTGTCCGTTTCTCCGTAGGTGGTGAAGGTTGCCGGAAGCAACATCTCCCACAAGCTCCGTCTGTCCAGCGTGAAGCCGTCGGACGAGGGCACGTACGAATGCCGCGTCATCGACTTCAGCGACAGCAAGCTGCGCCACCATCGCGTGCGCGCGTACCTGCAGGTGGAGCGGCCCGAGGGGAACGCGGCTCCTCCGGTCCATCAGGGCGCGACGTCGCAAGAGGAGGTTCTGCAGTCCGACCACCACAAGCACCAGCCGGCCCACCACGCCCACCACAAACCTGGCCGAGAGCTCAGGAAGAGGTCAACTGATGATAGCACCACTGACTGCACTGAGAGCTGTGCACTTTAGGTTCCTCTTATCTTTAGTTACTACGCCACCCGAACACCCTGTACACCTACACCACCCAAATACCCCATAATTCCTTAAGCCAACACCTAAACCTAGGGATAGCTCACCTGAAAATTACAAATCTGTCATTTACTCACCCTTGTGTTGTTCCAAACTCATATGACTGATTTTATTATGTAAAAAAAACATTTAAGGTTTTTGTGACTTTATTTTATATATATATATATATATATATTGAATATATGTATATAATATGAATATATATATATATTGTTTTATGTGCATTTTGTCCTTTGTTATTATAATTTTTTTAGGCCCTGGTCACTATCTTCTTCCAAAGAGCAAATAAAATTTTAAATCAATTTTGTTTCATGTATTTAAAAAAAAAGGTCTTTTTGAGTTTTTTTTTTCTTTTGCCTTTTAAAGCATTATTTTATTGTTTTTTTTAAGCTTTAATTTGTTTTACTTACTTATTTATTGTATTTTGGGTTCTTTCTGGGTCCACTCTTTTTATTTTATCTTAATTTATTTTTTTATTAGATCATACGGTGTTTTGTGTGGTTTTTAAGGTTTTTTTATTTTTTTATTTTTATCTTATTTTATTTTTTGGCCCCTGGTCACTATTTCCAAAGAGCAGCTTAAATATTTTCTAAATAATTTATTTTGTGTTTCATGGAAGAAAGTGAGTTAAACAGGTCTTTATTTTATTTTATATATTTTTATTTTATTTTATGTTATGTTATGTTATTTTATTTTGTGATATTCTTTTTTTTTTTTTTTAAGATTTATTTATTAATTTATTTATTTATTAGCCCCTGGTCACTGTTTACTTTCAAAAAACAGCTTAAATACATAATTTCATATTTTGTGGAGGAAAATGGGTCAAACTGGTTTGAAGCAACATAAGGATTGAGAGCATAAATAATGAGAGATTTTTGATTTTCGAATGAACTATCTTCTTAACAAAAGATGTATATTTCTGTATAAAAACGAAGGTAGATGTCTGTTCAGAACAGCGAGTGCATGTGACAAACGTTTCTAATAATATTTGCCAATGAGCAAGAAACCAAATTGGACAGTTGATTTAAATTCTTTGGTCATTCTTAGTTTGATCAGATTCATGGTTTTGATACGATGTATAGACGGCTAGAAGCGGCAGAACAAACGTGAATGTTTGAAATACTCTTCATCAGGTCTAAATGATGACATTTACATGCTGTAATATTACTATCATTGTTTACACGTATAATGTTACAGGCACCAGTCAGAGGGTTTTTGTTCTGGACTGGCATTTGATGGCACAATGCGATTTGATAGGTTCCAGCTTTTGCCATTTTGTTCCATGAAGCTTTTGTGTCAATGGAAGGATGGTGCGCACACAATATTACAACGTTTTGTGGTTTTTATGCAGCTTTAAA
Organism: Labeo catla; assembly: GCA_012976165.1. Taxonomy (NCBI): domain Eukaryota; kingdom Metazoa; phylum Chordata; class Actinopteri; order Cypriniformes; family Cyprinidae; genus Labeo; species Labeo catla. The sequence goes on from VONZ01000679.1 coordinate 233,342, forward strand.
AAGATCCTGAAACACTCACAGTAAGTTCAATGGTATTAACAACACCTTTGTTTCTGGTTTCTTTGATTTTTACAGTTTGATTCAATAGTTCCTTTTTGTTTCTGGAAGTAATACATGTACAGATTGTGTATATTAAGTAATCCTACAAAAGACTGGTTTCACCTTCAATGTATGTCTTTATCAAATAAAAAACATTGTACATTGATCATATATTGTTGTGTATCATTAATACATTATTTGCTTGCTTTTTTTTATTAACATTAACATTTTTATTCAAATTGGGTGAAATTTTACCTGAAAATTCTAATCACGAAGTCACGTGACCAATAAATTGTCGATATGTCACGGAATTAAAAATTAAAAACTAACGCTGCAGGTTTTCATCGTAACATGAAAGTAGTATAGCGTATCTATTTTTACATTTTAAATTCCTTATTTTTTATTGTTTTGAATTTATGTTTCTGAAAAAGGCGCTGTTGTAGAGATTTCAAATGTTCAGTGTTTTAAATGTTAGTGATGTGGGTAGTGTGTGGTCAAAAAAAAAAAATTGTAAAATTAAATATAGAGTTGCTATATCGGGCGGTAATGGTCAGAAATTCAGCAGGAGTGGGATTAAGAAACTTAGCTCTATGACCCATTAAATATAACTCTATAATATTATTATTGCACTTTAAATAAAATAAAAAATAAATACAGTGCAATAATACTATTGTATTTTAAAATAAAAAGTGTTAAATAAAAATGCAATTATTTTATAGTAGCCCGCACTTATAAATATTAATGTTGTTGTACTAATATGTTCATATTTACATTTTCAGTTTGTTTTATTTCTCTATTACTTGAATTTTTATCCACCTTTTTTCTCAACGTGGAAGTAAGCCTATGCGTGAGACTAGCGGTTTATTATCCGCTATAGGGAAATAATGAAAAACCAGTGGGCTCATAATTCAGATAATACATTAAAATAATATGTGACTCTGGATCACAAAACCAGTCATAAGGGTCAGTTTTTCAAAATTGAGATTTATACATCATCTGAAAGCTGAATAAATAAACTTTCCATTGATGTTTGTTAGTATAGGACAATATTTGGTCGAGATACAACTATTTGAAAACCTGGAATCTGGGGTGTAAACAAATCAGAATATTGAGAAAATTGCCTTTAAAGTTGTCCAAATAAAGTTCATAAAACAATGTATATCACTAATCAAAAATTAAGTTTTCATATATTTACAGTAAGAATTTTACAAAATATCTTCATGAAACATGATCTTTACTTAATTTCCTAATGATTTTTGCCATAAAAGAAAAATCAATAATTTTGACCATACAATGTATTTTTGGCCATTGCTACAAATATACCCCAGCGACTTAAGACTGGCTTTGTGGTCCAGGGTCACATATGGTAAGATGCACCAATTTGCAATATCAAGCTGCAAAATGAGCTATTTTGTACAGATAAAATTAGCTGGACATGAGACCAGAAGCCAGACCCATAGAATTTACAGACAGCCACTTAACAAACAGCTTAAATCATTAAGCTTTTATGCACTGCCAGTTTTAGCGCTGTGGAGTGAAGTGTGTCAGCGAAAATGAAGTGTCACCAACCAACCAGCTTAGATTTATGCATTCAGTTTGAATAGAAATCTTATGCAATATTACAGTTAGTCAGTCTAAAACGGTGATTGTGCATTAACAGCTGTAAACCATGAATGCGTTTCCTAATAGCATCATTAGCTAACAATGATCGCAAGTTCCTTTGAACTACTGGTAATGATGGAACTTGCGACCATAGTTGCTTTTGGGAAACGGACCCCATGTCAGTAAACGAGCAGTCTGAACTTATTTACCCAGTGCATTTTTTTTTCTTTGCATCTTTAGTTATAATATTATAGAACACTCCAAATGGTAGTGATAAAACTGTAGATAATTTACTAAAAAGACCTTTAAAGTTGACTGTTACCTTTCAATCTAACAAAAGAGCTTCACCGCCTACTTAACCCCAAAAACCACCTCAATTCTTCATTACTTTGTCACTTCAATTTGCTTTGTCGTCTTTACCGGCGGCGAATCCCTCAAACAAAGCTCATGTCAAGTGGTTTGACTCTATAATGATGCTTCCGCACTTATCAGAAGCGGCCGAGAGGAAATTGCATTAGCCCCGTATGCCGCATGTTAGCCGTTCGCCCCGGCGCTCGGGGCCCGGTGAATAATAGCGCCTCTGTCAGCCCTGGCAGCAGGATAAATAGCAAAGTACAGTGCAGATAACACGGCAGCAGGCTAACACAAAGCATATGAGGCAGCTTTAATGTGGCTCTCACGGGCGGCACATTTATTAGACTGTCAAGAGAAGAGGCCGCGACCACACGAGACCGAACGGGAGATCCGGACCAACAGGACAAAGCTGTGTGACTAAACCAGAACCTGCTGGATTTTATTGAGGTCTACAAGTCTCTCAGAAATAGCATTAAACATGTAATCCAGATAGATTATTAATATAAAACTTAATTAATATAAAATGTAATTAATTAATTAATAACTAACCGTACAATAACATAACATTATTTTGTTTACGAATTGATTTATTAATCTATAAATTAATAATTAATTTCTATAATATCATATTGTAATTATTTGATATTTTAATGTGCAATTTAAAAATTTGTAATTATAAAAATAATCCATAATTAAAGGTATTCTTTTAATAAATAAACAATGTCAAACACTCAAAAAGTGTATCATTTAAAATTCTTACATTTATAAGTGAAATTTCAAAATTAAAAACCAACTGGATTTAGCTGTATGATAAATGCTTAAAAACTTGCATTAAAAAAATGAATAGTATATAATGTAAAATAACATTCATTTTGTATTGTACAGTCATAACACAAACAAACCTCTATAATGGTACTGATTGCTTTCTGCCATAATACCAGATAATTATTACAGTAAAACTGTAGAATTTGATATAAACCACAAATGTCATCCAAAAAAAAAAAACGAAATGATGATTCTGAAAGATCCTATATTATTATTTTTTATTTTAGAGAAGTAACAATAACTGTTGTTAATAATTCCAAAAATTGAATTTTATTAGAAAAAATTATCTACATATACATTTTTGTATTTTTTTTTTTGTAAGGAATAACAGTTTGTTCCATTGTAGATATAACTATTTGCATCATATGAAAAAGTCTGTTTTTCAGCCTCATCCATGTCGCCAAGGAAGATCATCATCTCAAATCTAGCGTTTATATGTATGAAACCCTGTTATGTGGCATCCTGTTCCTGCGGGGCATCAAACTCCTGCAGTAATTTGAGGACGTTGTCTGTGAATTGGTTTCTGGGCTTGTCTGATCCAGTCAGCGTCACGGGCAGCAGATCAGGATGAGGCGGCTCGTACATGACGGGACAGCACAGCTCATTCAGACTGAACCAGCACAGATCAGCATCCAGATCCATCAGTGAGCGAAACACACTACAGAGAACAAAACATGATAATACAAACAGCTATTAGTGTAACTCATACTATTATAGCAGGATATGGGACTCTACTTACAGCAGCACATAAAGTGAACTAGAGCGTGTTCAGTTTGGAGTTCTATTGTGGTAACTTGCATTTTAATCATTGCCTGATATCTAGCCCTCTGGTGCTCTTCGGTCACTTTTGACCGAAAATTTCTGTTTTAAATTTTTAAAAATCACAGCTTCATCGGAATGGTATGAAACTCTGTGACTTTTATGCCATTTGGAATGTCAACACAAAAAAAAATTGAGGGCATGATTCAAGCAGGCTAAGTGGTCGTAAAAAAAATAGTCACACTTGTGCTCTTCGGTCTAAAATGACCGACCATAGGAAATGAATGGGAAATCGACAAAAATACAAATATTCAGAGAATTTTTGTGTGTACAATCTACAAATCCTCCACAATGCTGAAAAAAGTACACAGCAGTGAAGGGGTGACACTGTAAAACACACCCATTCATAAACACACCCATTCACACACACACACATTATATACACACCTCTCTTCGGTCACTTTTGACCAAATCATTTTTGGTTTTGAATTTTTCAAAAAAATCACAGCTTCATCAGAACGGTACCAAATTCAGTGACTTTTATGGCATTTGGAATGTGAACACACATAAAAAATGAGGGCACGATTCCAAAAAAAACAAAAAAAAACGACTTGTGCTCTTTGGTCAAAAATGACCGACCACAGGAAATGAATGGGAAATCGACAAAAATACAAAAATTTAGAGAATGTTTCTGTCTCTTTCTCACACATCCACACACACGCACAAATGAACTGTAACACAGCAAATTGAGAATATGAAAAATAAAAAAAATATATATAAAAAAATTACATATCCAGAGTGCAAAAGACACACACTCTCTTGCATATACAAATTCAGAGAGTATCTATGTATACAATCTACAAATCAGCTGCAACGCTGAAAAAAGTGAAGGGGTGACACTGATGTAGACACATCCACTCACACACAGACGTGCACACACACACACACACACACACACACAAACACACCTATGAACTACGGTGTCTATAAACAGAGCAGAGTTTTGAGAATTAATTTTAATTATTCTCAATGGCAAAAAAAATGGATATTAATTACAGCATAAATATTAATTATTACCACAAAACCCTCTCAAAATGCAAAATAAAAAATAAAAAATATTATTAAACAAAAATGAATTCGAATGGTTTTACTGAAAAAAATTACAAGATGCGTTACAGGTGTCCGGTCACTTCTGACCGCGAAGAGCACAAGTGTGACTCCGAAACGAAGAGCACCAGAGGGCTAGAGAGCAGGATAATGACACTTTGACCCTTAGCTGGGAGTTTGATTGACAGGTGAGCTGACCAATCATAACTGCCATTTTGTCCAACAACCAGACCAGAGAATAGATTAAAAATATAGTTCAGCCAAAAATGAAAATTCTGTCATTTATTTCTCACCCTCATGCTGTTCCAAACCCATAAGACCTTCGATCATCTTTGAAACACAAATTAAACATTTTTTTATGAAATCCAAGAGCTTTCTGACCCTGCATAGACAGCAATGCAACTGAAACATTCAAGGCCTAGAAACGTAGTAAGGACATCAATAAAATAGTCCATGTGACATCAGTTGTTCAACTATAATGTAATGAAGCTAAGACAGGGTTCCCACGCATTCCTGGAAAATTGATGACTAATTTTCCAGTCCTGGAAAACACATGGAAAATGACAGAAAATGGAAAATGTCCTGGAAAATCTTGTAGTTGTCCTGGAAAATTATTATTTAAAAAAAAAAAAAAGGAATTGTATTCTCCTGTAGCCAAGCCCAAAAACAAATAATGCTAGTAGCAGAAAATGTTCGAACTGACATAAATCTTAATTTCTGCTCCAGTTTCTGCTCCAAATGCTTGATTAGCAATCAACTCGCTTTGTTTTATTTCAGCTGATCTCTTTCTGGTGCTGCTTTGTTTTACTACAGTAACCAGGAAAATTTGTATCACTGTTGTTCCATTAGCACCACCTATATATATATATATATATATATATATATATATATATATATACACAATAACGCATGTACACACACACACACACACACACACACACACAATTTTAGATTATTTAAACAACTTATATTATTTTATTCATTTTTGTTATTTTATATTTTTAATATTATATTTTTATTTATTTATTATAATTAAATATAATTTTATATATATATATATATATATATATATAAATAAAAAAAAATATTTTACATATTATATTATTAATTGCATATTATAAATTACATTATACATTTAAAGTTTTATTTTTTATAAATTATACATTTCGTTTTATTTTATTTTTATGTATTTTTATATATTTTGTTTTTATGTATTTTTATACATTTTATTTTTGGTCAATGCTTGTCAATCATTTATAAATAGGCAAACAGATTAATCAGCCTGACATACATTGAAACTACAAACAAATGATGCATAATTAATCACTTTTATAAAAGAAAATAATGCTCAGGGATTTTAAATCCACCTTTTAAAAAAAGTCTGTTTAAAAAATATTTTTGGAATGGGTGGGCCGTTACCTGAGACACGCCTCCTGCAGTTTGATTGGCTGTCGGCAGCTCAGGTACGGAAGACAGGCGTCAATCACTCGATCCAGATCCGCCTCCACTGCAAACACACATTCAGAATAAAGACTCGTCCTCAAACACAAATACAGGTGACACTTTATTTTAAGGACCAATTCTCACTATTAACTAGTAGCTTATTGCTACATGCATTTTATTAGCATAACACATATTAATTCCTCATTCTGCATGACCATAAATTACATCCCTTAATCCTACACCAGTACCTAAACTTAACAATCTTCCTAATAAACAGCAAATGAGGAGTTTATTGAGGGAAAACTCTTAATTAATTAGTTAATAGTGAATATGTGTTCACTAAACTGAAGTGTTACCACAATATCATATGAAAGTCGAAAGAAAAATCAGCTTTAAATATTAAAACAGACACTGAATAGTGCAAAAGCAAATATTTTAGGTGATTGTTTGAGACCCTGTACACTAATATAGATTTGTCCCAATTCTCTATTCCCACAAACCTTAATGTATTTCTCCAGTGAATTTGCTGCCGTCGACTTAGAATTCACAGCAGAAATGCAAACAGTGAACGCCTGCGTCATAATGGCCACAGATGTTCTAATATATTCTAATAGTCTCCATGGCAGCATTATCCTAATTAATTAATTAAGCAGCCTGATGTAGAGCCTCATTACTCTAGAAAAATGGAGGTGAATGCAGAGGGACGGCGAGACCAGAGACAGAGAGAAATGAGGGATGGATGGAGAATAATAAAGAGGAAAAAGGACGTGAGAGCGAGAGAGAGAGCACTAGAGCCAGCTGGGAAATAAACAGCATGACCTCTCATGTCTGTCTGTCCGTCTGTCTGTCTCTCAGGTGTCTCTCATAACCATGGTAACTCTATCAGTATTCAGTATTTTCCTCCATCCACACACGTTTTTCTCCGGATGAATCTCCTCCACATGGCGGCTCAATCAAACGACAAATCACTTTAGTATTTCACAAACCATTGGCTTCAAATTTCTCATGGTTTGGTTTGTTACACGGTTGCCAGATGTTGCTAGACTTGAGGCTAGTATTGAAAATGATATTTTATCAGCCAATAGCCAATGTTATTTACATGCATTAAGCCTGAATGCTTGAGACGAACTAGAACATGTGAGATTTTTCTGTTTCACCCCGTCTGGATTACATTAGAAAACCCAGTGAGGGTGAGAAAAAATGAAAACAACTGATACGAAGGAATAAAAATCCCCCCTTGGAGCTTTTCCAGAGGGATGAACAGAGCAGCACAGGATGGTGTGTGTCTGAGCAAAGCTCTGGGGTTTTCAGATGGAGCTGTGATGTGACATCAACAGGAACACGTCTTCATCGCTTATGGTGAGATTGACTTTGATGCGTTTGCTGCAGCTGCAATGCAAGACTGATGCAAGTCTGCCATCTAGTGGTGACTGTGCTCAAATGTTGTTAGACAACACAAAATATGTATTTAAATGTCGGATATTATTGAGCACGATTCATCAGCATATTATTCTGAAAGGGAGAAAAATATTTTCATAATCTTTCATTAAGTAGTATTTTCTCCATTAAAAAAAATGAACAAAAATGTACAAAGAATATACAAAAGAGTATTAAAAATGACAATTTTAGTGTTTTTGCACTTGCAAAACTTTTGTGTTCCCCCAAAAATTTTGCATTCGCTTGGAAACATTGTTTTCTCTCAAAAGCACAGTTTTTTCCATTTCATCTCATATTATTTAAAACACTGTTTTTGTTTTCACTTGTGAGCAAAAGCATTGATATATTAGGTTACAGTTTATTTTAAGGTGTCCTTGTTATAAGTGTAATTATACATTTAAGCACTGAGTAGTATTAATAAACTACATGTACTTAATATATGGTTAGGGTTTGGCTTAGTGTTACTTGCATGCAATTATGCATAACTTATTGTTATTACAATAGTAATTACATGTAACGTGTAACAATGACACCTTAAAATAAATTGTTAATGCATAGTTAACTAAAACTATGCAAACATTTCTTTACCTTAAATAAAAAATATGTATATATATATATATATATATATATATATATATAACATTTTATTTCAGCTAGTTGCCTATACAATATTTCTAAACTAACTTAAGAAAAATTAAAGAAATTAAAATCAATAAATGAAAATAATTTGATAAAAACTATATAGACACTGAAAAAAACTTTTATATATATGAACAAAAACAAAAAAAATTAATAAAACTTTAATATTAGGTGAAAAACAAATGACAATTTTAGTTTTCGCACTTGCAAAACTTTTGCATTCCCCCAAGAAATTTTGCATTCGTTTGCAAACATTTTGTTTTCACTCAAAAGCATTGAAATATTATAGTTAACTAAAACTATGCATATATATAATGTATATGTGTGTGTGTGTGTGTGTGTGTGTGTGTATAACATTTTATTTCAGCTTGTTGCCTATGCAATATTGCCTATTTTGAGTTTTAGTGTTTTTGCACTTCCCCCAAGAAATTTTGCATTTTTGTTTTTTCCATTTCATCTCACATTATTTATTTGAAATATTATGTTGTGTGTATGTGTGTTTATATATATATATATATATATATTTTTTTTTTTTTACTTATTTTATTTTAAGCTTGTTGCCTATGAAATATTACTAAAAATACCTAAAATTAAATAAATTAAAATCAGTAAATAAGAGAAATTGATAAAAACTATATAGACATTAAAAAAAAAAACTGTTAAAAATGAAAGAAAACAACACAATTACTAAAACTTTAACTAGTCTTAGGTGAAAACAAAATATATATATATAAAACAATATTGATATACTATATAAAAATAGATTATACGAAGGACCAAAAAGATAAAAATAACACTGCTTACATCTATTTTTCCATTGCCATGTCCCGTAAGATTATGCAGGCAATGAAAAATAATATAAAAATAAAATATCAAACCCACTTTTAAAAGCAAAAATGGTTTAAATCCTAAAATAAGGTCCTGTCCTACATTTTTCTAGCTGAATACTTTGTTTTGCTCAGACATTCAGCACATTATTGAAAGTTGATGCATTTTTGGTTTTAGAAATAATTTAGGCAGACTATATTACAATAATATAAGGATTTAGTGTTGCATTTTAAGCTATAATAACCTATAATATCATATGCATTTACATGATTTTATGATGATGGAGGCACTGCACATCTATTAAAATAATCAATATAATTTATTTTAATTCGGCTTAATATTTCTTAATGTGGGAGGGACAATGGAACAAGTAGCTGAACCTTAGCTTTTAAATGAATGGTAACACTTTACAAAAAAGTTTATTAGTTTACATGAATTAAGAATGAACAATACTTCTCCATGATTTATTAATGTTAGTTAATGTTAATTTCAGTATTTACTAATGCATTATTAAAATTGTGTTTGTTAATATTAGTAGCACTGTGAACTAACATTAACAAAGATTAATAAATAGTGTAATAAATGTTTTGTTCATAGTTCTTTCATGTTAGTTAATACATTAAATAATGTTAACAAATGACACCTTATTTTAAAGTGTTTCCAAATTAATGTTTCTTACACATAATAAACAATAAATGGCATAAAAATATTTAAAAACCTTACTGACGTCCATTGATATTTCTTTTATAGCTGATTATTAAATGCTATTCAATATCATTAGGCATGTTTCTAGCAGGCGTTTGGGACAATGATGTGCACACTTACTCAGGTCCAGTTTCACACACAGAGGTCCGAGACCCTGCAGCACGGCGAGCTGAAGTTTGTAAGCCAGCGTGTGTGTGTAGACGGGCCCGGAGCGAGCGCTGACCTCCGCCTGCTTCACCAGAGAGGAGGTGACACGGGGCAGAACCTCCTTAGACACACGTTTCCTCAGGAAATCTCCACACGACTCGCCCAGAACACACAACACCTGGACAATGAGATCCATAGAAGAAAAACAGAGCAACTTGATGATTTGCTGCATCAATATTTGCATTCCAACTAATATAAACTGCAGTTCAACTGTTTGAGGTTGGTAAGATATAAAAAAAAAAAATCTCTTCTGCTCACCAAGGCTGTATTTATTTGACCAAAAATACAGTAAAATTTGTAATATTGAGAAATATTATTACAATTTTAAATAACTGATTTCTATTTAAATATGTTGTAAAATGTAGTTTATTTTTGTGATCAAAGCTGAATTTTCAGCAGCATTACTCCAGTATCCAGTGTCACATGATCCTTCAGAAATCATTCTAATTTGCTGCTCAAGAAGCATTTTTGATACATTTTATTTTTCAACATTCATTCATTCTATTTCAGTATGAACTGAAAGTTCAAAACAACAGCATTTTTTTTTTTAAATCTGACCATCACAGTCAATGCAATAATATTAAACCACATGGTTTACACACATTTTGACCAATTTTGTTTCGGACTGATTCACTAATGAATCCTTTAGAAGACTGACTTTGTTTTGACAATGGAATATATTACTAATGCAAATCATTGAACTACAATATTCTGTTTATGATATTGTGGATGGTCGTAGTTGCTAAGATGTTTTTTGCATGTTTTTATATGATTTCTAGGGTATTCTTGGTGGTTGCAAGGACATTATGTCACCTTGAATGCTCGCGGTACAGCAAGAGGGTCATCATTGGTGAGACGATGGAGGAGAGCAGGCCAGCACCGGTGCACCATGGGAAGCAGCTCGTCCTCGCGCTCACATAAAACAAACACACACAATTCCAGGATGTCCAACACCTGTAAATGCACATGCATTGACTTTAGAAAAGAAAACAGGCCTGCAGCAATGCCAAAACTATAATATGCCAACAGAACAGATTTTACAACCTTGAGCCGGATTCTCAGGTTGGAGTCGGAGAGCAGGTGGATGCATCGCTCCATCACGTCTTTTGCAATCTGGATGTGAAGAGGAAGCTCCTTTTTCTCTGCAGGACCATCCGTGTCCTCATCAGAAGCTGGTGGAGGACCATCTATGGAAAGGAGAATTTAAAAAGACACCAGAAAAGTCTAGTTCTGTGAGACCGTCATCATGCAAACAGCTAAATGCATGTTGTAAATCAGCTACAAACCTTCAGCGTGATAGCAGAAAAGCCATAATAACAGATCATTCGGGGAATTCGCTCTGTGTGGTGTTGGTTTAATGATCAGAAATCTGAGCCCTAAGTTGAAAGTCTCAGCATGTGCAGGATTAAAGATGAGCCAAAAATGGTGCTTGTACGATCATAATTCTGGTCTATTACATCTGTACCCTCATGTAAAGCACTTACCGCAGCTTGTTCCAGGGGAACCGACTACCCCATTACAGGTCTGCGGTTATGATGAAACCTTCAGCAGAATTAACGTAACAGTTCCAGCACTTTTTATTTTTATGCTGCGACAACTCACTGGATCATTACTGTCATCTGCTGTGCAGGAATTAAATTACAGCAAGGAACTGTAAAGCACAACTATTTTCTGTCATAGAGAAATTTACTGAACTGCATTTCAGAGAAAGTCAATACAGATAATGCATCCTGGGAAATGTAGGTCCAAAAAGTTTAAGTACACAAGTAAATACAATTCTCAATTCAGATTTGAATGGTGCGTAATTCTGCTAGATTTGGCAGAAGAGCCTCGAAAGTTTTATCATCCACCAGGCAAAAATCGTAAGTCTGATCGCTTAGAAAGGTAAGAACATTTATATGTAAAGGGATAGTTCACCCAAATTTGAAAATCCTGTCATTAATTACTCACCCTTCGTTCATCTTCAGAACACAAATTAACATGCTCTCGGATAACTTTCAAGGCCCAGAAAGTTACTAAGAACATTGACAAAATAGTCCATGTGACATCAGTGGTTCAAATTTAATTTTATGAAGCTAAAATAACATCATTTAACAATTCGTCTCCTCTGCGTCGGCCTAGCGGCATTTTGGAGAGCACCAAAAGTTTCCAAAAATGTATATGTAAAACATTTTTTTAAATTAAATTGTAAAAAATTTAAAGAATCTGCAGTAAAAGATCAATGCTATTTTTTTCCATATAAAAAAAGAAGTATATATATTCAGGATTCGGATATGACATTGAAACCTCATGCAATCAGCAGTGTTGTTTTTGCTTCAGCTCAGATGAATTAAATTAATCTTCTTGGTCGCCTCCAGGTGCTTCAAAAGTGATATCTCTCCTGAGTTGCATGTCTCTACCCACAAACAAATTAGAGGGTGACACGGGAGTGGATTTTCAAATCTCTCCCGTCCCACTCCCACAAAAAAAAATCCCATCCCATCCCAATCCCACGAAAAAACTGGGAAAAAATCCCGTCCCGTCCCAATCCCGGAAGAATGACTCCCATTCCCTCCCACTCCCGTATTATGTTTTTTTTTGTTTGTTTTGTTTTTTTTTTTTGGCTAGAATCTGCCAGTTACAGTAAAGAATACAGTACAGATCACAGTATGCCCGTAACTTTTTTTTTACATTAGTTGAATAAAAATGCAAAAATTTGTTTATTATTATTATTATTATTATTATTGAACTGAAAGCCATCTTAAACAAATGCACAGTGTGCATTGCACACATATTAAATTTCACTTAAATCATTCATGCAGACACATGTTTCCTATTTTAATTGGTCCATTTGAAAGTAGACATTTCACTCTATAGATATATTTTTCTCGTCTCTAAAGCAAGTATACACGGAGTTTCGAAGTGACGCGCTCAAGTTCACAGAGACAGGCGGCAGAAAGCTCGTCCTTTTTGCTTTAATCTGTTTACAAAAGCGCAACGTTTCCTTGTTTTTCTGAGTGCACACAAATAAACGTTGAGTCTTTACAAATTCGAATGATGCCTATCACTCTTATCTGTATGACCAAAAATGAGGTATTTTAAGAGCAAGTGAGCGCACCGGCGCCTCTGTCATGCAGTACCGCGCTACTATTCAGCTTCCACACTCACACAGACACTTCAAAAGCGCACATTTTTCTAGGTTAACATTAGATTGAGCGGCCATGTAAACTTGCTACTACATACATCTTTCAGATGAAAAGCCATATGGTCGATGAATGATAGGTGAGCATTTGGATCGCCTGCTGTATTACCAGTCGTTAACGATCTGTCTGTCATGAACTTGCTTAACCAGCCACACCAAAGCATACAGAAGGAGAGAATAAAGAGACGGGTCAACTAGAATTAAGTTCAAAATTACAATATATATATAAAAGGTATATTTGTCTGTAAAGTTGGGTTTCATAGCGTTACGATTCCCGGTCCCGCCCACTCCCGCTGACATTTTTTCCCGTCCCGTCCCAATCCCGTGATTATTAGTGATTTTGTTTCCCATCCCGCGGGATTCCCGTGGGAATCCCGTGACCCGCGGGATTCCCGAAAAAATGTCAGCCTCTAAAACAAATCAGATTTATGAAATGGGTGATGCAGAGGAGAAGAATTGTTGAGTAAAGTTATTTTAGTTTTTTGTGCAACAGAAAGTATTCTTGTAGCTTAATAAAATTATGGTTTAACTACTGATGTCACATGGATTAATTTGTCGAGGCTCTTGGTACCTTTCTGGATCTTGAACGTGGTAGGACCCTTGCTGTCTAAGGAGCTCTCGGATTTCATCAAAAATATCTTAATTTGTGTTCCAAAGAAGAACGAAGGTCTTGTGGGTTTGCAATGACATGAGGGTGAGTAATTAATGACACAATTTTCATTTTTGGGTGAACTATCCCTTTAAGTTTAATGAATGTATGAATGTATGAATATAAATTACCAACCTAAATCATTAGGATCTTCCTCCTCTACACCAACGCCTTCTGCTAGCTCCTTCTGCTTCTTATAGTCCAGGAGAAACTGCCTCAAGTTCACACACTCTTTATTCTGGGTCTCTTTTTTGGGTGTCTTCTGGCGTCCCATAGTAGCGGGGAACCATCTGACTGTGGTAAAACACATGTTGATTTTTCAAACTCTAAAAACACATTTATCCACTGATTCTTAAAGGAGATGTCCACTTACAGAACAACAATTTACAGATAATGTACTCACCCCCTTGTCATCTAAGATATTCATGTCTTACTTTCTTCAGTCGTAAAGAAATTGTGTTTTTTGAGGAAAACATTTCAGGATTTTTCTCTATATAATAGACTGATATGGTGCCCCTAGTTTGAACTTCCGAAATGCAGTTTAGATGCAACTTCAAACAAACCCCAAATGCGGTTCTAAACAATCCCAGCCGACGAAAAAGAGTCTTATCTAGCGAAACGCTTGGTTATTTTCATTAAGAAAAATACAATTTAAATACTTTTTAATCTCAAACACTCATCTTGCTTTTCTTCCCCTGGACTATGTGTATTCTGGCTCAAGACAGTTAGGGTATGTCGAAAAACTCTTATTGTATTTTCTCCCCCTTAACTTCAAAAATCATTTCAAAATCATCCTACATCGCTGCAGAAGCACCGACCCAGTTTTTGCAAAGTGAACATGCAAAGAAGATCAAACACCCTTAACAAAAAAGGTAAAACAGTGATATAGGATGATTCTGAAGTTGAGGGAGAACATGAGATGGGAGATTTTTGACATACACTAACTGTCATGAACCGGAAAAAAACAGAGGTCGGGAAGAGCAAGACAAGGCGAGCATTTGACATTAAAAAGTATATAAATTGTATTATTTTTATAAAAATAAACGATCGTTTCGCTAGATAAGACCCTTCTTTCTCGGCTGGGATCATTTACAACTGCATTTGGGATCATTTGAAGTCACATTTAAACTGCATTTTGGAAGTTCAAACTCAGGGCACCATATCAGTCCATGTCCTCAAAAAACATACTTTCTTTATGACTGAAGAAAGACAGACATGAACATCTTGAATGACAAGGGTGAGTACATTATCCTTAAATTGTTGTGGAAGTGGACTTCTCCTTTAAGAGTAACTACGTTCAAAAAACAGTTAAGTAAACTAAGGGAAAGTAAGACTCACCAAGTGCTTTCATGAGTGAGTGTAGCACACTACAGAACTGTGGCGCTCTCTGGTCATAGCTGAGATCCAGTGCCGTTAACACATCCTGCACCACATCAGCCACTAGAGGCAGCAGACTGGCATCCGAGTGAGTAAACATGACCGCAAGAACCCGCGGAGCATGAGGGTGAATGCTGGGTCTGGTTAGGTTTAGAGACACATCACTGAGAAGATAGTCTGAGTTCTTGATGACCAGCTCTTTGGGTGAACTGTAATCACAAGCCTTGCAAAGGTCGCACATGGCGCTAAAAGCCGCTTGGCTGACGAGAAGCGACTCGTCTCCAGCCTTCTCCAGGACAGGGTATAGTGACGTCATTAGAAGCAGACGGAAATCAATGCCTAAAGCCAGGGCGAAGCCCCCAATGCCTTCCAGCTGGATACAGATTTGCCAGATGTTGCTGTTGAGTTGGTGGAGCGTTGGAGTTTTGGATGCTGGAAGCAGTTGCAGACAATTTTGTTCTAGACTTTTGGGAACCAAGGAGGTTGTAGACTCAAGTTTCCCTTCCAAGGCTTCGGAGACTGTAGGGAGATGCCAGTTGCCCAAACTGATGTACTCCTCAATGATGGACGTGATTGAAGATTTCAAGTCGTCTTGATTTGCTCCAGAACAATCGATCCTCGAACTGTCCGTCTCTACGCCAATGCCTGCGGCACCAACAACAATCTCGTTGAGGACCAAAGCAGCTTGCTTTCTATAAACCAAAGACTCCTTGTACAATTCCATGAAGCGGTCAACAAGAAGGTAGAGGTTTCCGTAGTATCCCAACATGCGGCATATCTTCCTTAGTGCTAAGAATATCTTGTCGTCTGTGAAATAGAGGAAGTATTTCCTCTGGGATGGGATTTGGTGCACGTCAGGTCTCAAGTCTGTTGAAGATGTTAGAGTTCTTTCCTCAATGATCTTCACATCCGTTACGTCCAGCTCCATCACCTGCATCAGCGCTTTGGAGATACGCTCAAGATGTACTGCTGACGTTAGTACCACATCCACTTTGGGCCCCAGAATCTTGAGGTACCCAAGGAACACGTTAAGAACAAAGAGCTTGCGCTGGTCATCGGACGTTCTCATGAGTCTAGGTAAGGATGACGCCAAGTTGTGGAGGTTTTCGGATAGAATATCAGTGAAGTTCTGACCTTTTTGTGCTACCTCATCCAGTGCTGCACTGCACCTATCCTTAACCTCAGGCTCCTCATCGTTGATGGCACCTACCAATGCTTCCAATAGAGGACCGACACATTCACCCACAGACTGGCTGCACTGAGAAAGGAGGAAATGGGATAGATTAACCAACTCAAGTCTTACTCTCCAGTGCGGGTGGGCAGATGTGCAAGAAATGATCTTCTGTAAGACCATAGCAAGGCGTTGGGATGTGGCTTTCCGCCAGGATGGAGTCCTTTTTACAACAAGCTCCGCAATCCTTCCCAGATCACCAGCTGCCACATCATTGTCTGTCTTCTGAAGCTGCTCATCAGCCATTACCAGACCAACCGCTTTGTACCAAACCCTCATGGCCTTCACTGTAACTGCATGGCCTTGTCTTACGTCTCCACTTATTACGTGACTCAGGGCTTGAGAAATCCCAGGTAAAAAAGTGGCTAGGGTGCGTCCGAGTAGATATCTCTCATCTTGTCCCGACTCAATGTGTTCCTCTTCACAGTTGCACTGGTGAAACAACGAAAGGAGACATTTAAGAGAAGCCGTTTGAACTCTTCTGGCTTTTTCATGCTCTGCAAGTGCCAGAAGTAGCGACACAGCGGCTCCAAGTCCAGGCAACATGCTTGGCTCGTAGAGTTTAAAAACAATGTCACCGTAGGCAGAGTGCATAAGGGCGTCCAGGCATCTAAGGACGGCCAGCTTTATTTCCTCAGACGTTTTGGCGGGTTTTCCGGGGTCTTTTGGGGAACATAGACAAAGGCACAGCTCGGAGAAGAGATCCCGCAGGGAATCCCAACTCTGAACGCATGTGTTCTCCAGCACATACGTCATAGCTTCCATGACCGCCTGGATGAGTCCCTCCCGCTTGGAGCCAGGAGTTTTAAGGACAAATCTGAGGGGAAACAGAACATAGTCCTGGAGCTGTTGGAGAGCTCCATCACTTATACTGCAGAGATGACCGCTGAGAGCTTCTACGTTAGCAGTCGTAGGTTCTTTGGTAAGAAGGACACAGGATGGGCGGAGATATGCAAATGCAATCTTTGGATCTTCGATCTGATGTTCAGCCATTCTTCATGTATGGAGCGTTGAGATCTGTTAAGGAAGATTCAATGGGGATATAACAATTTAACTTTATGAAATACAAAGAAGAAAGCATCCAAAACATTAGCTAACAATGTTAATTAAACAAAGTATTAATCAGCACCAGTTAGTATTCAATGACTTTATGTTACATTTTCATTATATAGTCCATAAATGCATTTCACAATAGAGTGTTTTCACAACACGTCATTAAACAGCCATATTGGCAGCACTCAACGTAAACAATGCCACTGAACAGAACAAAACGTGCATATTTTGTTGATTATTGCTGCTGAAAATGGTCAATTATTGTCATGTTTTGGGCTGAAAAACACTTGGGAGTAGTACAGACTAGCCAAAAGTTATAACAAATCAAGTACAAGAGTGGAAAAACCTGTCTGAGGAACAAAGATGTTTGTGGCAAAGTTGAACCCGGATTTCCAGGGCAAGAATCATGACAACATTTGTGTTAGTTCCTATTATTTCCAGTCAGTTAGGTGAAAAAGTAGGCTAATATTTTAATTAATTATGCCCGGACATATATAATTATCCTTACATATATAATTAACTTTAGTTTGTTAAAATATTGCGCCCTTTCATGCTTATTAAGTCCATCCCTATAAGATTTAGAGGCTTCCACATGTTTTTCCATAGTTTAGACAGCATAAATTATAGGGCTGTCAAACAGTACCGGGTTCGGTACTTTCGGTACTGAAATTCAATCAGTGACGTTTAAAAATCGGCTGAACAGCGCTCAAATGTGAGCGGGAAATGGACGTTTTTAAAATTTCAGTACCGAAAGTACCGAACCCGGTACCGTTTGACAGCCCTAATAAATTAGCAGAACAGAGTATTCAGTAGTACATTAACCATGCAATCCATGCTGTTGTTTACATCTGAGTATCGCCAATATGGCCGCACATCCGGGTAACTGACCAAATCATGACGTACGTGCAAACCCTGTATATGCAGATCATTTTCTAACTTCTTAAATAATATTTCCCATAACTGTTTTCACTAGCACACATAAGGCATGATATCATAAAACAAACAAACAGGCAAAAACATTGATGAAAAGAGTCAGTTACCAACTCTGAACTGCTTGTCACACTAAAACATGACATTTTCTATTAAGTGTATATCACTCTTGTTACTGTGTATGATTAATAAGATTTAAAATCGTATTAGTTAAAAAACAAGTTGTTTTTAGTATATTATTCTATGGCTAAGTTTAATTTTAATACAGGAAGAAGGAGAGAGCATACTGAATATTTACTTACAGCCCCTCCCCTAAAATTTCCCATAATACTTACTTTAAGTGGTTCAGTCCAGCTAAGTCATGTCAGCGGCAGCACTCATGCAGTTTCAAGCTCATAATCATGACATTAAACTCCTGTTTCATTTCAACATTTCAAACATAATATGACAAAATTCAGTCCAGGTAGATATCCTCTATGCCTGCTATCAAAAAAAAGGCTGGGTTTCTTAGACAAAATCACACATAGAACTATCAAATGACTGCTATTATTATTTAAAACGACACATGCAAAGATTACAGTGTTGCACAAAACACATCCAGCATGTGTCGCCTTTCTTATGACATCAGTATGACGTCACACACGCGACCCTCGTTTGTTTATCAACCAACTTGCAACAAAATCTCATCGTGTTCAAATATTCGTCAAAAGTTTCGAGGAATACACACACGGATCGTGTCATATTAATTCGATTTATTAATATCGCGAGTTGAACCGCCCTTCTGATCCGCGGCAGTTCGTATTTCAGGGGTTTCCGCGTGCGTTGTGCCATATTGAAGTTAAATCCAGATTAGGCTACAAAAACTACTGACAGGTGAGAATTTATTTACTTTTAACTTTAAGGTGATGCTTGGTTTGTTTCTTTAACCTGCTTATTTAGCTTTTACTGCCTTGAACATGTTCACTGCATGTCCCAGAAATTACGCATTACAGCAGATCAGCTTAACTAATTGAGTAACTCAGACTCTGCATAGAGTGCAGAGAGTTTAAGTTCAAACTCTTCAATTATATATCATTTGTTAATCACATATATATGCAACTGAACTGCTGTTATCTATACTTTGTTTATATATGTATATTTTATACTTTATGTTACTATATATTAGATTTTAAAGGCATGCATTTTCCATGTGGTCTCTTTTAATACACGTAGTACTCTGAAAATGAGGTCATGATTCCTATATGCATATTAGTTATTAAAAAAATAAGCAAAATGCATTTGAAAGTAGTTAAATATGGTGTGTAGCTACATACAGCTACATGTATAATGTGCATTTATGTGGTTAGTTGACAAGTGAAATGGATTGTTACAGCAGTTTTATTTAACATCAAGCTCTTATGGATTAAAAGTTATATGACAGTATGAGAGAATGTGTATATTTTAATTTTAGCATCATTTTTACACTTTCTTTTTTTAGTAGTTCATTTTAAATGGTCTTGCGGTGTAAGAAATAACTTTAAAAACAAATATTCCATATCTAACCTATAACGTAATAAGAATTATAATAAAAAATTGTTTTAAAAATAGTTTCAGATGCAGAGTAACTAGTCAGAGAGTTATGTTATTTATTCAACTTTCCATGTGTTTATACTTATATACTGTATATATTATATTATAATAAATATTAGGGTCATCTCTTTCCTGTGAGCCTCTTAGGTTGGAAGCAGTTTTAAATTTTATATGTAAAATGCAACTCTGACCTGTTTATAACCTGTTGTGTCTTTTCAGGGTAGTTTGGTGAGAGACAGCGGTCAGCATGTCGTCTTTCTCCGAGTCCGCGTTGGAGAAAAAGCTGTCTGAACTGAGTAACTCACAGCAGAGCGTTCAGACTCTGTCTCTGTGGATTATTCATCACCGCAAACATGCATCCTTCATCGTGCGCGTGTGGCATAGAGAACTGAAGAAAGGTAAGAAATAGTTTTACCGCTACTGACACCGGCGACTGGTTAGCTTTGGGTTTACAATGGTAGTTGAAAGAATAGTGCACCCAGAAATGAAAATTTGCTGAAATTGTACTCCTCCTGAGGCCATCAAAGATGTAGATGAGTTTGTTTCTTCATCAAGTTTGGAGAAATGTAGAATTGCATCACTTGCACACCAATGGATGTGAATGGGTGCCGTCAGAATGAGAGCCCAAACAGCTGATAAAAACATCACAGTAGTTCACAAGTAATCCACACCACTCCAGTCCATCAATTAATATGCTGTGAAGTGAAAAGTTGCATGTTTGTAAGAAACAAATCCATCATTAAGATGTTTTTCACTTTAAACTGTTGCTTCTGGCTAAAATACAACCCTCTATCTCTAATATTGCTTTCTTAAGTGAAGAAGTTGTGTCGTCTGAATCGGGAGAGAAATATGCACAGATCAAACACTGTTCACAAGCCAAAACAGATCTACAAAAAAAAATGTGAGTAGGTTTTGATGTGAGAGATAACAGGAGATGGACTTTTTCACTGGCAGAAATGTTATTATGGATTACGGAAGCAACGGTTTAAAGTTAAAACGTCTTGATGGATTTGTTTCTTACAAACACACAACTTTTCACTTCACAAGACAATAAGGGATGGTCTGGAGTGGTGTGGATTACTTGTGGATTATTGTGATGTTTTTATCAGCTGCTTGGACTCTCATTCTGACGGCACCCATTTACATCTATTGGTGAGCAAGTGATGTAATGCTGCATTTATCCAAGAAACAAACTCATCTACATCTTGGATGGCCTGAGGTTAAAAATACTTTCAGGAAGTTGTATTTTTTTGGCTGAACTGTTGCTTTAAATGAAACAAACAGATATGGGAATCAAGGAATGTAAGACTAAAAATTAATTGTTTAGTTTAGTTTTTACAAGGCATCTTGGTTGTGTAAACAAGGGTAAGCTTCAAAAGCGACTGAAAATCTGAAACATTAATACTGAAACACACAAAAAGTTAAGAATAATATGTTTGTTTTTCAGCTAAAAGCAGCAGGAAGTTGACCTTCCTGTATCTGGCAAATGACGTGATTCAGAACAGTAAAAAAAAGGGTCCTGAGTTCACCAAAGACTTTGAGGGTGTCCTGGTTGATGCCTGCTCACATGTGGCCAGGTAAATGCACCTTCATACATGTACGCTTTATGTGATCAGTAGCATGAATGTGTCCTGTCTCACATATGTTTTGTGTCTTCCTCTGGCAGAGAAGGAGATGAAGGTTGTAAGAAACACATGGAAAGATTGTTGAACATCTGGCAGGAGCGAAACCTCTACCGTTCAGACTTCATCCAGCAGCTCAAACTGGCTATCGAGGATTCAGACAGTCCCAAACAGAAGCCCGCAGGTTGGCATAATACTTGCATACTGCTTAAAAGTGAAATCATCCCAAAATGCACCTGATGAAGTTGGTAGATGAATGTCCAGAGTGATTTATCTAGATAAAGAAGAAGCTGAAAAATAAGAGAGATTTTATTTGTGTCAAACGTGTTCATCACTACATCATTCCCAGGCTTCCTTTTGTGTTATTTCAGTTTTCAGAGCTACTATGGCTAAGCTAAATCTTATTTTAATATAATTTTTTGGTCACGCAACCTTCATCAGGCATTGTTTTCACCAAAATGAACGTTTATGTTTGTTTACTGTCATGTCTTGTACTGTAGAAAGCATGAATTTAATTGCCTCTTTATGAAAGTAAAGTGAAGTAAAAGTTGCATGCTATTTTGTAGTGGATGATAGAAAAAATTTAAAGAGAAGCTACCAGAAGGTCCAGGAGGAAGAGGAAGAGGAAGATGATGATTACAGAGGTCACTATTCTCCCCATGAGACAGACGCAGCCGCTCCACAACTGGTACGAATGGCTTTTGCTCAAAAGAAATGTGATTAAAACCCTTGATTCTTGATACTGATTTTTATTATATCATTTCTGTTCAATATCAGGATTCTAGATTCATAATTTCTATGTATTTCTTCAATTATATTATATTTTACATAGAAAGTTTGTATTTTTAATTTTTCCCATAACTGTTTGCAGTCAAAAAAGTTTTTAAATCATGATAAAATAACAATATATAAATATACATACAGTTGAAACCATAAGTTTACATATACCTTTCAGAATCTGCAAAATGTTAATAATTTTAACAAAATAAGAGGGATCATACAAAATGCATGTTATTTTTTTATTTAGTACTGACCTGAATAAGATATTTCACATAGAAGATGTTTAAATATAGTCCACAAGAGAAAATAATAGTTCAGAAGTTTACATACACTTGATTCTTAATACTGCGTTGTTACCTGAATGATCCACAGCGGTGTTTTTTTGTTTAGTAATAGTTCTTCATGAGTCCCTTGTTTGTCCTAAACAGTTACACTGCCTCTGCCTGCTGTTCTTCAGAAAAATCCTTCAGGTCTCACAAATTATTTGTTTTATTTCAGCATTTTTGTGTATTTGAACCCTTTTCAACAATGACTGCATGATTTTGAGATCCATCTTTTCACACTGAGGACAACTGAGGGACTATTCAAGGGCAGCTATTCAAGGTTCAAATCCTCACTGATGCTTTAGAATGCATTAAGAGCCGGGGGGTGTAAACTTTTGAACAAAATGAAGATGTGTACATTTTTCTTATTTTGCCTAAATATATATATATTTTTCATTTAGTGCTGCCCTTCAGAAGCTACAGAAGATACTAACATGTTTGCCCAGAAGGCAGCATAAGTTAAATTTCCCCTGATCTTCAAATTCCAAAAGTTTTCACCCCCAGCTCTTAAAGCATAGTTTATCCATCTGTAGCAACAGTGAGTGTTTGAACCTTCTGTAATAGTTTCATATGAGTCCCTCAGTTGTCCTCAGTGTGAAAAGATGGATCTCTAAATCTTACAGTCATTGTTGGAAAGGGTTCAAATACACAAAAATGCTGAACAAACAAAGAATTTATATTTTTGAGTAATTTTAAAAATTGAGCTATTATTTTCTGTTGTGGACTATATGTAAATGTATTTTATGTGAAACATCGTATTCAGGTCAGTACTAAATAAAAAATAACATCCTTTTTGTATGATCCCTTTTATTTTGGTGAAATAATTAACATTTTTGCAGATTCTGCAAGGTGTATGTAAACTTCTGGTTTCAACTGTATGAATACAAATTTATTCTAAATCTAAAAGCTTAAATTTGAATAAAAAAGTTATAAAAACAATGAACATAAACAACCAAGGGTAAGAATCACACTTATTTGAATAAATGTTTGAATTAAATGTTACCCCAAACTAAAGGACTTGTGGGAAAAAATTGTATTAACATAATATTGTAATTTTACAAATTTATTATATTATTATGTACGTAATATAATGTATATAGAAAAATCTTGGGAATTTTTTTCCGATATTGCTAAAACTGCTTGACGTTTCAAAGAAACTACCAATATGATTTATAAGAACCTGACTTACATAAGAGATTGTGTGTGATTAACCTGATCCACAGACGGAGGAGCTGGTGAAAGCGCTGCAGGATCTTGAAAACGCTGCATCCGGTGATGCTGCCGTGAGACAGAAGATCGCATCACTACCACAGGAAGTGCAGGACGTTTCTCTTCTTGAAAAGATCACAGGTGTGTCTCGCAGGAGAAACGTAACAGGAAGTAACACCCTGCCCAACAGGAAGTAGTTTTTTTTATGAAACTATTCATGTTTTGTCCTCTGCAGATAAACAGGCGGCAGATAAGTTGTCAAAGACAGTGGACGAGGCCTGTCTGTTGCTGGCCGAGTATAACGGACGTCTGGCAGCTGAGTTAGAAGACAGAAGACAACTGGCCCGAATGCTGACAGAATACATACAGAGCCAGAGAGAAGCGCTCAACGAGAGGGAGAAGAAACTGGAGGTACGAGGAACAGTTCATTATCCTGTCGTCATCATCTACTCCTCGTGTCTTTCTAAACCTGATTTTCTTTGTCCCATTGGAGAATTTCTGCAGAATGTCAGAGCTGATGTTTTCAATGATGTAAAAAAGGATGTGATTTTTACCGTCAAGCAACAAAATAGTATTATAAGTAGTCAATTTTACTTATGTGCTGTATTCAAAGTTTTCCTAGGTCATCCGATAGCATTGTGTGACAAAAAGACCAAAACTGAATCATTATTCACTTATAAATCATTAGTAAGTTGAGTTAATTTAGGTTTAGTTCCTTGCACAAAAATGTCTTGGTTTCAGAAGACTTTAAAGGAGAAGTCCACTTCCAAAACAAAGATTCACATATAATGTACTCACCCCCTTGTCATCCAAGATGTTTGTGTCTTTCTTTTTTTTTGGAGGAAAACATTTCAGTATTTTTCTCCATATAATGGACTGATATGGTGCCCCGATTTTGAACTTCCAAAATGCAGTTTAAATGCGGCTTCAAACAATCCCAAATGCGGTTGTAAACGATCCCAGCCGAGGAAGAAGGGTCTTATCTAGTAAAACGATCCTTTATTTTCATGATAATAATACAATTTATATACTTTTTAATCTCAAACGCTCGTCTTGTCTTGCTCTGCCTGAGTTCTGTGTATTCTGACTCAAGACAGTTAGGGTATGTCGAAAAACTCCAATCGTATTTTCTCCCTCAAAAAATAATTTAAAAATCATCCTACATCATTGCAGAAGTTCCGACCCAGACCTTTAACAAAAAAGGTAAAACAGCAATATAGGACGATTTTGAAGTTGAGGGAAAACATGAGATGGGAGTTTTTCAACATACTCTAACTGTCATAAACCGCAACAAAAACAGTCCAGGCAGAGTGAGACAAGACGAGCGTTTGGCAATGAAAAGTATATAAATTGTATTATTTTTATGAAAATAACCGATCGTTACGCTACATAAGACCCTTCTTCCTCAGCTGGGATCGTTTACAACCACATTTGGGATCATTTGAAGCTGCATTTAAACTGCATTTTGGAAGTTCAAAATCGGGGCACCATATCAGTCCATTATATGGAGAAAAATCCTGAAATGTTTTCCGCAAAAACCATAAGTTCTCTACGACTGAAGAAAGAAAGACATGAACATAATGGATGACAAGGGGGTGAGTACATTTCTGTAAATTGTTGTTCTGGAAGAGGACTTCTCCTTTAAATATAACGCCAAGTCATATGGACAACTTTTAGGATACTCTTCATACTGTTATGGTATCCATTTTGGAGCTTGAAAACAAGCTTCTGTAAAACTTTTCCTTTTGTGTTTTATGAAAGAAGATAAATCAAATATTTAGAAAGACTAAAAAAAACCATTTTGTGTTAATGCACTACTTAAATGAGCTTAAAAGTGTCTGAAATACATAAGAAAAGAAGTCTCATTTTGAAAGAAGTCTTTTCTGCTCACCAAGGCTGCAATTATTTGATTAAACATGCTGTAAAAAGAGTAATATTGTGAAATATTACAATTTCAAATAACTGATTTATATTTTAATACATAGTAAAATTTTATTCATTTCTGTGATCAAACCTGAATTTTCTGAATTATTACTCCAGTCTTCAGTGTCACATTATCTTTCAGAAATCCTTCTAATATTTGAGCCTGGACCATAAAACGTAAAAGTCTTAAGTAGCACAGGTATATTTGTAACAATAGCCAAAAATACATTGTGTCGGTCAAAATGATTTATTTTTCTTTTACGCCAAAAATCATTAGGATATTAAGTAAAGATTATGTTCTATGAAGATATTTTGTACATTTACTGCCGTAAATATATCACAACTTAATTTTTGATTACCAATATGCATTGCTAAGAACTTAATTTGGACAAATTCAGAGGCAGTTTTCTCAATATTTAGATTTTTTTTGCACCCTCAGATTCCAGATTTTTCAAATAGTTGTATCTCAGCCAAATATTGTTCTATCCTAACAAAACACACATCAATGGAAAGTTTCAATTAAAAAAATGACCCTTATGACTGGTTTTGTGGTCCAGGGTCCCATATGATGATTTGCTGCTCAAGATACATTCCTCATTCCTTATAATATTCAGTTTTGACAACTATTTAATAGTTTTATGGAAACAGTAAAACATTTTATTTCAAGGTTCTTTGAATAGAAAGTTCAGAAGAACAACATTTATTTGAAATGGAAATCTTTGTAATGTTATAAATGTCTGTAATGTTATTACTGAACAAAATTAATCATTTAAAAAATGAACAGTTGCCTGATTCATTCATTCATGATCTGTCATTCTTACAGGAATACAAGCAGAAACTGGCTCGTGTCACACAAGTGAGGAAAGAGCTCAAGTCTCACATCCAGAGTCTTCCAGACCTTTCTCTCCTACCGAACGTCACCGGCGGTCTCGCTCCTCTCCCGTCCGCTGGAGATCTGTTTTCCACTGACTGAACATCTCTATGAGACTCACAGTCCTGTACGATCAGACACTGGGTTCCTCCTCACTGACAGAAACATCAGTAATGGAGCGAGTGATGAAGATCTGCTGTCACCAGCTCAGCTTTTCACACATGTTTGTTTTTCATTAGTTCTCATGTCAGATAAACCCTCATGGAGATCAAACCTGCCAGTCGATCATCATTAAACCAGATTCAAAGTGTGAAGATTTTGTTTTGATGTGACTTTGCTGTGGAAAGCAACTCCCTTTGCTTTGTCTTATTTGTAGGTTTTTAGTTTTAATGCTCAGAGTTTAATTTTGCGTCATTTTGGTTTTGGAAGAAACTAAACATGAGGATTCAGTTTTAAACATCTTACTGCTATGGAGTTTGTGATATCAAGAGAAATTAATTAGAAACTCATGCCCATCATTAAACTGTGATATATTTTGGTTACAAACCTGACCTGTTTTTTTTTTTTTCAAATGATTATTTTGCTGATAAATACAACGGATTTGCTGATATTTGTGAAAAGAATACATGGTCACTGTATGTTTACAGTGTCTCTCATTAAATATAACCGAACATATTCAGCAACAAACCCCATTTTGATGTGAGTGAATCCTTGAGATTTGATTTAAATTAACTGATTTATTATCAGGGTGATGTGTAAAATGAAACTATGAAATATGTAGTGGTCAGACTCTGTCCAGAATGAACATTTGTTAAGTTTAATTTACAGATTGCACATGTGATATGCTGTTTATCATCACTGAGACAAAACACCAAACACAGAAGCATTTTTTACTCTTATGGATCTTTTCAGAAAACTTAATGGCCCATGTCAAGATCATATTGCGCGGATGTCCTGCTATTCATTTTCTAGACCCACTTTAATGGCACAGACAGAAGTGAGCTGTTTATCATAACATGCATTTATATTCTTTAGCAGCATAAAGAATAAACTTGTTCTCTTGGTAGTATTTTTTGATTGTTGTAAATTTCTTCATTGAATGAACAGACAGTCAAGACAATAAACCTTAAGTTATACTATAGATTTGCATTTTCACTTCTAGAGAACAGGTGTTGGTATGGTCAGAAAGAATAGTTTAGACAAAATATAACATGCTAATTATAACACTAATTTCATTCCATTCTTCAGCTGTTCTTTTGTCAGTCCACCATGCTGAATAAAAATGTACAGAACAAATAAGATGTCAGAAGATATAAATCACAACAATGGCAGAACAGATAACTAATGTGAGAGTGGAAAAAGGTCACAAAACAGATTTTTTTTTTTTTTTACTTTAAAGAATTACAAACACAGCCAGCTGGTGTAATAGAACAAACAAAAAATACATAAAAATAAAGGAAAAAATAAAATCAAAGGACAAAGAAAGGTAAATTAAAAACATTAAAATCTTTACAAAAAGTAACACATTTTACAACTTTTTTAGTTTTCTAAAATTAAATATTGATACTGTCGAACTTCTTTTTAAAATTTATCTTAATCAAACTGCAGTTGGGTTATTTTAAGTAAAAATAACTTAAAAAAATAAAAATACAGCTAACACAATAAAAATATTTGTGTGGATATGTGTGTATTTAAATACCAAATATAATGCTGCGTTAACGCCATATCGTAATGACCTGATTTTGAGATGAAAACATGTGTCGTTCTACTCGGAGCTGTTCACGTCCTCAGATTCTGAATTATGCTTTTCTATGGCAACACTATCAACGCCCAAACAGCCTGCGTTGGTCATGTGGTACAAGTCGTAGCTCTCAGAAGACTCCCGGTTAACAAGTTGGACTTACGAGTTCTATCAGGACGTGAACGCTTTTTACAAGTTGCAATCTCGTAGTTAAGGGAATTGCGCTATGGCGTGGACGCACTTTAAGACTCCGGTCTTCTTCTTCTGTGGATTTTTTGGCCGTCATTTACCTTCCGGTCAGGTGTTACAGGTGTATTTGACGACATCCGGTGGTTGTTACGGAATACGTATATACACTTGTTCCCTAAGCAGGTACCTAGGACCGAACACCGAAGCTACCTGTGATTGGAATTTCACTTAAGATGGCGGAATCGCCAGGTGAAGTCCACTTCGCAGTAAACTTAAGAGAGATTGGTTGTACTACCCACCAAATCAACCTCTAAACTTCTTTCTGGTTGGATCACGTGTTTTTTTATTCGTCTCCTTCTCGCGCGAAATATACGGCACAAGGCAGCAGGCAGGTACGCGACAGGAGAGAAGAAGAGGAGAACGAGGTGAAACTATGATCAGAATCGGCCTTTTTTATTTTGCGGCTCTTTGCGCCACTGGTAAGAATAAAAATACACATTCTAAAGTTAAGAGGCAATAGTTCATTTGGATAAATGAGAGATCTTGCATGTTGTTATGTACTGTAGTATAAAGTTCATATAAGGTTGTTAATAGCAAGCGAGTCGCTGTGGTGACTTCACGTTTTCTTAAATAATATTTGATGTTTGATTTGATACATGATATTTGAACTGTGTTATAATTTTATTTAATGTCTGTTTCAGTTAGCTTATGTACTAGAATAGCATATAGATCCGAATGAAATAAAGTAATCTTGACGCTGGCGTCGCCATTTTGAGCGGCGGTATGCCGTCTTGTTTTGTAGCTTGAGCAGACACTTTTTGATTGTTCTTGAACTTGAACCGTAAACGACTTTAAGGCAACACTCCCATGAACGATGTTTTGCTAACGTATAAGATCAGTTATAAATATTATCTTTTTACATTCTTTGATTAATAAGGGATTTTTATGAAGAAATAGTGTTTAGGTGTATTAGGTCCACCTTGTAATTTTGCTTGGGCCCCCTAGTGGTCCCCGGCTCCTTACTTAATAAACACAGTTTATACCTTACTGACAGACCTAATCCATTCTGCCAGCACAGTCTTTGTCAGTATATTTGACCTTAAATTCGAGGGATCAAAAATGTTCAAAGTGTTGTTTTTTTGTGCTCTACATTTACCTTGAAATGTGCCTTAGAGATCAGTTTTTACATATGCAACTTATCTTTCAGAATATCACAAATATATGCTGGGGGTTATCACAGATATTGTTTCCAAAATGTGTTAGACTAAATATTTTAATTTATAGGTTGCACAGTTTGCTCAAATATGTGCTAACTTTTTCTTATGTCTTTCTGTGTCATTTACAGTGATTTGTCCTGTGAAAGATGATGAGAGGCATCTGATAAAAGAAGGTTCTAACCTTACCTATAACACCAATGTTAGCATGGATGGAAATCAGATCTTGTTCACTTTTGAAAACCAAAATCAAAGTAAGACTGTATTTGCCCAAATCTTCTGCAAAAATGGAGTGTGTCTCAAAAACTTAAGTGATCCCAGAGCCATAATAACAGTAGGAGAGAATACCATTTTCTCTCTGAGCAATGTCAATACCAGTGATTCAGGAAGATACAGTGCACTCTTCAATGGACTGTATATTCTGTGGACCCTACCAGTTAAGGTATATGGTGAGTAATGCTACTATACATGTCTTTAGTGTTTAAAATGTGTCATTTTAATCTTATGTGAAAAACAATGTGTATTATTCTCAGCTCTAGCTATAATTTCACATGAATTCATGTATTTTGAATTGCTGTGTTTACAAAAAAGAATTTCCACAGGCCCAGCAGTGTATATTTATTTAACAAATATGTTTAACAAATGCAGTCTACAGTGGTGTGAAAAACTATTTGCCCCCTTCCTGATTTCTTATTCTTTTGCATGTTTGTCACACAAAATGTTTCTGATCATCAAACACATTTAACTATTAGTCAAAGATAACACAAGTAAACACAAAATGCAGTTTTTAAATGATGGTTTTTATTATTTAGGGAGAAAAAAAATCCAAACCTACATGGCCCTGTGTGAAAAAGTAATTGCCCCCTGAACCTAATAACTGGTTGGGCCACCCTTAGCAGCAATAACTGCAATCAAGCGTTTGCGATAACTTGCAACGAGTCTTTTACAGCGCTCTGGAGGAATTTTGGCCCACTCATCTTTGCAGAATTGTTGTAATTCAGCTTTATTTGAGGGTTTTCTAGCATGAACCGCCTTTTTAAGGTCATGCCACAGCATCTCAATAGGATTCAGGTCAGGACTTTGACTAGGCCACTCCAAAGTCTTCATTTTGTTTTTCTTCAGCCATTCAGAGGTGGATTTGCTGGTGTGTTTTGGGTCATTGTCCTGCTGCAGCACCCAAGATCGCTTCAGCTTGAGTTGACGAACAGATGGCCGGACGTTGTCCTTCAGGATTTTTTGGTAGACAGTAGAATTCATGGTTCCATCTATCACAGCAAGCCTTCCAGGTCCTGAAGCAGCAAAACAACCCCAGACCATCACACTACCACCACCATATTTTACTGTTGGTATGATGTTCTTCTTCTGAAATGCTGTGTTACTTTTACGCCAGATGTAACGGGACACGCGCCTTCCAAAAAGTTCAACTTTTGTCTCGTCAGTCCACAAGGTATTTTCCCAAAAGTCTAGGCAATCATTGAGATGTTTTTTAGCAAAATTGAGACGAGCCTTAATGTTCTTTTTGCTTAACAGTGGTTTGCGTCTTGGAAATCTGCCATGCAGGCCGTTTTTGCCCAGTCTCTTTCTTATGGTGGAGTCATGAACACTGACCTTAATTGAGGCAAGTGAGGCCTGCAGTTCTTTAGATGTTGTCCTGGGGTCTTTTGTGACCTCTCGGATGAGTTGTCTCTGCGCTCTTGGGGTAATTTTGGTCAGCCTGCCACTCTTGGGAAGGTTCACCACTGTTCCATGTTTTTGCCATTTGTGGATAATGGCTCTCACTGTGGTTCGCTGGAGTCCCAAAGCTTTAGAAATGGCTTTATAACCTTTACCAGACTGATAGATCTCAATTACTTTTGTTCTCATTTGTTCCTGAACTTCTTTGGATCTTGGCATGATGTCTAGCTTTTGAGGTGCTTTTGGTCTACTTATCTGTGTCAGGTAGCTCCTATTTAAGTGATTTCTTGATTGAAACAGATGTGGCAGTAATCAGGCCTGGGGGTGGCTACAGAAATTGAACTCAGGTGTGATAAACCACAGTTAAGTTATTTTTTCAACAAGGGGGGCAATCACTTTTTCACACAGGGCCATGTAGATTTGGAGTTTTTTTTCTCCCTTAATAACGTAAACCTTCATTTAAAAACTGCATTTTGTGTTCAATTATGTTATCTTTGACTAATAGTTAACGGTTTTTGATGAGCAGAAACATTTAAGTGTGACAAACATGCAAAAGAATAAGAAACCAGGAAGGGGGCAAATAGTTTTTCACACCACTGTATATTGTTTTTTTGAATGTGCTAAATAGTGAATGAAGTGTAGAATCAACACATCTGAACTAAGTCGTTTATAGTCATATTTTATTATTATCTCTCTTTTTTTCCCCCCCCTTATACAGCTTCGCTTGCTCGCCCAGATATCACACTGGAGATGTCAAGTACACATTGCATCATTCTGTGTTCAGTGGAATATGGAGAAAATGTGACACTCTCTTGGTATAACACCACCAGTCTAGTGTCTAATAACAGCACCCTTAACGGTAGCAAACTTTTGCTACCTTTGGAGATCAAACCTGATGATAATAACAATTATACCTGTGTGGCCACCAACCCAGTAGACAATCAGACTGTGGTCTTAAAGTCCTGTAAATCAAGTAAGTCTGCAATCAAGACAGTATAAAAGATTGACCTTTGTAAACGTCCAACTGGTCACATGTAACCATGCATAATAGTTAATGAGTGAATATGTGAATGGTTACAGTTATGATATTTGGTAGTGCTGTGGTTGAGTGATCAGCTTTCTTATCCTTTACAGAGTCACCCTTGCATATCACCATTAGCACTGTGATCGGGATTGTGATTTTAATCGGCATTTGCATTTCCATTGTCTTTATTTGCAGGAGGGTAAGTGTACTCGCAAGAAAATTCACATGCTACAAATTTGTAAAGATGCAATTTAGTTTTTCTCAATATAAAACTTTCTAATGTCTATAGAGGGCCTAAAACATTTTGCCATGCCTTGAGGAAACTTACGGTCCATAAATATTTTGGTAACAGTTTACAATAAGGTTTGTTAGTTAATATTCATTCACATTAACTAATAAAGAACAATACCTGTACAGCATGTATTTATCGTAATGTTAATTTCAGTGTTTACTAATGTATTATAAAAAAGTTGTTTGTTACCATTTAATGTATTGTGAACTAACATGGATTAACTAACTGGACTTTTATTAGCTAACATTATTAAAGAGATTAATAAATAATGTAATAAATGAATTTTCTTGCTTATGTTAGTTCAGAGGTTCTCAACCTTTTGGAACTAAAGCCCCCCCAAACCTCCCCTATCATGTGGCACGCCCCCCCACCCCCTCCCAAAAGGAAGATAGATTTTTTAGGTTTAGGTTTGTTTTTTTTTTGTTTTTTTTTACTTTTTTTGTATTTTTGTACTTTGTTATACTTTTCATAACTTATGACTTTTAAAATAACTATGATGAGTTTTATAAAACTATATAAAAGGATAGATAGATGATAGATTTTGAACAAGAGAACTTAAAGTAGCCTATAAGTTGTAACGTGTAAACGCTAAATAACGTGTAAGTATTATTTTACGCATACTATCTGCCCTAAATAATATTCAGTACTATTTAGGGCGGATGTTATACGAATTTGGAAGGTGTGGGGGGTCTATAAAGTCTGTAAGATTGTACATTTTACATGCTAGTCTACATTTTAATATTAAGACAATTTTAAGAGTATAGTTATTAGTTAATTATTTTATTTAATTTTATAAATTAGTCCATTTAAAATGTTATAAATAAGTCCAGGCTTCGGGACAATTTTCAAGTTATAGTTCAGACTCAGGCCGGGCCTCGGGTCTGTTTTAGGCTTCTCCTTATTTTGATATTTTATACATACACAAATTATGGTGATGAAAACAAATTTCCGCGCTGCTTTCACTTTCGAGACCGACTCGGAAAGCGTATAGTGTCTCCGCTAGCAGCAGCAAATCAGCGCAGCTGGAAGATCCGCGTTCAAGCACGCAATAGGCTGAAAATGCCACAAAGCACCAGCAAACGTAATTACAATGAATGTTTCGGGGGAAATAAGGGGATATTTGAATTATTTATTAATAAACCAGTGTTTTCAGTGTAGCAAGGATGAAGTTGCCGATCCTGCCTCGGACGCGCCTTTAGAGAAATGCATCTTTACAGATTACATATAGAAAGAGTTTTTGTGACAGAGTATTTGTTTTATTTCGTTAATTACTCATTTCAAGCGTTCTATAGATATATGTATCATGTCTGTGAGGTATGCATTTGCTGAGTTTCGGTTCATTTTTGTGAAGCGCTCCTGTTGAGGCATTAGAAAGCGCATCATGTTTGTTTTCTTTATTTAATAAAAGCACCTTTTGCAACGTTTTGTTGATGCTGTGAATGCACACAAATAAAAGTTGACCCTTAACAGTTGCGAAAGATGTATTATGAGCAAAAATGACGGAATATTTTAAATTGTTTCCATTGAAAAAACAATGCAAGTCATCGCGCTGGCGCCTCAATGTCCTGCAATGCGCCTTTAGCTTCCGCTCTCCGCACAAATTTGGATATGCGTCTAATAGCGCACATTTCTCTAAGTTTAACATTGCAACTAACATTGTTTTATACTTGAACTCTTTTGGGCCTATATCTATAGATTTTATTTTAAACAAGTCGTGATGATTTTAGAAGGCAAAATTGATCAAACAGTCCTTACTTTAAAAAACAAAAACTTTAGGCTATATTTAATGAACAAAAATGCTCCAAACGTTTTTCTAAATTAACGTAACAAAATAATGAAACGAAATAAAATCACTTTACCATTACATACAAAACTGAACTTTCAATAGTTGAAAGAGTAGTATAAGCTGTTTTGGGAGAAGGGGGGAAAAGACGGGCTCGGGCCGATAATTCTGATAAGCTGTCGGACAAGGGCCGGGCTAGGAAATATATAGGCCCGTGCAGGGCTTTAATGAGCATTTATCCGAATACTTTAATTATTATTCAATGTTTGCAACACAGACATGTAACCTATACCGTGTATCCTGGTCGTGAAGCTTGTTCAAACAAAGCTTAACTTACATGAGCAGAGCTCTCTCTGAATCAGCGGTTGCGCGAAAGCAGGTTTAAATATTCCGATGTGATTGCGATTTCAAAGGTTTTATAGGCATGGCGAAATCATCATCATATAGCAGTAAGATTGTGTGTGTTTGAATCGAGATCGCGACCTTTCAATGAATAATCCATATGAGTCTATAGCCTATGTATTTTTGTACGTCAAAAGTTACTCGCGCCCAGGCCCGGGCGGACCCCCGGTTCCGCGATCCATGATTTGCGCCCCCCTTCCGATCCCTCCGCGCCCCCCCAGTGGGGCGCGCCCCCCCTGTTGGGAATCACTGTGTTAGTTAATACGTTAAGGAATGACACCTTATTGTGAAGTGTTACCAATATTTTCGTACCTACCATAGAATGGTATGTGCCTTATTAAAACAAAAAAATGTTATGTTAACTGTTTTACACAGCTTGTAAAGGAAGTTTAATGTAAAAAAATAAATTATGATATTTTGATTACATTGCGCAAGTGCCTACTAGTGGTTGAAACAATGCATGATATATGAATTATTAAAATAATTAATATCCTGCTGCCTGAAGTGTGCATATAAAGTAGACTCACTTGCTTGGCCAAAAGTGAGGGTTTGTCCATATAAACTTCCCTCATCCATTTCATAAAATGGATGTTTTGTTTTTATAATGTCATGTATTTTCACTTTAGC
Organism: Labeo catla; assembly: GCA_012976165.1. NCBI lineage: Eukaryota > Metazoa > Chordata > Actinopteri > Cypriniformes > Cyprinidae > Labeo > Labeo catla. The sequence continues at coordinate 268,951 of VONZ01000679.1, forward strand.
ATCATCAGCACTACTGAACTATATTTTGTAATTGTGTGCTGTTGCCCCCCCAGAATAAGAAACGAAGGAACCAGCAGCCAAACAGAGATGAAAAGGAGATGAAGACATTCCTGTCACAGAACCCATGAAGGGAAGGGCAACACCCGACTTCAACCTCTTGTTCCTACATGCATGTAAACTTAAAACTCACTTGATGCATTGAGTTTTTAATGGGTCCAAGCAGCTAAACTAAGCTCATTTTACTTTCAGAAGATTAACTTAACTTGATAGTTATTCTGCACCCCTATACCTAAATTCACTACTTCAGACTTATGTGCCCTCTAGAAGCTTGCGTTCTGTAAGTCAACGGCACATTATTGTGCCATCCCAAAGAGGCACAAAATCACGTTCATGGACACTACATTAACTGTTCCCTCCTAGTGGAATGACCTGCCCAACTCGATTCAAGCAGGCCTTGGCCATCTTTGAGAAGTGGCTAAAAATTCATCTCTTCCATCCATTTGTAGTTTGTTGCCACTTGTAGTTCTTGAAAATGGAAAATGGCCACTTGTAGTTCTTGGAAAAAAACGAAATCTCCCTATGCAGTGGACATTAAGATTTGTAACTTTTGTAGAGCTTTCTTATGTCCAAACATACACACCACACACTGACTAAAACTCAAAGTGAAAAAGCATAATGGGACCCTTTAAAAAAAAAAGACCTTGACCCTTTAACACTTGCACTCTATTCCTTTTCTAACTGCTTCTTTTCTTTAAAAAAAAAAACCCAAAAAAAACATAACAGTAGCTTCTCTGTTTGCATTTTTATTTATTATATAATTAACAAAAAAGGCTTCTAACACTAGCTTCTAACACCAGTCATAAGTGTTGATTTTTTTCAAATTGAGATTTATACATCATGTGAAAGCTGATAATAAGCTGGAATCTGAGGGTGCAAAAAAAATCTAAATATTGAGAAAATCACCTTTAAAATTGTCCATATTAATTTCTTAGCAAAGCATATTACTAATGAAAAAATAAGATTTCATATATTTACAGTAGGAATTTTACAAAAAATCTTAATGGAACATGAACTTTAATTTCCTAATGATTTTTGCCATAAAAAAAAAAAAAAAATCTATAATTTTGACCCATACAGACCCCATTTTTGGCTATTCCTACAAATAGCAACTTGTATAAAATTTTCTGTGTTTGTTGGACAGGACTGTTTTGCTTTTAATGAATGTAGAAAACTCTTTCATGAAATGAAGACATTGAAAGAGTTTAGTATAATTTTTGCCTTTTAGAGGTTTTATCACGTTAATGTCAAAAATCTTGTGTAATATAACTTTTGTTTGTTTGCGGATTTTTATTGTATTATACTTGTTTGTCTGATTTTGTTTTTGCCATGAGAATAGCCTAAAATGCTGACATGGCATTAAATAAAATGTATACTATACTATACTTGTCTATCTATAATATAATATAATATAATATAATATAATATTAAAACCTTGCAACGTGTATTGCGTTAGGCTAACTGAGACTTGTCATAGCACTTGCATATCATTGCTCTTTTGTTGATTTTGATTGCTTCCATTGTCCTCATTTGGAAGTTGCTTTGTGTAAAAGTGTACACAAAGATGCTCTGAGAATACATAAATTCATAAATTTTGGCAATTATAATTATTTTTTTTTTTTGTGTGTGTGTGTGTTGGTGGGCTCAATCGGAACCCTAAAAAGCTGGCGAGAGTATGGCAAGCAACCATGATGCTAACCTATTGCACTGTGTGATTTTTAAGCTGTGTGTGATAACCTGAATGTCCTCTTTTTGTTTTGCACAGTTGACAATTTATGGTGTTATAATGTTACATGGAAAAACTTTATGAATTTATGTGAACAGTTTGTATAAGAAATTTATTTCAAATATATTTAAGTACTGATAATTACTTTTTTTAAATTTTAAATGTATTTTATTTTTTATGTTAAGTTATTTCTGTGACTGATTTATAGCAATCTGTTGGGATTGCATCAAGAGCTGGCATACATTTGTTTTACTTTTTATATTTTTCCTTTCATTCATTATTCATCCCAGGTTTCAAGGGATATTTGTTTTCATGAGAACAAAATAAGAGCGTCTCCATTTCAATTATTTATTTATTTATTTATTTTTTATAAACGTCTGTGGACGATGCTGTAATTCTCCATTGCCATTGCTTGTGGTGTAATTGATGGATAACACTTGTATGTGTGCTGGTCAGATGAAATGTGCGACTATGCTGTACAAAAAAAAAAGATTCTTCAATAAATTCTGCTTTCTGATTTTATCATTACTTCATTTTGTGCTTCTGTTCTTCTCTGGCTTTTTGGTTTTTGGTATCAAACAAAAATTTGCTGCCTGGGTTTTAGACGCAAGACAAACTGACTGGCAAGATCCTGCGTCTGGTTTTGGATCTGAAATTTCTGGCCTGGACATTTGATCTAACATTTTGCCGTAGTCTGCAGGATGTCTCCACAATCTTATGTCTATTCCATCTGTTATGACCCTTCTTCTTTATTATGAGTAAATATGAATGGATTAAATGAGAATTGACCTGTGCATGTTTTTTTTTGGCCTTTGATCTCTGCCTTCCTGCTGAGCTGAAAGGCCATCAAGCTAGACCCCAGTGGCTTCTCATGTCTCATTCATGTGGTTTTACTAAAGTTACCACTTTAGTACTGTTAATAAACCCTTCACCCTGCAAAGTAGTTTTCTTTAATGTTAACATTCAAATACTATCTATCAGAAATGTACATTGTGCCAATATACTGGTTATTTTTTGTTCATGTGGCATTCCTATATCATGAACCACTGCAGTGCAACAACCTTTTACCTGATTCATCCTAATTGAAAGAGGGAGTGACTGATTTTGTGCTGATTTGCCACATTTTTGTTTAGAATGATTAACAAAAATTCTCTGATAAGAAGACTGTTAAAAATACCAGAATGCTTTGATATTTGGATTAGTCTTTTATAGAATTTTACTTTTATAGAATGTTTTTTGTTTTAATCCCTAATTAATTATATTTCTCAATTTTTTTAAACAGTATATTAAGTACAATGAAATGCTTGGAAGCTCGTTGCAGAGCTAAGGCAACATGTAATATGCAGAATATACAGATGTTATGAATGCAACTAAATGCAATAAACATAAACTGCTGTATGCATGAGTTATAAACAACATGTATAAAAAAGACCCTTTTTCAGGATATTGTCTCTTAAGGATAATTTAGTAAAATCCAGGTAAGATTTAGATATCTTTAAAATGTCTATACACAATTATTCAGCCTACACTGTAAACTGTAGAAGAATGTTTCCAAAGAAGTGTGTTTTTGGTTATGAGGAGAAGGTAACCTTCTTCGGCCCAGTTCGATGCTGGATTTGCACATTGTTTGATACTGAAAGATGGAGCGGTCCCAGCTATAAAAGATCCCCGTCATGATTCGGAACTGTAGGCCAGTGGTTCCCAAACACAATCCTGTAGGCCTCCCAACACTGCATGTTTTCCATGTCACCTTAATCAAACACACCTGATTCAGATCATCAGCCCGTTAGTAGAGACTCCAGGACCTAAAATATTATATTTAATAATAAGCACTATAGTAAGGGATAAGTTTAGGGTTGGGGTAGGTGTAGACGTTAATACAACACAATGTAAAAGGTAGAACAGTTGATTTCATTGTTAGTTTCCGGTCTGAGCTGTATCCCCTCTAGCCACAACCAAGTGCTCCTGACTCAACATCGCTCATGGTGCACCTCCAGGAGCTCGGCTATTTTCAGAGACAATCGTAAAGCTGCGTCTCTAATTTATAAATATGATAAAACTAAACTCTTGACTCTTTGGAGATATGAATGATGCAATACTTTTTAGGTTTTAAACTGGGCTGGGATTTCTATTTCCCAGCAAGCTTTAACATTGCACTTGAAAGAAGAGTAAATAAGAAAATTAACTGTTATATAATGTTTTATTTTTCTTTCTTTTTTTTTTTTTTTCTTGCAAGATTAATGTTAAAAGTGGGAGATTTAGTATTTATGTTTTGCAATGCTCATTTATAGACCTTTCTATTATGTTGGGTTTTTTTAGGGGATACCATGGAGGAGTGGAGCATGAGCTTAGTTTGAGAACAGATACCTATATCAAAGGTTGCGTTAACTGAAAATTGTCCGTCATTGACGGAATATTTTTAAAAATGACAGACAGATCTGAAGGCTGTCTGTCATTTTGACAGATTACACTGAGGGTGATCTATTGTGAAATTGTAGCTGTAATTCCCACCCCTGTCCAGTTGGTGGTGAGTGCGCTCCAATGTAGCTGGATCCAGAACAAAAATAGAACTGTCACGAATATTTCACACTGTAAAAAATGTCCCTGTAAAAAAACGGTAATCTACTGGCAGCTGTGGTTGCCAGCATCTTACTGTAAAAATACAGTGTGCTACTGTTTTTGAAATTAACAGCAAAATGCCATTTTGTCATCTACAGAATACAACTGTAATTTAGCAGCATATATCTGTTAAATTACATATGCATTGGGTTACTCACAGACGAGTACACAGAAGCTACAGTGATCTATCATGCCACACTAAAGAGTGCTAAAACAGTTTTTTTTTTTTTGCTTGAATTTTGAAATGGACAGAATTTGAAGTCTGAGACTTTGTTTTATATCAAAAGTAACAGAAAGGCTAGCCTATTGCTGTTTATTCGAAGGAAGACGCACTATGTACTGTCCATTCATCAACTGAAAACAGCATAGACCAAGAGATCAATTGTAAGTTAAGAATCGATATTGCTTCATTAAAATGAGAATCGAGAAATCAAGATTTTTTTTTCTTTTTAAAAGAAAATTAAATGTTTAAATTAAATTAAAATTAAATTAAATTAAATTAAAAGTAAACAAGCTGGGCTTCTGTAAAAAATAAATCAATCCATAGTTCAAACAAACAAAAAGTTTATTTGAAATATAATAACGACTGAAAATGTTACCCAATAATTAGGAATCTGTGTATGTTTTTTTTTTTTGTTTGTTTTTTTTTTTTGTCTTTTTTACATTGTCTGTGCTGATTGTGGGGAAATGCTTCTGCATTCCATGTAACTGATGTAAATATGTGAAAATGTGTTGAAATGCTAGAGTACTACAGTCTTGCTGTTAGCTGAAAGCATTAAATTGGCCAAAATATTTAATAAACATGCCAATGTTGAGCGTAATATGTAAAACATGAATGACAAGCATTTTAACCCCTTTGAATTGAATAGAAGAAGGGATTTCACTGGGACTAAACCAAGTTTCCCATCAGCTAAGAACAGGAAATAAAGTCTACAGTGGGCATCTACTATTACATGAATCATTATTGTTCCTTGTTGAATCCATGCCATGAAGAATTAGGCTGTTGTGGCATCTCAAGCTAGTATCATTAACATGTAGAAGCAGCAGCTCTTTTTTGAGATGAGCAGAACCTCAAATACTCAAGCAGAAATACAATGGTGGCAATTCCCACCAGACCAGACAGAACCAAACGAATCAGAGCCTCAGTGACACCACAGTGATCCAGACCGTCTGAAAGAGTACAGAAACATACAGTTAAGAAATATACATATTAACATTTACATACACTTCTGTTCAGCAAAGGTGGAGCAATGGTTTTCTATTTTAATAAAATGTAAAATTTATTTTTGTGATCCAAGATGAATTTTTAGCATCATGTCTCCAGTCTTCAGTGTCACATGATCATTTTTCAGGATTCTTTAATGAATAAAAAGTATTACAGAATTTAATATTATATAACATTATACAGTGCCATTAATTTTTTTTTTAACAAGACTGTTAAATTTATAAACCATGACAGTAAAGACTTAAGATGTTACAAAAGCTTTTGAACAAATGCTGTTCTTTTAAACTTTTTATTCATCAAAGAATCAGAGGTTCCAAAAAAAAAGAAAGAAAAAAGAAATGTTACTTGAGCAACAAATCAGCATATTAGAATGATTTCTGAAGGATCATGTGACACTGAAGACTAAAGTAATGATGCTGAAAACTCAGCTTTACATCACAGCAATAAATTAGATTTTACAATATAACTGTAATCATATTTTACAGTATTAATGTTTTTACTGCATTTTGGTCAAATAAATGTAGCCTTAGTGAGCAGAAGTGTACATACACACATTTTCTTTGTCAATAGATGTCTTTGTCTGTGGAAAAACAGACACTGAGGTCATTGTGGCAGAGAGAGACTTGAATGAGTTGAATGAGTTGTCACCTTCCTGTCGTGGGCAGATCTTTTTCGTGTGTAGATAGATGCTCTTATTGCTCACTGGGTTCGCAGCCGTGCAGCTGTAGGTCTCTGAATCATAATGAACCTCTAATGGTAAACTGAGGTTGATGCTGAGATCAGGATTGCTGGTCTGATTCACCAGTTCATCACCTTTGTACCATGAGATGGACACGCCTCGATCATTTTTCGCAGAGCAGAACACAGAGCAGAACTCTATCACCTGTGGTTGCTGGGATGTATCTGGCAGACATTGATTCATAAAGTTAACATTTCAGTGTCAATGTCTTTGTCATGTACATTTCCATGGCTTTACTGAATCCCATTTAATAACAGCTTGTTTCACAATACATACTGTTTCAACAAAATTTTACAGAGCTTTTAATAGCTTAATTGTAAATATGCTTTATGTATTTTATAATAAATACAAAAGATCTAAAATGACCTTACAAATTTAATTTCCATTAGAAAATCGTTTGCTAAAACCTTAGAGTATAGACAATACAGCATGGAAAACTATAGGTGAAGAGACAAACAAGTCCGTTTAACACCAAGAACACTCTAACTCCTTCATTTCCCCTGAACGATCATGACATTCAAGCATAGTGTTAGTTCTGAAAGGTCACATCAGTCAAGCTTTCATCAGCTGACTCTCAGCTGATCCAAGTCTGCCTATAGAAATGCAATGTCTATCATGGCATTCCTATATAAGGTGCATTCAGTATTATTCAGCAGCTTTGCTTTGCTTAGGAGCTACAGTAATTAGATGGCAAATTTGGCAGGCAAACCTTCTCTTCTGTGTCATCTCTATAAGAAGCATGCATTCAGGAATATTGCAAGAGGGATTTGTTCCCTATGTGAATTTTTAACCAGATTAAATTTTGTAAACTTGCATGTAAATTCACCACATTGATCAAAATAAGCTGCTAGATTTGGAAGTGACCTTTTAATCATTATATTTCACAGTGCTTTGCCCACAAATCATCACTGAAGCTGTGCAATGTGACTGCCTCAAGAACAAGTTTAGATGAGATCTGACTTTCCACATGCAGAAGGATATAAAGGAGGGGATTAAGCATCCAGGTCACAACTGGATATATTTAAACCTCTATTTTTCTCTGAATGTCTTCAAAAAAGCTAAACTAAGCTCCCTTCTTTCACTCTCGTTTTAAAGTATTAAAGGCACAGAAATGTAGTAAGGATATTGTTAAAATAGTCCATGTGGGATTAGTGGTTGAAATGTAATTTTACAAAGCTACAAGAATACTTTTTGTGTGCAAACAAAACAAAATAGCGACTTTAATAATTCTTCTCCTCCTTGTCACCGTAGGTGCCATTATGCATGCATTATGCATGTTGTCTATGGAGGGTCAGAAAGCTCTTGGATTTCATCAGAAATATAATTTGTGTTCCGAAGATGAACAAAGGTCCTGGAACGCATGAGGGTGAGTAATTAATGACAGAATTTTCATTTTTTGGTGAACTATCCCTTTAAGTTCTTTCAGGTATCTGCATTCTTAGCCGCTTGTAACAAAAGAGCACCCTTATTCATGCTAGGCTGCATGGATGGGCAGGGAGTTTTTGCCCCAATCAAAATTGTATGCTAATCGTCATCTTTGATAATAGTGGTTTTGACAGAAAGTGAGTTGTTAAAACACTATTTGTGTCATAATAGCACATAATTGTGTCAGAAATAGCACACCAGATAATTTTGCCAACGTTTGAACATTCAGACATCTTACTGGACATTTTAGTTGGAGGGGCTGCGTTCCTATACAAGCGCTCCAAGCGACGCAAGCGAGGAAAACGCGCCAGCGCGCTCGTGAAATTCCCACAGCGCGGTTTTAGGACTCTGTTGCCGAGTATTCATCTGGCGAATCTTCGATCCCTTGCAAATAAATCAAACGAACTACAACTCCTCACCGGCACAAACAAGGACTTTTTAAACTCTGCTGCGCTTTGCTTCACGGAAACCTGGCTAAACGGAACCATTCCGGACAGTGCGCTTCATCTAACGGGCTTCCATATCACTCTGTCCCCCGTGCAGCGCTGGGACTCTCTGACCACTGTTTAGTTCATCTTCTACCAGCCTACAGGCAGAAACTTAAATCTGCTAAGCCTGTAGTAAGAACTGTAAAGAGATGGACTGTTGAAGCAGAGCGGGATTTACAAGCCTGCTTCGAACTTACTGATTGGAGTGTTTCTGAGGCTGCAGCTACTGATCTGGATGAGCTCACTGACACTCTGACATCCTACATCAGTTTCTGTGAGGACATGTGTGTACCCACCAGGACTTATTTAACATTTAACAACGACAAACCCTGGTTCAGTGCAAAACTCAAACAGCTTCGCCAGGCCAAAGAGGACGCCCACAGGAGTGGGGACAAAGCCTTGTACAAACAGGCCAAATAGGGAGATAAGAGTGGCAAAGTTAAACTACTCAGGAAAGCTAAAAAAAACAGCTTTCAAGAAATGACTCTAAATCAGTGTCGAACGGCCTGAAAGCCATCACCAGCTACAAGAGCCCGTCCCCCAACACTGAGGCCAATCAACAACTGGCTGATGACCTGAATGAGTTTTACTGCAGGTTTGAAAAACAAAAGACTGGTCTCTTTACTGGACTTTAAAATTACTGGACCCTTGCTGGACCCCCTGCAGTTTGCTTACCGAGCAAACAGGTCTGTGGATGATGCAGTCAATATGGGATTGCACTACATCCTTCAACATCTGGACAAACCAGGGACCTATGCAAGGATCTTGTTTGTGGACTTGTTTGTGGACAGCTCTGCTTTCAACACCATCATTCCAGATATTCTTCAGAATAAACTGTCACAGCTCTCTGTATCCACCTCCATGTGTCAGTGGATCACCAGCTTCCTGACAGACAGGCAGCAGCTAGTGAGGTGGGGAAAACTCACATCCGGCACCTGCACCATCAGCACTGGAGCTCCACAGGGTTGTGTTCTCTCCTCACTGCTCTTCTCCCTCTACACAAATGACTGCACCTCTAAAGACCCCTCTGTCAAACTTCTCATCCGGGATGGCGACAAATCTGCTTACAGACAGGAGGTTGAGCAGCTGTCTCTCTGGTGCAGTCACAACAACCTGGAGCTCAACACGCTCAAAACTGTAGAGATGACGGTGGACTTCCGGAGAAACCCTGATACCGGAGTAACTGTCTGGTTTGGGGCAGCCGGTAAATCAGATATAAGAAGACTGCAACGGACTGTTAGGACAGCAGAAAGAATCATTGGTGTGCACCTGCCCAACCTTCAGGACTTATACCTATATATATCTCCAGAGTGAAGAAACGGGCAGGACACATCATCCAAGACCCTTCTCACCCCGGACACAACCTGTTTGCTCTTCTCCCCTCAGGCGGACACTACAGATCCCTGAGCACTAAAACATCTAGACATAAAAACAGCTTTTTCCCAAATGCCATCTCCACCTTAAACAGATAAACATGAATCATTACCTGGGTTCTACAATTCATTTCTGTATTTCTTTCTCCATTCTAATTAATGTCTCTTTCTGTATTATTATTATGTAAACTTCTGTAGTATTATTATGTAAATACTCATGCACATCTCTTATTTATATAGCTGTATATAGAGAAAATAATGCACAAATCTGTACATAAATCATCTGTTCCAGATTCATACATTATTATTTACTTTTAAGTTTTTATTTTATTTAAATATTGTATGCATGTATGTATGTACCAGGAGCACCTTAAAAACCACAACAAATTCCTTGTGTGTTTGTGCACACTTGGCAAATAAAGCTAATTCTGATTCTGATTCTGATAATATGTCAGCACATGAAGATAGAAAAAGTGAATAACTCACCTGAAGATGGGTAACCACGATTCAGTGAGCTTTTACTGATGCTAGGTTCAGAGACTGGTGCTTTAGGAGAGAAAAAACACAGGCAACATCTTCACTATGATAATTTAATTTTTATATTGAAATTACATATGGATGTCTTATTATTTTAAGAGAACCTATTAGGCTGTTTGTGTTCTGTTCTGTTTTTTTGGCATTATGGTAGACTAAGCCCAAAAATGTAATCCACACAACTAAGCATTTTGATATGTTTCAATCAGTAACTGAGCTTGTGAACTGTCCATTTGAATCCATACAGCCAAAGCCGAGGTGAGATCATGTCTCAACAATGCTTTTGTGTAGTGAAGGCAAACATGGGCTAAATCCCAAATTATATACATCTACCAATTAATAAACAAACATACTGCACTGACAATGGTTAAAGTACTTTCAAGTATGAAGCAACCCTGCTGAAAAATCCAACATTACTGGTCACCAGCATAGGGTATGTTTTGCATGCTGGGACCAGCATTGGATACTGGTTACTGGATCCCAGCATTATCTGACCAGAGGATGATTGCAAACTGAAAAAACAGAATTACCATATGCACATATTGAAAACCAGTTTATTTCTTTCATATGGTGCATGTACAAAGGTTACTGAAGCCTGTTACATTATGGCAATTAATGTTCTTTTTAGTTGTGCTCTTTGTTTGAATTAACACTGTTTTAGCAGTTGCATGCAGAAAGTGCACCAGCTCCATTTTACCTGAGAACAGCTTGAATATGCTGGTCCACCAGCTAGACCAGCACTATAGTGTATAAACCAGCCTGGACCAGCACAAACCAGCCTGGACCAGTTTAGACTCATGCTGGTTTATGCTGGATTTTTCAGCAGGGAAACCAGTACACCAGAATTAGGACATCCTACCAAATCAATTCCCTTGGACCACATTAAATGATGCAGACTACTGCAAAAGATATAGAGCAGTATCAGGGTCTTAGAAGTGCCATTTTCAAACTTCCCTTCATGACTGCTTGCAAGTATTTTCGGTCTATACCTTTTCCATATTAACTGCAGCAATAACTTACCATAAACCTCAACATTAAACCGCTTCGTTGATATTTGTGTGTTGATAATAATTAATACTTTATAAAGTCCAGATTCTTTCATTTTGATGTCTGAAATGGTAAGAATTCCAGTTTGTCTGTCCAGATTGGTGATTTCCTCATTGTAATGCATGTGAATATTCCCTTCATATATCTGTGCAACACGGGTGCTTAGACTGCCACTTTCAAATGTCCACAGTATTTGCTCGTCTCCCTTTAATTCAGCAGCTCCTGGATGAAGACTGAGGTCACTTCCCTCCATCACCATTACTGTTTCAATGTCATCAGCCTCTCCATCCACTGGAACAATATGATGCAAAGCTGATTTTTCAGCCATTACTCCAGTCGTCAGTGTCACATGATCCTTTAGTAATCATTCTAATTTGATGATTTATTATCAGTGTTGGAAGCAGTTGTGATGTTTATATAGGTTGAAACTTCTGATACTTTTTCAGAATTCTTACTTGAATGAAAAGTAAAAAAGAACAGCATTTATTTAAAACAGAAAAAAATACACTACCATTAAAAAGTAGATAAATGCTGTCTTTTTAAACTTTATATTCATCAAAGAATCCTGAAAAAGTATCATAGGTTCCAAAAAGTATTAAGCAGCACAACTGTTTCCAACACTGATAATAAATCAGCTTATTGACAATAAATCAGAATGATTTCTGACATTTAAAATAATGTCTGGTAAAGTAATGTCTGCTTACATTTCAGAATTCAAATAGAAAACACATTTTCACAATATTACTGGGCTAGTCTTTTTTGGACTATTGCAAATAAAATTTGATGTTAATATACCAAGCTGTAAAATTAAGAAATCCAAAAATAATTGTAATTTGCTGCATGTGCATGTCAGCTGAATAGGACCATAAGCGTGGAATTTATATTGCTATAAAGAAGCCACAAAGCAAACATCCAATACTGTGGTAGGAAGTGGTCATATCATCACTCTTTCCACTTAGCTAAAACATTTTTGTGTGTACACGGTCAAAATTATAAAAAGTACAAGAGTAAAAATGGATATAGCTCACAGTTAAAAAATGTTTACTTGTTTGAAAACCAGTTCAGTTACAGCCGGACTCATTACCAGTGAAATTATAATAAAAGTACAAGAGTAAAAATGGATATAGCTCACAGTTTGAAAACCAGTTTGAAAACCAGTTCAGTTACAGCAGGACTCATTACCAGTGACCATGACAACTAAAATAATATTCTGCTTGCAGAAAGAAACTATTTATATAAAGAAGTATCTTACCCTCCACACTGATGAAAAACACAATGAAAAGCAACATGTTGAAGGACATCTTAAACAAATATCAGATATTAATTAAAGTGATATTGTTTCCCTTGATGAAGCACCTGAAACTCTAAATGATCTGATGAACAATGAGTGGAGGTCTGTTCTATGACTTTAATCAGGAAGTGACACACTAACCATGAAACAAGGTGAATCCACTAGATTGCATCAAATTAACCTTTCAACAATGAACAAGTCTTTCACAGCTTTTCATTCTTTCTGATGTCTCAGTGATTCATATATTTAAAAAAAAAACTAACTTTCTCATCATGATAAAGATTAATATGTCACCACTCTGATCACCACTCTGTAGAATTAATTATTGAGATTTAAAGGGCCCCTATTATGCTCCTTTTTTCAAGATGTATTATAGGTGTCCTCAGAATGTGTCTGTGAAGTTTCAGCTCAAAATACCCCATAGATCTCTGCCAAAAACATCTGTTTGGTTTGGATTATCATGTGTATATATATATATATATATATATATATATATATATATATATACACACACATATCCGAAGTATGCAAACAGTTAGCAGCTGTCACACGCGTGTGAGTACTAAATTACGTTCTCTTTCACACACAGGGTTATGTTTAACACACACATAAATTACAAAAACAGTCAGTTATGTCTGTGAAAATAAACAGCATGGGAAAGAAATCGCATGTTTATATTAGATCGGTGTACAAAGTGACAGTAGCGTAATATACAGTACCTATACTGCTGTTTGGGTCTGCGCTGTTAATATGACCCAAACAATAAAATAAAAGAATAAAATCACTTACTGCTCTGGACTGAACAAATCTATGGCTGTAATAAGATGACAGTTCTTATTTGAATACTGCTTTTAAATGCTCTAGCGTGAGGATAAACTTGGTGGATTGTGTGGAGCTCACTCAGGGCAGGGTCTCGACTAATATGGCTGTCAGTCAACAATCGTAGGTGGGGCTGGTGTAGTGGACAGCACATTCCAGGGCCCAGTTTATGGCAAGGGGGCCCCTCCCTGACCACAATAGTGGACAGAGGTTTGCTACATTTTGATTGGATCTTGGTGAACTAACATAAGCAAACTGTCCAACGCCATCAGATAAAGATGCCAGGACAACAGCCAGACATCTCTTAGAGCACAAGATGACCACCTTTGGTACAAAGTCCGGGAAGGACAGAACTTCCTATTGGGCAAAATGCAGTTTGTGCCCTTCACCCACCTTGAGACTGATTCGTAAAGGTTTGGCCTGTGACCAACCATAAAAAGTCCTTAGGACCTCCAGATGCAGCAGCAGTGGGTGAAACTAAGAGAGATCCTGGAGATCCATTCAAATCTATTCATAACTAGGTTTTCAAACCTTAAAACTGATGCACACTACAACACACACATCTTATACTTATTCAGAGAAATAAGTATTCCTCGTGACAGCAACGTGTAGAGCAACACCTTACACAAACTCAGCTGTTAATGGACGCATTAATTAATTAAATTCCACAGGAGGAAAGAAGGGTGGGCCACCACGTGTCCCCCCACTCTGATGGAACCAGCCAATCACAGCATGGAAATGAAGAAGCACCAAATTGCAATCTCTTCCTCATCGGAAAGGAATAATGGTACCCTTCCAAAAGACACTCCTTGTTCTGAGTCTGCTACCCTCGAGGGAAGGGACTATAGCAGCATACACAAGTTCTGAGTCTGAGTCCTGTAAGCAATGAGACAGAAACAGATCACCTTCGTTCTCCGGTGAGACGATAGCAGATCAACCTCAGTTCTGAGTCTGAGTTCTGAAAGGGAAAGGACTGCAACAGATCACCTTCTTCCTGAGTCTGAGTCCCATAGGGGAAAGACACTAACAGATCAACCGGTTCTGAGTCTGCAACCCGCAAGGGTGAGACAACAATAGATACCAAGTCCAAGTCTCCAGCTTTTGAGGCAGCAACAGATACGACCACATTCTGAACCTCCAGTCTACGAGGAAAGAGATAGTCTACGTTCAGAGTCTTCATCCAGCGAGACAACAACAGATGCAGCATCCTGAGTCTCCATCCTAGAGAGACAAAGCGGATTGACCAAGTTCTGAGTCTCTAGCCAAGAGAGGCAGAAGACACACAGACATTTGCAACAAGGTTAAGCTCCGGCGAGCAAACCTTCACTTCAGGTGATTTTGCTTGCGTGTTCCAGGCTAAGGACCTTCAGCACCTACTCCAGGGCCACATCTGCATGTTCTAGATCTTAGGACCCTTGGTGCTCCAGGAGATCAGCAGCCTACTGTGCTTCATCTTCAAAGCTGTTGAAACGGTTTCCTGCTCCTTTCCCCACTGTACTGCCACCAGCGCAACCAGTGGAAGAAGTCGCCGCCACCGGACTGCTCACTCAACCACAGCGAACGTAAATATCACTTCCAAACCTTTTCCAGAGACCTTGGCATTGTTGTGTATTATCAGTATATGATTTTCTAATTTACATTAGATATGATATAGCTGATTGCAGTTGATAACAAATCTTACACATATTTGTTGATGCATAATAAGGTTCTTCACCTTATTTGTTTCAGAGTAGCAACAGTTTATCTGTCCAGATAACGTAGCTCTGACATAGCAACACCCAACATAATCACTTGCTTCTTAGGCTTCTTATGCACTTTATTCTTTTTTCATTCATGGTATTCATTTAGTAGTTGTTGATTGCTCTTGTCTATCTTTTGTTAATAAAATTTATTTTATTATAACTTTTGTCTTCCTTTGTTGATAATACAGAAGAGGTTCTACCACTTAGAGATCCCATCAATCTTTCTGATGTACTCATAATCACACATTAATTGACACGTGATCCAAGAATCCTAACGTCAGCTGTGACATGAGTACCCATCACTACCCTATTTTAGGAAATAACCGATCGTTACGCTACATAAGACCCTTCTTCCTCAGCTGGGATCGTTTACAACCACATTTGGGATCATTTGAAGCCGCATTTAAACTGCAATTTGGAAGTTCAACATTGGGGCACCATATCAGTCCATTATATGGAGAAAAATCCTGACATGTTTTCTTCAAAAAACATAATTTCTTTACGACTGAAGAAAGAAAGACATGAACATCGTGGATGACAAGGGGGTGAGTACATTTTCGTAAATTGTTGTTCTGGAAGAGGACTTCTCCTTTAAATATAACACCAAGTCATATGGACAACTTTTAGGATACTTTTCATACTGTTATGTTATCCATTTTGGAGCTTGAAAACAAGCTTCTGTAAAACTTTTCCTTTTGTGTTTTATGAAAGAAGATTAATCAAATATTTAGAAAGACTAAAAAAAAAACATTTTATGTTAATGCACTACTTAAATGAGCTTAAAAGTGTCTGAAATACATAAGAAAAGAAGTCTCATTTTGAAAGAAGTCTTTTCTGCTCACCAAGGCTGCAATTATTTGATTAAACATGCTGTAAAAAGAGTAATATTGTGAAATATTATTACAATTTCAAATAACTGATTTCTATTTTAATACATAGTAAAATTTTATTCATTTATGTGATCAAACCTGAATTTTCTGAATCATTACTCCAGTCTTCAGTGTTACATTATCTTTCAGAAATCCTTCTAATATTTGAGCCTGGACCATAAAACGTAAAAGTCTTAAGTAGCACAGGTATATTTGTAACAATAGCCAAAAATACATTGTGTCGGTCAAAATGATTTATTTTTCTTTTACGCCAAAAATCATTAGGATATTAAGTAAAGATTATGTTCTATGAAGATATTTTGTACATTTACTACTGTAAATATATCACAACTTAATTTTTGATTACCAGTATGCATTGCTAAGAACTTAATTTGGACAAATTCAGAGGCAATTTTCTCATTATTTAGATTTTTTTTGCACCCTCAGATTCCAGATTTTTCAAATAGTTGTATCTCAGCCAAATATTGTTCTATCCTAACAAAACACACATCAATGGAAAGTTTCAATTAAAAAAAATGACCCTTATGACTGGTTTTGTGGTCCAGGGTCCCATATGATGATTTGCTGCTCAAGATACATTCCTTATAATATTCAGTTTTGAAAACTATTTAATAGTTTTATGGAAACTGTAAAACATTTTATTTCAAGGTTCTTTGAATAGAAAGTTCAGAAGAACAGCATTTATCTAAAATGGAAATTATTGTAATGTTATAAATGTCTGTAATGTTATTACTGAACAAAATTAATCATTTAAAAAATTAACAGTTGCCTGATTCATTCATTCATGATCTGTCGTTCTTACAGGAATACAAGCAGAAACTGGCTCGTGTCACACAAGTGAGGAAAGAGCTCAAGTCTCACATCCAGAGTCTTCCGGACCTTTCTCTCCTACCGAACGTCACTGGCGGTCTCGCTCCTCTCCCGTCCGCTGGAGATCTGTTTTCCACTGACTGAACATCTCTATGAGACTCACAGTCCTGTACGATCAGACACTGGGTTCCTCCTCACTGACAGAAACATCAGTAATGGAGCGAGTGATGGAGATCTGCTGTCACCAGCTCAGCTTTTCACACATGTTTGTTTTTCATTAGTTCTCATGTCAGATAAACCCTCATGGAGATCAAACCTGCCAGTCGATCATCATTAAACCGGATTCAAAGTGTGAAGATTTTTGTTTTGATGTGACTTTGCTGTGGAAAGCAACTCCCTTTGCTTTGTCTTATTTGTAGGTTTTTAGTTTTGTTGCTCAGAGTTTCATTTCACTTCATTTTGGTTTTGGAAGAAACTAAACATGAGCCACTTCAGTTTTAAACCCCTCATTACTATAGACAGAGTTCGTGATATCAAGAGAAATTAATTAGAAACTATCATCAGACTGTGATATATTTTGGTTACAAACATGACCTGTTTTTCTTCAAATTGTTATTTTGCTGATAAATACAACAGATTTTGTGATATTTTGTGAGAAGAATACAGTGTGATTACATTCTCCTCTATGGTCACTGTATGTTTACAGTGTCTCTCATTAAATACGACTAAACACATTCAGCAACAACAATGCTTTTTGATATGAATCATTTGGATTATCATTGTATTATCAGACAGACATCATGTGAAGTGTCATTGAAATAAAAAGTGGTCAAACTCTGTCCAAAATGACAATTTCTTATGTTAAATTCACAGATGAGTGGAACACGTGTGTTTACGCACCAAGACAAAACAAAATACAGAGAACTGAAATAAGCATTTTATAGTCTCACAGATCCTTTAGAGAACAGTTTTATATAATTCAGTGAAATCACATGTTTTTAAGAGAAGGACTCTTTAACGTATTCAGGGATGGTGATACACGGTCTGCCCATAGAAAATTAATTATTATTCATTTACTGCTTCAAATGTTCAAAAATTATAAGTCACCTTAATCTTTGTGCCCATTTTGTACGTTGTTGCCCACTGTCTAAACCAACCTCTCTAGATGTCCTGCTGTTTACTTCATTGTTTTCTCTCAGATGTGTTTCCGGGTTGTTTTTGTAAACGGCGTAGGCCGCAGTGAGCTGTTCATCACAACACTGATCGATTAATCTTTTGCAGCAGAAAGAATAAACTCATTCGCTTGGTAATATTTACTTTGTAAATTCTTTATTGAATGTACGATACAGTAAACGGGTCGGGAAATCACACTTATAGCGCAATTTGGCTTTATCTACTGTGCTCTTGTGTACTAGCACTATGCTAGCGTATATAAGAAAATAGTATAAAAAAAGCATAGTTACCGTGAGAGAAAACACTCGCTGAAAACCGAACAAAAACTGGAAAAGAAAAAAACTGAAAAAAAAAACTGGAAAAGAAATAAGTTTGCCCACAGAGTTTTCTAGAAGTTTCCTGTGTGTTGAACACAACACAAGTAGACTGTGGGCTTCAGCCAATCAACGTTTAGCCAACGTTCCGTGGGCGTGACGTCTGAGGCTGAGACTAAGTCAGGTGAGTGTTGAATCAGGTAAGAGCCGGTGTCCCGCTAAATGCAAGTCATTCCAGCGCCGCCGCCACAGGATGATGTACCTCTTAGCCATCGTTCTTCTAATCTCAGGTAAGTGTTATAATATTTGACAGGTGATGTTTATATATATATATATATATATATATATATATATATATATATTTTTTTACGTAGCGTGGCTTAAGCACCTTTGTCTGTCGTCTCAGCACCCCTTAAACTATAATAAGCTATCTGAACGATTGGGCCAGTGCTGCTTCCTCGAAATGTTTCTCAATTTCATCATGTGTTTTTAAGTCTTGTCAGTTTAAACGTTCCGTTGATTTTAAGCCATTCAAATGTCAGAAAAATTAAATGCAATAGTAGCATGTGTTTGGCATCGCCGGGGAACATGCGCGAGCATTTCGCGCGGTAGTGACGTTATGTATGCCGTTTTGTTTTGTAACTTGAGCGAACACATTTTGTTTATGAAGTATGGTCGACTTTGGGGCAACACTTATTAGAAAGATGTGGAAATAACGTATAAGATTAGATGCAAATATTATATTTATACACTTTAAAAAGAGCAATAAGTAATTTTATGAGGAAACAGTAGGCTCGTTTGAGATGAGCAAATTCTGAACAGAATAGTGATGGGTCGTTCTTGAACGATTCGTTCATTTTGAACGAATCTTTAATGTGACTCGGGAAGAACGAGTTGTCTCGGGGAGTGATTCGTTCAGTCGCGCATGCGCAACATCCTATTAGGTCCTGTACTGGAATTAGTTCACCTGTTCGAGTCTTCGGGTTTTTCGAGTCGTTCATCTTATGGGGCTGTCACGTGATGAACGAACGACTAGAACCCGAAGACTCGAGAGATGAACTAATCAATTCTTTTTCTGGCTCAGACTGCGTTGGTTAGCTAATTGGGCTGTCAGGTGACAGACGACTCAAACCCGAAAACTTGTCAGATAACCCTGGTGAAAAAACCAGCATATGCTGGTAGGTATGTTTTGATGCTGGAATGCTGGTTAGGTATGTTTTGATGCTGGTTTAAGCTGGTCCTTTGCTGGTTTATGCTGGTCCTTGACCAGCAACATGACCAGCAAAAACCAGCAAAGGACCAGCTTAAACCAGCTAAGGACCAGCATCAAAACCTACCTAACCAGCATATGCTAACCAGCATACGCCTTGCTCTGATGTCATGCTGACCTGTGCCAAAAAACTCTCGCGATGGCTAGGCGAGAGGGTGCTCGCTGCAGAGCCAAATGGGAGGAGCTGGAGCTCTAGCTCCCCCTCGCTGGAGGTAATGGGTGGAGATAGACACCTAACCACACCCCTTACCCTATCCTAACCCTAACTCCACCCATTAGTTCACACAGAGGTGGAGCTGGACCTCCAGAGAGGGGGAGCTGGAGGCCATTTGGCTCTGCAGTGAGCAGTACTTGGGCGAGGCGGCTGTGTCGGATTGAGCAGTCGGGCGCAGTAGCTCTCCACCGACTGCGCTGACCAAAAGCACGATGGGAAACGCCTGGATGACAACACAGCTTAAAGCAGGGGTGCTCAGCCCTGTTCCTGGAGATCGACTTTCCTGCAGAGTTTAGTTCCAACCCTAATCAAACACACCTGTCTGTAATTATCAAGCGGTCCTTCAGATCCTAATTTACTTGTTTCCGGTGTGTTTGGTCAGGGTTGGAGCTGAACTCTGCAGGAAAGTCGATCTCCAGGACCAGTGCTGAGCACCCCTGGCTTAAAGTTTATTGGTTCAGACAACCGTGACCTTGCCGTTCTTTTCTAAAATGTTTTATTTTTTTGGTTATGTTTAAATTGTCCATGTGCTCTGCGTGAGATATGTCATTGCTGTCATATATATATATATATATATATATATATAAATCTAAAATACACGTTTGTATTAAAGTAATAAGATGATAAATACGCCTTTCGTATGGAATTAAATGGCACGCACAGTTACATTTGACAGTCACAGTTACATCACAGCTGCGCGTGCATTGTGGTGGCAGAAAAAACTGGTACAAGTGGAGGTAAATGGGTAAAATCCATGGAATAAGAAAAAAACATATTTTGTGCCTTTAGATGTCAGAATCAGAATGTAAATCTTTTATTATAGAATACTGTCGTCAAAGACGCCATTTGAAGCTAAATGCTGACGTTTAAACAGACAGACTATGGATGAAAACTGCTACGATTACTTTTAAAGTATACATTTGAATTAAACAATTTGTATACATAATGTTCAGATATGCAGTTTGTAGGGCACACTTTGTATTACAGTTAAAACATTAAATATTATTTAAACCTATACCATTTTAAATATTTTACTTATTTTATCTCACATTTCTAATTTTTTTTCTCGCAAATCCAAGCTTATATCTCCTAGTTTGGACTTTATAATTTGATTTTACTGAAGAATAGCAAGTTTGTCAATTCTGAGGGGTGAAAAAGCCGTAAGTGTAGATATAAACTCAAGATTCTGAGCCGAGAGGAAATGACAAGCTGAATTTTCTTATCAGAATTTTGAAACATAAACTCAAATTGACCTTTTTTTCATTTATTCCATGGCTTCCATAGACTGCTATTTGAAAACTGATTTTCTGCCACTAAATAAGCTCCACAAAAAATGTCATCACTGTTTGCAAACACGTATTGGTCCATTTTGCTGAGGCCCCCCTGTGGTCAAAGACCCTCTGCTTAATTAAACTAAATAAAACTGACTAAATGAAGTGTAATACTATTATCATCACTATTATTGTTATTTTTTTATAGTTATATTTAATGAGTCGTACTAAGTGCTGTGTGAGGACCAAACCAAATCTCCAGGTGCTCTTATGAGAATCAGACTAAAAAACTTATGTGCACCACTTTGTATAACAATACTATAGTAATCCTGTGTTCCAGACCAGGTCAGAAATTAAATATCCGAGTTGAAATGTCTACTGGTTATTTTTGCTCTCATCAGTGACAGAAAGTGTTTTAGTAGTTGATACAGTTCTGGATTGTTATTATCTAAGTGTCAGTCTATTCCTTGATTTATATTTGCAGATGGGACATCACAGGCAACCACAGGAGGGTTTCGTCAGTGCTTTCCCCAAGATTGGATGAATGCAGACCAAGTTCGAGTCAACTGTAACAACACCCAGATTGCACAGCACTGCAGTCCTGATGATCAGAGCTGTCGAAACATGAGCAAGCCCGGAGTCTCGCTGGAGGAGGACGAGCATGGAGTATGCCTAACCATCACCAACTGTTCCTATGACTCGTGGTCCTGCCAAGCCAAGAGTTACACTAATGGCAATGAAGATGAGAAGAATTTTACTGTCAACGTAACGTGCAACTGTAAGTAATTTATATTACCAGTCTTCCATTTGTTTCATTAGTCCATTTCAAATAATGGCATTTCACTTGGCATTTAATTTCACTATTGGTAACTTTTTGTTAAGAACTTTTGTCACGGTGGCAACTGAAAACTACCAAATAAAGCGGTAAAGAAATCAAGCAACAAAACATTAAACAAACAAAAAACACTATGTTTCATAAATTCTCTAGAATTTCCACTGGGAAATAAATAAATAAATAAATAAATAAATAAATAAATAAATAAATAAATACATAAATAAATGTAACACAATTAACACCTCCGCCTCACGTATGTCATCTTACATTTCATAAAGCCTTCTACAGACTGTGTGATTTCAGCAATCTTATAAGATCATTACAAATCACACTGTGTGACATGGATCTAATAAACTTGGGTGGGTACAACATGTATGCAGACTGTACGATGATGACACCTAATGACTCGTAGGCTATGAGGCAAGTTACTATTAAAGAATAAAACATCATCAGCATGTGCTAGTGGTAAACCAAAAAAGCATGATGAATCACAGTTCGGCAGTTTTTTTTACTTTTATTTGTGCTGAAAAAGTTATTTTCATGCATTCATTTTGAGCACTGTTTTGTTCCTGTTGTTTTTTGAAGAAACTACCAGCACTTTGTCCAGTCCAGGCAATAATGAGTCACATTCATTGTTTTTTGCAGATAATTGTGGTCTGTTGCAGTTCATTTGGCTGGTCATCTGTGGGCCAAACATCTGTGAGCCGATCATCTGTGATCCGATCATCTGTGGGCCAAACATCTGTGGACCGATCGACTATGGGCTGATCACCGTTGAGTGGATCAAGCTTGGGCTGATCATCATCTTTGGACTGATCGTCTTTGGGCTGATCGTCTTTGAGATTATCAAGCTTGGGCTGATCATCATCTTTGGGCCGATCATTGGGCCTTACTTCCTTTGGACTAAGGCAAGTAGTTTGAGCGGCAAAGAAAATCTTTGTTAGTGAAGAGCTTTATTAAAGGAGTAGTTCACTCAGAAATTAAAATGATCATCTTTTACTTACCCTCATGTTGTTCCAAACCTGTATGACTTGATGATGGATTTTTTTAAGTTGTTATTCCATGGAATAATCAGTATAACAATGGAAACTAATCCCATGTTTTCTAATAATATTACCAAGGGGCAGCATGTATATTGAAAATAGTAGAGGACCTAGAACAGATCCTTGTGGCTCCATACTTTACTGGTGATAACTGAGATGATAAATAAAGTGGTAGCGATCAGACAGGATACCTGCATAATTTTGTAGTCGATCTGTTAGTATGTCATGATCTATAGTGTCAAACGCAGCACTAAGATCAAGTAAAACTAGCAATGAGATGCAGCCTTGGTCTGACGCAAGAAGCAAGTCATTAGTGATTTTAACAAGTGCAGTTTCTGTGCTGTGATGGGGCCTGAAACCATACTGAAATTCTTCATAGATATCATTTTTTGCAAGAATGAGCACAGTTGAGCAGATACAACTTTCTCTAAAATTTTAGACATAAACAGAAGATTAGAAATGGGTCTATAATTTGCCAGTTCACTAGGGTCTAGTTGTGGTTTCTTAATAAGAGGCTTAATAACCGCAGGCTCGAATGGTTCAGGGACGTGACCTAAAGATAACGATGAGTTGATAATATTGAGAAGCGGTTCTTCTGCCACAGGTAACAATTCTTTTAGTAATTTAGTGGGTATGGGATCTAATAGGCATGTTGTTGGTTTAGACACAGTGATGAGTTTATTTAACTCTTCCTGTCCTATAGCGGTAAAGTACTGCAGTTTTTCTTTGGGCGTGACAAAAGAAGTTGACGTATTAGATGCAGTATAATCTACATTGGTTATTGTATTTCTGATGTTATCTATTTTATCAGTGAAGAAATTCATAAAGTCATTACTATTAAACTGTAAAGGAATATTTAGATCGGGTGGCGTCTGGTTATTTGTTAATCTAGCCACTGTGCTAAATAAAAACCTTGGATTGTTTTGGTTATTTTCTATGAGTTTGCGGATATGCTCGGCCCTAGCAGCTTTTAAAGCCTGTCTATATCTGGACATACAGTTTTTCCATGCAATTCTAAAAACTTCCAAGTTAGTTTTTCTCCATTTGCACTCAAGATTACGAGCTTCTTTCTTGAGAGAATGGGTGTTACTGTTGTACCATGGCGCAATACGTTTTTCTCTAACATTTTTCAATTTGATGGGGGCAACAGCCTCTAACATATTGGAGAATATGGTGCCCATATTGCTAGTCATTTTGTCTAGATCCTGTGTATTAAGGGGTACACAGAGCAGTTGAGATAAATCAGGCACGTTATTTGTAAATCTATCTTTGGTGGCTGGAACAATAGTTCTGCCAAGACGATAACACAGAGCCATATAGTTAATATCAGTGATACGCAGCATGCACGATACAAGGAAATGGTCAGAAACATCATCACTTTGAGGTACGATATCTATATCAGTAAGATCGATTCCATGTGATATAATTAAATCTAGCGTATGATTAAAACGATGAGTGGGCCCGGTGACATTTTGCTTGACTCTAAAAGAGTTTATTAGGTCAGTAAACGCAAGTCCTAATGCATCATTTGTATTATCAACGTGAATGTTGAAATCTCAGACAATTAGCGCTTTATCAAAATTAACCAACAGTTCTGAAAGGAATTCTGCAAATTCTTTTAGGAAATCTGTATATGGCCCTGGCGGTCTATACACAGTAGCTAAAACAAGAGATAGGAGAGATTTCTTTTGCATATCTGGCAGAGTAACATTAAGCAAAAGTATTTCAAATGAATTAAATCTGTATCCTGTTTTCTGAGTAACGCAGAGTATCACTATATATTGTTGCAACACCACCACCACCACCACGACCACTCTGACGGGGCTCATGCTTATAATAATAGTTTAGTGGAGTAGACCCATTTAGACCAATATAATCATTAGGTTTTAGCCAGGTTTCAGTTAAGCAGAGTACATCAAAACTATTATCTGTGATCATTTCATTCACAATAACTGCTTTGGGTGCAAGTGATCTAATGTTTAGGAGCCCAAGCTTTAAAAATGTTTTCTGTTCGTGTATTTTGCTTTTTTCTGGTTTAATTATGATCAGATTTTTTCTAGATCCTGCATTAAATTTATGTTTTGACCTCACTATTCGAGGAACAGACACAGTCTTTATAGATTGGACAGTGCAAGTACTATCATTGAAGTGTTCAGAACAAAAGCCATCGTAGCAATCATTTGAGAATGTACTTACTAGTCAAATGGAGCGTAGCGTCCTGGAGATGTTGTCTGACAGCAGTTCCGCTCCGACTCTGCTGGGGTGCAGGCCATCAGCACGGAAAAGCCTAGAAAAGATTCCAGAAAAGACTCTTTCCAGAAAAGATTCCAATTATTAACAAAGAGCAGTTTCTGTTCTTTACACCATGTCAGTAACCATTCATTTAGAGCAAGAAGTCTAGCTTGGTGTCATTCACCCCCGCGTGCAGGAAGATTGCGCCGACGCTCTCACCGTCCTTCAGGATTATGGGTATTTGTGCAGAAACATCGAGAACGCGAGCACCAGGAAAACAGTGGGTGTGGACTTTACCTTTAGCTGAAGTAGCACGGACGTACCGGACAATGGAGTCTCCAATGATCCCAGGGTCCGTGGTGTCCCGGCGCCGGAGTGAAGGACATCTGGGAAGATCGCATCCAGGGTGCACGGGACCTGTGTAGAGAAGCACACGGAGTAGAGGTGGTCAGAGTGTTAGTATCGCGCTGTATACTTACCCAGGAGGATTCCAGAACGGCTCTCAGCTCGGTCTGCCTCTCCAACAGCTCCTGAATCTGCTTCTCCACGGCCTCCAGCTCGAGCCGCAACGAGTGCACGACTCCACTCAAAGGTGGACACAAATTCGCCATTAAAGCAAATAACAGTGAGTAAACAATGATAATGTGTGTAAACAATGCAAACAAGATTAGTGGCAACCATGCTGGTGCTGCTAACGGGCCATAAGCTAGCGGACTTGGGAAATCAAAACAAAATTAGTGATAACAAAGCAATCCGGTTGTTTTAGTTGTAAAATACAACAGGGGGTATATTCACACGTTATAAGAAACGAAAATGATGGTGTATAAAATTGATTTTAGATGGAAAAGTAGACAATAAGAAATTAACTTATCGGAGCTCAAACTGTAAACGTGCGACCGCAACAAAACCTCAGTCAGTCATGATTGGTCATGGGACACAAGAACTAAAGGCTTCAGAAGACTTGGAATATACCTGTTTCTCAAGTAGTGTGGGCTATTTCTTGTACTTCCGTTGTCCTTTTTGGAGCTTGATAATCCCAATCCACTGACATTATTTGGGGAAGAGCAGTCTGGACATTCTTCCTGACATCAGCTTTTGTGTTCCATGGAAGACAATACAGGTTTGAAATGACATGAGGGCGAGTAATTGATGAGAGAAGTGTCATATGAATTCATATGTGATCTTGTATTGTAGTTGCAGTCAACAAAATGTTCATGTGTATTGAGATGCATAAGAACGTTTGTGAAAATCCAAGAGATCAACAGCTAAATCAGATTTTTAATAACTGTTGATAAAATGTTTTTCCTTGCAGGTGGAGTGTTTCAGGAATGCCATCTGTTGCATCTGTCATCGACAACGTATGAATGTAAGTATTATCATATGCAAAATAAATGTTTTTTTTTTATTAGCACATCACTAAACTGCATACAGGGCTATGGCTCGGACACATTATTATTTTAGATGTCCTTCATTACCAAATATTTTAATAAGAATGGAATGCTTTGTGCATATTGTAAAAAAACATTTTATGAAATGTTTTTCAGTGTATTTTTGTTTTTTACAAATTTGTGTTTGATTGCCATGTTACTGACCTTTAAATATAGTTACTCTGTTTAGGACTAATTTTTGCACCTTTGAAGGGCACTGTGGGAAAAGACATTTCTAAATAAAAATGAGCAAATAGATCCCTATACGAATGGCCTTTCCACAAGGCTGTTAGCAACATAGTTTGACGGTCACTTAAAGAAAGTCATTATGCTTTAGATTTTTTGAAGTCGACTTTTATGTGATTAAACTCAAGTTGGCCAGAGACGCTCAGGCCTTTGCCCAGCCTGTGTCCGACAGCTTTTCAATTACCGTCTCGAGCCAGTCATTACCAGAGAGCCAGTCATATTTTTTGCTGAATGATGCTGAGGATTTTTCTTACTTATAATATTGCATCTGTACTCACTTGCAGACCACTCCTCCAAAGGAGCAGGACACGGAGATGGAAGAGACGAAAAACTTCCTGGGACCAAAAGTCACGGTGTAAAGTATGCCAGACATTTATATTGTATTATGATATTTTTATCATAAAGCATTCGTCTTTCTTCTTTGTGGCACAATGAGTCAGGTGAAATTTAATGTTGTAAACATCCTTACAGGTGATGATTAACTTACTCCAGGAGTTCAACATGAAGGAGGTCTCTTCTGCCACCTCAACAATATGATGTGCAATAGTTAAGTTTGCATCCACCTGATCCAAAAAAACATCCTGCCATGCAAGGCAGTCAACTGACCACTTCTTTGTTGGAGGGGTCTGCACGAGAGGTCGTCCCACCTGTACTCCGCAATCAAAATCCCATGCAGGCAGATCTCTACCTTGGTAAACCTACCAGAAGTCTCAAAATTCTTTTAGATCAGGGTTTTTCTACTGTTCATGTTCAACAAAGTGATGATAAGCTAAAGTACATGCTACTCTGTAAAAGCAGAGCAAATACTTCTGTTTATATATACTGTGTATAATGTCACTGTGTTTGTTATATGACTGGTTTTGTAATCAGCATATGGACAGTATTGTAATCTTGTGCCATCCTGAGGATGAGGAGAGCTTTATTCCTCTTGACACGTTCACCTTCTTCACCAGGGTGGGACAAAGACAACAGTATGTATTTTAAGAAGTACTGCTTAAAATGTATTTATAAATTATTTATTTATAAATTTATTTATAAGTATTTTGTATTTTAGTTTTTTTTCATGATGTGTAAAACTATTTTATATTAACTTAATGCTTGCACATTTTCACTTTATTAAAATCAAATTTATTGAAAAAAAAAAAAAACTTGTGTTTTTAGTTTTTTGTTGGATGATCGACTTTGAATAGGGTAAATGTACCAATTAAGGGTGCATTATGAAAGTCACAGCTTCGGTGTGACATCAATAAGAAAAAGTATAATTTTATAGATTTTGTCAATAATAGTTGTTCATATATTAAATTATGAACTTCATACATGACCTAGATTTTTTTTATTTTTTTTTTTTGCAAAATCTTGTAATTTAAATAAAACTTTTAATTAAACTTTATACAAAAAATTGTTGTTGTTCTAATTAAGCTCTTCCACAGACAGTGAATGTCTATGTGAATACTTCATAAGCACTTTAAACATTAACTGATGGTTATCACTTTAAGGCAATCTTTATAAAATGATTAATAACTTTTCACGTAACTATAGTGTATGCCAAAGTCTGACGCTAAAAATTCATATGCTACACGATTTTCTATTAAATCTGTGTACTTAAATCTACAGACTGGCTCTGACTTTCAGCAATTAGCATCAACATCTCCAGACAGTGAATTGGTGGAAATCGTGGGCAAAAATCATGTAGTGTTAGTGCGTAGTGAGAACGTAAATAAGTTGGCATCTGTTTAATAAGAGGCTTCAAAATGAAGCTAGTTTCTGTGTTCATCCCCATCAATTAAATGTTTTATCGGTTTTTGTTGTTATTTGATTTTTGAATGTGTTACTTAGCTGAACATGGACTAGTCTAGCTGTTGCATTGTGCTTAAATGACTCTTTACTATGAATATAACTGATCAAACTGAATGCCTTATTACTTGATTTTAGTGTAGGTTTTTTTGGGTAATTGACTTTGTACTATCAAATAAAACATTTTTCAATTATTCTTCAAAAGGGTTGATGTAAAACATGATGTAAGCTTATTGGGAACATGGGTGTGCTTAATGGGTATAAAATGTACCCATTTAGCACAGACAGACTTTTTGCATTTAAAATAAAATTTAATATTACTCTGTGAAAGATTCATATTTTATTTTATTTTTTGTGCAGAAAATGTCTCAGTGTAGATATTGGTGAGCTTAATAGGTACATTTACCCTCCTGAAATTACCTTTAAGTCTCTGAAATACATAAGACATTTTTTAATTTTAATGTTTTAAATGAAGTTTGTTCTATCCTCCAAAGCTGCAATTATTTAATCAGAAATAAAGTAAAACAATAATCTTGTGAAATATTATTTGAATTTTAAATAACTGAATTCTATTTTAATGTATATTAAAATGTAATTTATTCCTGTGATCAAAGCTGAATTTTCATCAGACTGTGATATATTTTGGTTACAAACATGACCTGTTTTTCTTCAAATTGTTATTTTGCTGATAAATACAACAGATTTGCTGATATTTGTGAGGAGAATACAGTGTGATTACATTCTCCTCTATGGTCACTGTATGTTTACAGTGTCTCTCATTAAATACGACTAAACACATTCAGCAACAACAGTGCTTTTTGATATGAATCATTTGGATTATCATTGTATTGTCAGAGGGACGTTATATGAAGCGTCAGTGAAATGTAAGTGGCCAAACTTTGCCTAAATTGACCATTTATGTTAAATTCACAGATGAGTGAAACACGTATGTTTACGCACCAAGACAAAACAAAACAGAGAACTGAAATAAGCATTTTCTAGTCTCATTAACGTATTCAGGGATGGTGATACACGTTCTGTCCATAGAAAATTAATTATTGTTCATTTACTGCTTCAAATGTTCAAAAATTATCTTATGCTCTGTGCCATTTTGTACGTTATTGCCCACTGTCTAAACCAACCTCTCTAGATATCCTGCTGTTTACTTCATTGTTTTCTCTCAGATGTGTTTCCGGCCCAACAAACACAGTTACGTTGTGGCAACGTCGCTGCCACGTTCTATTTTTAATTTGGCAACGTTGTAGTCTACGTCCTTGCGACATTGTAGCAACGTTGAAATGTAAGACGTGAAAAGGCTGTAGCAACGTTGTTGCGCGACATTCAGCAACTGCGAGATGACGTTCCGACAACATTTATTTTTATGCCAGATTATAAATCTGCGTCTTATTTTTTTATTTATTTTATTTGCATTTTTTTTTTTTGAAATGCTGTTTAATCATTAATTGTTCTTTTTAACATTAAACCTGCTATGAAACTTCAAAGATGAAAAAATGCCATACAGGTTCATATAATCCAACTTTATTAAAACATTGCATACATGGAAAAAAGGCATTTGAGAACGTTTGCTGACAAACAAAAAGAAAAGCAGCAGCAGGTCACCGGCCGATGAGGTGGTCTCCGGACTGGTAAATACAGCGGGCAGGGGAGCGCAGACGAGAACGACTTAGACACAAGTCAAAACCAGACAGACAGTCCGGGGCCAGAGAATGATGTGCGGCAGGCACAGGTCTAAACAGAGAACAATAAAACAGCAAAAAATCAAAAATCAAATACCAAGCCACTAATGTAGGACTCAAATAGGAGCTTGATACGACAGACTTTATCAGTCGGCTTTGCCTATTCCTACTTATAAATGCGCATCATTCAGTAGTGTCCTGACAGTCCACCACATGAATAGCTACTTTAGTTGCGTGTAAATAAATGCAAATATTCCCTAAACTCAAGCAGTAAAGACAGTGATGATGCTTCCTTTGAAACGTTTAATGATTGAGCCTGCTGCGCCCGCGCCCGCTCCGTCCCCCTACTCCATTCTGCGTGTTAATACACGAGAGCATGTTAGGGGAGGCGCGCAGAGTGTAAAATCATTATTATTGATTACTAATTTGAATCAGTACATTTATAGCTAAAACAATACCTTGAAAGTGAAAAGAAGCAGGTTTTTACGATCAGAAATTTCTTAAACCGGTGAACCTCTGTAAACTTTATCAGCGGTAAAGTTTAAAAATTAACACTTTTGAAAGAGTTAACATTATTAACACCCTGACAGTGTTACTAACAAACTTTTAACATGTAAAATATTAACACCAGAATGGATGATGAAAATACCAAAGTTGGATTAACTGGTCAACAGCAACAATGTTCAGGTGGAAAAAAAAAACACAAAACAATGCACATTTACATTTATTTACAAAATGAAACGTATAATTTTCCCTGCAACAAAATTTCTTCACATTCAGTGTTTTCAATACATGTAAAAACATGTTCTTACAGCAATTAAAACATCATAATGCCAAGGCATATCAATGCAAAGACACAAAATACACATTCTAATGTGGTACATATTATGTACTCTTAATGTCATAAGGTTTATAATGACAACAACAGTCTTTGCTAATGGTGTTTGGACCTCCTTGAAGAGAGTATAGTCTCATTTTTTGTTTTCAGCATGACAAGATGCGTTTCTCTGCAGTTTTCAGCCAAGCAAGATATACATTCTCACTTGCAGCATCACAAAAGTGCTCCTGTAAAATTGAAAAATAAAACAAAACATAAAAAACAGGATAAGTTCACATCCATTTATCAGGTGAAATGTCAGAGACAAGTGTCAAATAGTCAAGTCACCATTATATATAATGTTTTTTACAATGTAGAGTTTTAAAGCAGCTTTACAGTATTAAAAGGTTACTCCACTCCAAAATGAAAATTGTCATTATTCTCACAAAGAAATAAAAAAATTACAACTTTATTCAAAAATTTGTCTCCTCTGCATCACCCTATAGCACCATTTTAGAATGTTTTACCTGAACACAAATGGCGTATGCTGTTTTGTGTCATCTGTGCCACACAGATACGTCTTCTATATTTATTTACACTTTGATTTGAACAATACTCTGTTTGCATTCAGGTGATACTGATGCAGAGGAGACTAATTATTTTTGTTTTCTTTGCATACAAAAAGTATGTTCCCGTAGCTTTGTAAGACATGTCACATGGATTATTTTATGGATCTCCTTGCCACATTTCTGGACGTTGATTGTGTTAATTACATTACTGTATATATGGGAGGGTCAGAAAGCTGTCAGAATGCATCAAAAATATCTTAATTTGTGTTCTGAAGATGAACTAAGCTTTTACAGGTTTGGAACAACATGGGGGTAAGTGGTTAATGACAAAATTTTCATTCTGGGGTGGAGTAGCCCTTTAAACAGGGAAATAGTGTGTTAAAATAGTTCTGTTTTCCTCTGGCCAGACGAAATTTTAAATCTACCTTGCAACAAAGTTTGTGCAGAGAACTCATCTGGTTCCTGTGGTCTTGTCCGGATCGCCATCTAGGTGACAAGGTCTTCAGATGGGATCAGTCTCTGGCGCTCATCTATTTGTCCTGGTCTCCGCTGACATTCAGGGCTGTAGAGATCATCTCTAGGTGCTGATCCACTATCTGGGCTGGGTACGGACTATATCCGGGTACCTGCAGTGACCATTTGACCTGGATACAGTCTGGATCTGGGTGGCTACAGTGACCTCGAAATAAGAACCAAAAAGACTAACATTAATGTAGATGCCAATCTGACACTTTAAATCTAGATAATACAATAGAATACAAAAAGCAAATAAATTACTTTGAGTAAAAGCATTTAATTCACTGTAAATTTATGTACATATATATTGTCAGTCTTACTGGAAAATTGGTCTTTTAACATCAGCGACAAAGTCATAATTCCAAGTGCGTACTGATCTCTCTCTACATTTAAGTTGGACTCCTCCTACCAAAATGAATGCGCATAAATGGGACAGCACATAAATAAATGACAGTGCAAACCCAAAGGAAACCAGATTCTTTCTTATTATTGTTTAAAAAAAAAGCATCTTAAAATATGCAATTATGGCTTACCCATGTCTCTGTTATGTGTCCTAACAAAAATCTTCTCATCCGACTTAATGTATTGGTGGATTCATACTCTTCAAGCACATCATCTCCTGAGCGAAAGAAAAACAATCCATCTGAGAAAAGTTTAGGAGTGCACAACACATAAATGTTGCTATAACTCAATATGATCTTATGAAATACATATTTTAAATGAGATAAAAAAACTTACTTCTAGTGTTTCCCTATTAAAAGTGACCTCCATCAGCATTACATAGCAAATCTGTGAGAAACATTTAGGCTCGTTTAGGTGCATAGCATACAAATATCTTAATAAAGATATGATCTTTATATAATACCTAATGTAAATGAAATAAAACCTTTACTTTCTGTGTTTTTCTTGATAAAACCAACTTTCCTAGGTACTCAACATCACAAGTTAAAGAAAATATCACTCTGAGAAAAAGTTTAGGAGTGCACAATTATTCACAATTAATCCTTAAATATTGCTATTAATGAGGTAAAACACTTACTACTGATGTTTACCTGGTAAAAGCGACCTCCGTACTCCACACTGCATAGCAATTCAAATCTGTGAGAAACATTTAGGCTTGTTTAGGGCATACAGCATACAAATATCTTTAAAAAGTAATATTATCTTATAAAATACATAATGTAAATGAGATAAAACACTTACTTTCTCCTTTTTCCTTGATAAAAACAACTTTCCTGGCTGCTGCGCATTGCGAGTGAAAGAAAATATCGTTCTGAGAAAAAGTTTAGGCGTGCACAACACATAAATATCGCTATTAATCAATGTGTTGTATACTGTTAAACCCCTGATGTCACATGGATGTCACATTACCAATCTCCTTGCCATGTTTCTGGACGTTGATTGTGTTAATTACACACACACACACAAACATATATTATAAATTATGCATATACCCACTTCTTCAGGCACCACTACATCACTGCTTTTGCACTGAGACATTTTAAAGTTATTTTAAACATCTATCAAATCTTTTTTTTTTTTTTTTCATTTTTTTAGGTCCTTATTATAATAGGATAGTACAGATATGAAAGAAAAAGATGTGAATGAAATGTGTAGGGTGACAGGTTTGAGCTCAAGTATATGAATACTTACTTAAAATTGGGAGAAGAAGTCCAATGAACCATCTTGTAAATGTGGGGTAACTGATCGCTGTAAAATTAAATGTCAAACTTAGTATCATGCCAATACCAGCTGTACAGAACATTAAAGCAATATTAAAAATCTCACACTTGGTTTTTAGTTTGGATTAATCTAGTATATATGAAAAGGACCTAATATAAATAAATAAATAAATAAATAAATAAATAAATTTGTTCCTTTAACAATGATTATTCTATATTTAATTTATACAGTGAAAAAAATGCAAATTTATTTGATTATTTAATTTCTGTACCTACAAACCTAAGCAGTGTTTAATACGTTTTTGTAATAATTAATGTGATTAATTTTATAATAATTAATAGTGTTCTAATAGATAAATATATAGATGTCCTATATATACTATCTATCTATCTGTCTATCTGCTAAATTGACGCCTAATATCAGTATGAAAAGCGATAAGATCTGATGATTGGTTAATGAATTTTAATCACGTTGTCTGCTTTTGCTCAAACTGATTTGTTGAAATCAGAACGTGAACGCAATCTGTGAGCCTTAGTCAATGAAAACTAATTCATTTTAACTGGAAAAAAATGATCTATATACTGTGCCAATTTTAATCTCATTGTAAGACATTATAGCGTGTGAGAGAAACGCGGAGCTCTTTCCTCAGCCAATAATGCGCTCACTGTTCTATATAGACAGAGTGAAACATAACCGTTCAGTCCGAGTGCTCAAATGTAGGAACAGATGTACACGTTTAACAAAAACACTGGCGAGTTAAATCTAACAATTTATTGGCCAATAAGTAACAGATATTATTTGTAGACTAGATTGAATGCGCTTATGTTGCTGTCTGTTGTGCTGAAATGTTAATCACTTTTCATAGCTTCATTATGGCTTATAACTTTTGGCGTAATGTTAAGACACTTTATCATTTACATGACCTGAATATGTTTAACTCTTTTTCCTAAATATCAGCAACGTTATCTGAATAGTGAAAGAAATATAGTTAGCATTACACCAAACCCGATCGCAAACGGGTTTATGTGAATTGTCAGCTATTCTGTCCATTCAGTTTATTAGCAGAACAAATACATCTCACATTGGACACGAAAATTGTAGGTTTCGTTTGGATATTTACATATTTATCTGAGAAAACCAAAGCAATACTCACGTATCGTGGCTTGAAAAAGAATAACGGCCCAACGGTCTGTTCAGTTGTAAAATGCGCTTCGGAACAGTGACGAGTACACGTCGTACAGTGGTTGTCCAGACAGCCTAAGCACAACCTTCAGCGATCTGTGGTTGAATGACAACATTGTGACAACGCAGTAACAACCTTAACAAGACAATGTAGAACCAACAACCATTTAGCCATGTTGTTACAACGTTGCTAAAAGGTTGGCTACGTTGTAGCAACGTTCTGTGTTTGTTGGGGGGTTGTTTTTGTAACTTAGGCCGCAGTGAGCTGTTCATCACAACACTGATCGATTAATCTTTTGCAGCAGAAAGAATAAACTCATTCGCTTGGTAATATTTTGTTTGTAAATTCTTTATTGAATGTACAATACAGTAAACAATTATAGCCTAATTTTTCCTTATATACTGTGCTCTTGTGTACTAACATTATGCTAGTGTATATAAGAATAACATAGTATAAGAACTCATAGTTACCGTGAAAGAAAACACTCACTGAAAACCGGGTCAAACCGGTCACGAAATAAGTTTGCCCACAGAGTTTTCTTTAAGTTTTTTGTGTGTTGAACACAACACAGGTAGACCGGCCGTTTCTCAATATGCATTCTTGTCTGTACTTGTGTTCTTGCGGACTTGTGAAACGTCATCAGTCGTCGCCCAAGTACTTTTCCAATTTAAAGTTCACATCTAGCCAAGTACAGTTCAAATCCCCGGATGTGTTCTTGCTCCGCCCCTTTTATCAAGGATGCATCAAGAGTAGACTTGTGCGAACTTGAGGCAGCCATGTATCCCAGAATGCATTTCGCACCAATCAGCGAGCGTTAATGGCGGAGCCGAAAGCCCGCATAATTTTCAAAATATTACTGTTATTGTGTCATGAAATGAAGTTTTAAGAGTATTTCAGGCGAGAATGTCGTTGTTTAAAACTCAAATCTGCAGTTTATTTACAAAGACCGCGCCTATTTGAAAATTTGTTTCGCCGATTTCGGAGATGTGAGTTCCAGGCGAACAGCGGGTGCTCAGTGCTCATGTATCCCGCAGAGAGAGCCTCACCACGGCTAGTCCTTCTGACTTTTGCCGCTGGTCCTCACGTCTCTGTAGTGGTTAAACAAGAGGTATAATTCGTTCTGGGTAAAGCTAACCGTTAATTTTTGGTCTCGTGAATCTATATTCCAGGGCATATCGTTTTGCCTGAGGACAAAGTTATGCTTCATAAATTATTTATCAATCGTAATTCAACGCTGACTTTTTAGCATGCATTTGACTGAATTGTTTGTTTTTGTCTTCATTTCCGATTACATACGTCTCTTATACGTTATACCTATACTTTTATAAAGGCTAATATTGTTCATTAAAACTGACATTTAACAAAAAAGGCAGAGTTGTGCTTGTCATGTTTCATTTTATTATATATAAAGTAAAGATGTATTATACACAGTGCACATATTGTCTAAATCACATATTAATGTTTTATTTTTTTTAAATGAGTACGAAAAGTGGTTTATGGCTTATATTTTGAAGAAAACAAAGAGGCAGTGGTGTTTGATATCACTTCGTTTTATTGTAATGCGTGTAAGCGTTGCGTGAACCACATTTTTGTCGCTATTAATATGTTTAGGTGAAACAGAAGAGAGGCAATGCTTCATTTCTGCAGCTATTAATATGGTTAAATTAAAAGGAAAAGAGGCAGTGGTGATTGATATCATATTTCATCTTATTGTAGATACATACAGTGAAGATAACCGGAGTAGAAAAGGCGAGCTGACAGACGTTATCAAGTACACTGCTGTTCCATTTGCAGAATTACACGACTTGTGTCCTCGGGAGTAGAGGCTGACATTTTTTCGGGAATCCCGCGGGTCACGGGATTCCCACGGGAATCCCGCGGGATGGGAAACAAAATCACTAATAATCACGGGATTGGGACGGGACAGGAAAAAATGTCAGCGGGAGGGGGCGGGACCGGGAATCGTAACGCTATGAAACCCAACTTTACAGACAAATATACCTTTTATATATATATTGTAATTTTGAACTTAATTCTAGTTGACCCGTCTCTTTATTCTCTCCTTCTGTATGCTTTGGTGTGGCTGGTTAAGCAAGTGATTTCATGACAGACAGATCGTTAACGCCTGGTAATACAGCAGGCGATCCAAACGCTCACCTATCATTCATCGACCATATGGCTTTTCATCTGAAAGATGTATGCAGTAGCAAGTTTACATGGCCGCTCAATCTAATGTTAACCTAGAAAAATGTGCGCTTTTGAAGTGTCTGTGTGAGTGTGAAAGCTGAATAGTAGCGCGGTACTGCATGACAGAGGCGCCGGTGCGCTCACTTGCTCTTAAAATACCTCATTTTTGGTCATACAGATAAGAGTGATAGGCATCTTTCGAATTTGTAAAGACTCAACGTTTATTTGTGTGCACTCAGAAAAACAAGGAAACATTGCGCTTTTGTAAACAAATTAAAGCAAAAAGGACGAGCTTTCTGCCGCCTGTCTCTGTGAACTTGAGCGCGTCACTTCGAAACTCCGTGTTTACTTGCTTTAGAGACATGAAAAATATATCTATAGAGTGAAATGTCTACTTTCAAATGGACCAATTAAAATAGGAAACGTGTGTCTGCATGAATGATTTACGTGAAATTTAATGTGTGTGCAATGCACACTGTGCATGTGTTTAAGATGGCTTTCAGTTCAATAATAATAATAATAATAATAAACAAAATTTTGCATTTTTATTCAACTAATGTAAAAAAAAAGTTACGGGCATACTGTGATCTGTACTGTATTCTTTACTGTAACTGGCAGATTCTAGCCAAAAAAAAAAAAAAAAACATAATACGGGAGTGGGAGGGAATGGGAGTCATTCTTCCGGGATTGGGACGGGACGGGATTTTTTCCCAGTTTTTTCGTGGGATTGGGATGGGATGGGATTTTTTTTTGTGGGAGTGGGACGGGAGAGATTTGAAAATCCACTCCCGTGTCACCCTCTACTCGGGAGTTCGTACTCCCAAGTCAAACTACCAAGTTCGAACTACACAGGACGCAAGTCCGAACTTTGCGTACTTGGTATTGAGAAACGGCCACGTGTGCTTCTTACATTTACATTTACATTTATTCATTTAGCAGACGCTTTTATCCAAAGCGACTTACAGGTGGGGAATACATCAAGCGATTTGTCCTAAAGAGGCAAAACGACCTACTAAGTGCTCAAATTACCATATAACAGGCATTGTTCAAATAAGTACATAATAAGGAGAAGTTCTTCTTCTCCTTCTTCTTTGTCTGTTTTATGGCGGTTGGCAAACCAGCTGGCTGGTGCATTTACCGCCACCAACTGGACAGGAGTGTGGAGCGTTGATTGGGAGTTAGTGAAAAACAAAACTCAAAAAAAAATTGTATAATAACAAAAAAAAAAAAAGAAATTAAAAATTATTACCTTGATATAAGCCTATATTCTATGGAACAAACTGGTTTCTCTGAGGAAAGACATTAATATATTACAGACCCT
Organism: Labeo catla; assembly: GCA_012976165.1. Lineage (NCBI taxonomy): Eukaryota > Metazoa > Chordata > Actinopteri > Cypriniformes > Cyprinidae > Labeo > Labeo catla. Next base: position 307,528 of record VONZ01000679.1, read on the forward strand.
AGAGTCTTTCTGTGCATTTTTAAATATATTTGTTACTGTCATGTCCTTGGTTCCTGCATTGCTTAGTGATTCTGAAAACTCCACTCTTTCAGTACATGTTCGACTGTTTCTGGTGTTCCACACTGTGCACAGTTACCGGATTCTCTTTTGCCTATGGTGTATAATGAATGATTAAGGGATGTGTGCCCTATTTGGTCTGGTTATAATAGAATCCTCCTTTCTACTTCCATAGCTATTTCTCTCAGTGGTCACTTTGTTTTGAATATTATATAAATGTCTCCCCTTTGTCTCGTTGTCCCATTCCTTTTGCCATATTCTGTTTAAAGCTGATTTAAGCATTACCGAGAGCCTATCTACTCTTTCATTATTGTAAGTGTACTTCAATCATTTAACTTCAATCACTGAGGCTCCTGTTAAGCTGTTCTTAATTGAGTCTGCTGATACATTAGTGGGGATTCCTTTTATTACACCCTTCATCCATTTTTTATCTCCTACTGTTACGCAAGTCACCTTTTGTCCCATCAGATATTTTAACCCAAAAGCTTTTTTTGTTGTTGTTGTTGAATGCCATCCCTGCAAAACACCAACAAATTACCATCCTGTAACATCTTGGCACTTTCTATATTACCAATCACGTCTTTTAGGTTTTTGGACAGCTTTAAAGGGTTCAGCATATTTACTACCTCTGGCAAAAATGTATAATTACCTTATGCTCCTCCTTCCTCTTTTTAATCTGCTGATCTCTTTCACTCTCCGTATCAGCTGTTAAGCCACCTCTTTTTCTGATTTCGAACTTTCTCCCATGTATTCGTATTACTTTAAATTCCCCGCCTGTGTCTTCCTCCATCTCCGGATCACTTCCGGAACTACCGTCACTGTCCACCAAAAAACCTAGACCGTGGGCTTCAGCCAATCAGAACAAAAAACAAGTGTTTGTTAAACCAATCAGGTGAGTCTTGAATCAGGTGACAGGGTGCCCCGCTAAATCCAAGTCATTTAATAAAGCGCTGCTGCCACAGAATGATGTGCCTCTTAGTCATCGTTCTCCTAATCTCAGGTAAGTGTTATAATATTTGACAGGTGATGTTTTTTTTTTCTTTTTTTGCTTAAGCACCTTTGTCTGTCGTCTCAGCACCCTTTAAACTATAATAAGCTATCTGAACGATTGTGTCAGTGCTGCTTCCTCGAGCTGTTTCTCAATTTCATGTGTTTTAACTCTTGTCAGTTTAAACGTTCCGTTGATTTTAAGCCATTCAAATGTCAGAAAAATTAAATGCCATAATAGCATGTGTTTGGCATCGCCGGGGAACATGCGCGAGCTATTAACAGTGCTCCGAAGAAGTTCATGGCAATGACGTAATTGTGTCGCTGGCTTTAAACATTTCGCGCGGTAGTGACGTTATCTATGCCGTTTTGTTTCGTAACTTGAGCGAACGCTTTTTGTTTATGAACTATGAACGACTTTGGGGCAACACTTATTAGAAAGATGTGGAAATAACCTATAAGATTAGATGCAAATATTATCTTTATACACTTTAAAAAGAGTAATAAGTAATTTTATGAGGAAACAATTTTTTTTAATAATGCTTGAACAAACAGTACAAGAACATAGCCAAGGGATCACATACAAAACTATAAAATAATAACCAGTAATAATAAATTAAACAAACGACAAACGCAAACGCTTACACATTAATAATAAAATAAAAAATTGTCACCAAAATAAAAATATGAATAAAAATAAGAATAACAAATAAAAACAACACAATGAAAATGACATTACAGTAACAATACAAGGATATTCAATTAAGTGCACATAAGGAAAGCATCTAAATACATGTAAAATATTTTAGGAATCTTAGTTTTTTTTTTATTCTGTATAAGATGAAGAGATTTTAGAAGTGAGTTTAGTTCAGTTTCGAATTTTTGTTTGTGTATGAAAAATTTACCATATAAAATAAAAAATTGATAGTATGTTCCAGGGGATTATTTTTAGTATTATTATAATAAAAAAATAATGTCTTTTAAACTAAAGGAGTGTACAACGTTGGCAGAATCAAATATAAAAGATCCTAGGTTAAACCAAAATTGCTTGGATTTCAAGCAATCAAAAAAAAAGAGGTACTAAAGTCTCCTCTGTTTGTTTGCAAAAAGAGCATGAGCTGTCAATGTCCGAATATTTAGAAACATTAGAATTAACAGGATATATTTTATGTAAAATTTTAAAATGATTCCTTTCCTTTATTAGAAATACAATATTTCCCAGGTAAGAGCCAAGTTCTTTTCCAGTCTATATCATCAACCAAGGACCGCCAGTAGAACTTTCCTCTTAAAGACATTTTCCTTTTAAATTGAAAAATTTGGTGCACATGCCTATTATTACATTTCTTCTCTAACAAATCAATGCCTTCCAATAGCAAATTAGACACAGTAGAGTAACAAGTGAACTCCTTGGATTAAATAAAGAGTGACTTTTAATAAGGTGAATTAATCCAGGTGAAATTGCGTTAACCACTTAAGGAAACCATTTTTAGACTTATAGACCAATTTGGAGTAGACGTCACAGTTACATCACCTGCAGCTGCACGTGCATTGTGGTGGCAGAAAAAACACTGGTACAAGTGGAGGTAAATGGGTAAAATCCATGGAATAAGAAAAAAAACATTTCTTGTGCCTTTAGATGTCAGAATCAGAATGTAACATTTTTTTTTATAGAATACTGTCGTCGAAGACGCCATTTGAAGATAAATACTGACGTTTAAACAGACTGTGGATGAAAACTGCTATGATTACTTTTACTTATTTTATCTCACATTTCTGACTTTTTCTCGCAAATGCAAGTTTCTTCTCCTAGTTCGGACTTTATAATTCAATCTTACTGAACAATAGCAAGTTTGTCAATACTAAAGGGGGAAAAAGCCGTAAGTGTGGATATAAACTCAAGATTCTGAGCCGAGAGGAAATGATGAGCTGATTTTTCTTGTCAGAATTTTGAAACATAAACTCAAATTTACCTTTTTTTCATTTATTCCATGGCTTCCATAGACTGCTACTTGAAAACTATGATTTTCTGCCACTAAATAAGCTCCACAAAAAATGCCATGACTGTTTGCAAACACCTGTTGGTCCATTTTGCTGAGGCCCCCTTGTGGTCAACGACCCTCTGCTTAATGAAACTAAATAAAACTGACTAAATAAAGTGCAATAATATTATAACTATTATTTTTTTTATAGTTATATTTAATGAGTCGTACTAAGTGCTGTGTGAGGACCAAACCAAATCTCCAGGTGCTGTTATGAGAATCAGACTGAAAAACTTATGTGCACCACTGTATAACAATACTATACTATTGTACTATTGTACTACTAATACTATAGTAATCCCGTGTTCCAGACCAGGTCAGAAATTAAATATCTGGAAATGTCTAACTTCCGACCTCAGTGAGTTCCAGTCAATAACACATCATGTAAATGCCATGATGTTGCCGTGATATAATGAGAATGTGTCGTGTTTTTGTTGTAATTATGGCAAAAATATGTACCTAAATTACATATTTTACAGTCACCGTTGTGCAGAATGATCATAAACACAACTAAAAAGCTTCCTACCACAGTGGCCATCCTTCACAAAACAAAATACAGAGAAAACTGAAGTAAAGCCTTTTTCTAGTCTCACAGGTCTTTTAGATAACAGTTTTATATAGTTGAGTGAAATCACATGTTTTTAGAGAAGGACTGTTTATACAGTAATGGTAATACACGGTCTGCCCATGGAAATGAATTATCTTCATTTACTGTTTCAAATCTAACACACAGATGAAATGAGAAGTCATCTTATGTTCTGTGCCCATTATGTCTACATATATGTGCCCCTTGTCTAAACCAACTTGTCTATTGTTTCTGGGATCAATTCACTGCGGAATGTTTTGCCTTGATAATAACACATTGCTAGATTGATATGTTGTATAAAAACTTAATTGCATATTGCAAAACATTACAAAAAAAAACACAAAACAAAGAAAGCAATTTAAAAGATATGTTTTACAGTAGTGTGCAGCACAACATCCAGTCACATGGCTAGGAGGGCTTTAAACCATGCCCGTCCGTTCATTTGAGTGGAGACACGCTTCTGTAATCCCATCATAACTGCATTGAAGATGCATGACTTTGCAGCGTGCAGTTATTTTCGATCTCATCAGTGTGTTTCAGTAGTTGATACAGTTCTGGATTGTTATTACCTAATTGTCAGTCTGTTCCTTGATTATTCAAAGTGCAATATATATTTGACAGGTGCAGCTGAGATGTTGCAAGCAACGACAGGAGGGTTTAATCAATGCTTTCCCCAAGATTGGGTGAAGGCTGATAAAGTTCGAGTCAGCTGTAACGACACCCAGATTGCACAGCACTGCAGTCCTGATGATCAGAGCTGTCGAAACATGAGCAAGCCCGGAGTCTCGCTGGAGGAGGACGAGCATGGAGTATGCCTAACCATCACCAACTGTTCCTATGACTTGTGGTCCTGCCAAGCCAAGAGTTACACTAATGGAAAAGAAGATGAGAAGAATTTTACTGTCAATGTAATGTGCAACCGTAAGTAATTTATTTTATGTTTCTGCCATTTATGTTTTTTAGTCCATTTCAAATAGTGGCATTTCACTGGTAATTTTTTGTTAATAACTTTTTTTGCCATGGTGGCAACTGAAAGCTACCAAATGAAGAGAAAAGAAATAAAGCAACTAATAATCAAAAAATTTTAACATTGTGTTTCATAAATTCACTATAATACCCTTTTTGATTGAAAAAATAAATTTCATATATATATATAAACTACCAGGATAAGCTGACTGATTTTCATGCAATTATTTTTGAACACTGTATGTTCTTCTTGTTTTTTTTTTTGATGATTCTGCCATTTATGATTCTTTAGTCCAATTCAAACTGTGACATTTCAAGGAATTTTGTCATTGGGGCAACTGAAATCTGTGTCAAATGAAGAGGCAATTTCAGATTTCAGCAGAAAAACAATCTATCCAATATTTCTAATGTCCGTTATGTCACAGAGAAGCAAATGTTCAATTTGCCATAGTTTTAAAAAAAACACATGCAAATTATACATAATCAGTTCTGTCAAATATCCACATTGGCCCTGTTGGTCAATGGACTCTGTTTTTTTATTTATTCTTGTCTCCATGTTTCTCAGTTCTGTTATCTAAGATTAACTAAGATGAGAGCAGTGATTCCACAGTGCATAATTAAAAAAAAAATACACACATTGGACTACTTCCTGATTATCTGTGGTGTTCTCTTGAGTAGGTTTGTACCTTCTGGTATATGAACAAGCATATTAACATATTTAATACCAGGATAAGTAATAAACTACTAGAACAAGCTGATTGATTTTTAAGCATTCATTTTTTTGAAAACCGCTTTCGATCTTGTTGTTCTTTAAAGAAGCTACCAGCACTTCACCCAGTCCAGGACCTGCCAGCACTTCAGCAATTTCAGGACCTTGCAGCACTTTGCCCTGTCCAGGCAATAATGAGCCACATACAGAGTCTGTTCTAGATTGGTTCATTCTTGGGCTGATCATTCTTGGGCTGATCACCTTTGGGCTTTGGTTCCTTTACACTAAGGCAAGTATTTTAAGAGGCAAATAATATTTTGTTGGTAAAGAACTTTATAAAAGGAATAGTTTACTCAAAAATGTAAATGATCATCTTTTACTTGCCCCCCTGTCAATCCAAACCCAATCCAATGAATTTATTTGGGAAAGAACAGTCTGGACATTCTTCCTAACATCATCTTTTGTGTTCCACAGAAGACAAAGTCATACAGGTTTGAAACGACATGAGGGCGAGTAAATGAAGACAGAATTTTTATTTTGTAAGGGTGGGGTGGGGTAGACCTATTCATATTCATAATAAAAGGGGTCATGAACTGCCTGTTTTTTATTTTGTACTGTTCTCTGAGGTCCACCTATAATGTTATCAATATTTTTACACAAAAAACATAATTTAGAGAGTAATAATCTGTTTTCTGTCATGTTTTTAACACCCCTCATCAGAATGCTTTGTTTGAATAGGCATGGCAGATTGTAGACTCAATTGTAAGCTGTCATTTTGGCTGACTGACTTCAGTATAAGCCGTTTTTAGACTAACAAGAAAGTTTTGGGTTCTGAAACTTACATGATGGTTTTATAGTACAATGACCTCTTATATGTCAAAAGATCAGGGGAGTTTTGGTTTCTCTGTTCATGGCCCCTTTAAAAGCCATGCTTAGGAGATCTAATTTTGATGTTGTAATAAACTTACAATAATATACATTTTATTTAAGGTGCCTTTTAAATCACTCAAGGTCACCATACATCAGAAGCAATAAATAACAATAATAATGTCAAAATAAATGATGATAAATAACAATGTCACTGAACCATGAAAGAGAGCAGCAGCAGTTAAACAATTCAAGTCAATTCAAGTCAACAAGTCAAACATGACAACAGCAATAACAAGAAAACAAAAATACTAGATTTGAGTGCAGACAGTAATCATGAAGGATAAGCTATTCTGAATAAGGTTTGTCAACCATCCACTGGCCCAAACGTGGAGTCCAGTGGCCCGGTTGAAGGTTTAATGCATGTGCGGTCTTTTCACAGCGCTTCTGCAAATTTCACTTAATTTATCGGGATTTAGTTTAAATTTTAATCTAGCTCCATGTTAATCTGACTCCAATTTTATGTGATCATTAAAATTAGGTGGTTTCTCTAATTTACGCTGATCACAAATATTGATTATGTATTAATTTAGATATTTGATTATTCTGAAAATCCCATACTTTCAATTATTCGTTCATTGGGGATCTAATGTCTCTTTTGAGTCTGGCATGGCCAGTGGCAATCTCACGATCACAAAATCCAGTCTAATGAATGTCAGAGGTCTGTAGGTGACTAATACCTTTTTGACAGCCGCCAACTGCTTGCCTCCACAAAAACTGTAGTTTGCTTTAGTCTTCTCCTATACAACTTGCTAACATCAGTGATAGAAAGAAATCAGGAGGTCTCAGATGAAGTGCCTACTGCTCCATTGAGTCCTGTGCCTGCAGTTTGATCTATCCTGGCCATAATTTGCAGTAACAAAAGCCTCCTCACAATTTACTAGTAATAATGATTTCAAAAGAGATCAGAATAAATCAAATATAATGTTTTATTTGTCAGGAAAAAAGGATCATGCCAATTACATTATTAAACAATGCAATTCCATTTCAGGATTAAATTCAGTTCAAATAAATACATAACATCAATTACTCAAAGATAACTCTAAGAATGGGAGATGCATACCTGACCACAGAGAGATACACAGCAGCATGTGAGAGACTTGGAGGCAAAGCTCCAGAGACTCTCACACACAGTGTGGGGGTTCTTCTGAATACAGAATCCCCCCGTAATGTTTTGTCACTTCGCTTATATACCCAGACCAAAACAAACAAATCTTCCAATCAGCTGTAAAAACATAAAGACCTTTTTGTTTGTCAGGAGATCTCATGACCCAGGGTCACACCTGGCTGAAGATTCTCACCCAACCCTAAGGGGAAAACACACCCCTTAGCAGCAAAACACAATTCTACAAAAGTTTTCAATCTTCCTCATAATATAAGTGAATGCTGTGAAATTGAGACCATTTTACCAATCGCACAGAGACCTTTAGAACGATACCAAACATGAAAGGGAAAAATCAACATATTCACAAGATATAACATACATGGTATATGGGCATTCTTGTTTTGGTGGAAGAAGAGTGAGATGCAGGGAGGGGAGAGGAGAGGGAAGAAGGGGGTCGCAAATGAGCAAGGAGGGTGGTGTTATTTGCCCTCTTTGAATATCCCTTCTCCAGATTAGTTTCATTGTTTTGTTGCATGGCATCTGTTTTTGTCAGAGTTCCTGGATTTTAATTTCATGAGGAAATAATTTCACATCTTACACAGAGCACTGAAAAGAAAGCAATTGCAAGTGCATCGAGTTTGCAGAGAGATTTTTGTGACTTGAGAAAAACGACTACATTGAAACTAACATTTTATAATTCATGCAGGTGAGCTCCTTCAGGGAAGCCATTCATGACTTCTGGAGTCATCTAAAACACATGAATGTAAGTATTATCATATACAAATGAAATCTGTATTTTGGCACATATCAGAGCACTGCCCACTAGCACTGCCCGTTAGCAATGGCCACTTCCAGAAAAAAAGCACCCTCCGTGCTCACTTTCTGTGTTCTGCCCTTTAAAGGGAGTTGGACAGTGCGATGCTCAGTTTTAAATGGAATTCAGCAATGATCAACACCTCCATCAACCAATCAAATTGTATTTTAGCATTCTGCAGTTCTTTTATATCTATTAAACACACAGTAGATGTATAGAAACATACAAAGTGCTTACCAGTTTTAAAGGAAAGCAGTTCGAACCTAAGCTACTGAGTTTTTAATGGGAAATGTTCTTTCTTTAAGTGTTTCAACAAGAACCAGGACAAGGCAGGGATGATGGAGTTGGAAGTGGTGAGAGTGAATGGAGCAACAGGAGCGTTGAGAGTCTCTGAAGCAACAGGAGAGATTGGAGAGATGGAAGAGATGACCGCAAATGGAGCAACAGGAGTGATAAGAGAGAGGGAAGAGATGGCCGAGACTGGAGAGGTGGGAGATATTAGAGCGAGGGAAGAGACGGAAGAGACTGAAAAGTTGCTACCACATAAGCAAAATAACACTTAAGTGTATCAGACCAAACATATTTTCCTGTTCTAAAAACACAAAGCCCAGATGGATAGGTCAAGAGAATGTGCAATGGTTAAGTTAAAACAATAATATCTAGGGCTGTCAAGTGATTCAATTTTTTAATCTAATTACATGATGTCCCAATTAATTAATCAAATGCTCATGTGATATTGCTAAACTTTATCATATGATATAATATAAGGCAAAAACCCATACAGGGGCATTTTGCAGTTACATGCAATGTAAGATGATGCACAGACTTGGGCTCAGCAGGGTGCGTTATACTTTAATAAACTGCCCTAAATTAACAGATTAAATTGACAGCCCTATTAACCCTTATTTTAGGCATACAATCGGTGGTAAAACACATCACCTGCATTCAGTCCAGGCTGACACCCAGGACCACAAATCCATTTTGACCACCATGGTGTGTCTAGTAACATGCAGTCATGTTAAGATGAAGTATATTTTACTCTCTGTAGGAGTGCCTTATAAATGCAAATACCTCAATATATACTGTATGTTATCACAGTGTTTGAATGTTACAAGGCTGGTTTTGTAATCACCTTAAGCACACAGTATTGTAAGTTTGTGCCAGACAAAGGAGGACGACGGCTTCCACAGCTGAGCCTTGGCTTTTCCCAAGGTTTCCTATATCTTTAACTAAATATCTTTGGGAGCTATTTCTTTAGAGACATTCACCTTTGACTTGCTAAGACAACAGTATATATTCTGTGCTGCCTAAACAAAATGTCTTATTTATTTTAGATTTTGTAATGTACCAAATAATTTTATATTAACTTAACACTTGCACCTTTTTTATTTATTTTCAAATGAAATATATGTAATAATAAATGATTATTTAAAATATATTGTTTTCTTGTGGGCTTTATTTGGTTGATATTCCATTTTATGTTTTATTTGATTGTGGTATAGCTGAAAATCTCAACAACAAAAAAAATGCAATTGTTAGATTCTCCAAAAATCTCAAAAAAAAAAAAAAACCTTGGTGAATAAAAAGGCTTAAATTTATAGTGCTTAAAGGAGAATGTCACGTTTAGCCGAGGGAGGAGACCAGAAACAGGAGTAAGCCATAAAACAATGTTTTATTGACAAGACAGAAGGCAGGTTGTAATGATGGATAATATAGCTTAACTGCAAGTCTGTAGAAGATGCATTCGTAGATGGAGCACAGAGAGTAGTCACAGGGTTGATGCACATGCCGGAGAGTTCTGGGAAGTGCATAGGTCCGGGAATACACATAGGGTAGTGAACGGTAGACCAGACAAAGTAGTACTGAACAGAGAGTCCTTATATAGGGCGTGGTAAGTGGCTGCAGGTGCACTGATCAGACTCTGGTGATGCAGAACGAGTGGGCGGTGCAATGGTAGATGGAGGTGGCTGTGGTGAACGCCTGACAGAGAAGTCCACTTCCAGAACAACAATTTACAAATAATTTACTCACCCCCTTGTCATCCAAGTGTTCATGTCTTTCTATCTTCAGTCCTAAATACATTCTGTTTTTTGAGGAAAACATTTCAGCATTTTTCTATATATAATGGACTGATATAGTGCCCCGATTTTGAACTTCCAAAATGCAGTTTAAATGCAGCTTCAAATGATCCCAAATGTGGTTGTAAATGATCCCAGCCGAGGAAGAAGGGTCTTATCTAGTGATCTGTTATTTTAATAAAAATAATACAATTTATATACTTGTTAATGCCAAACGCTCATCTTGTCTTACTCTGCCTGTGTCACGGGCGTCGTGTGCGGGGAATGAGGAGTAGGGATGAGGAGATCAGGAACATGCAATTTTATTAAACAATCCACAAATGGAACAGGAATGAACAGGAACAGCAGGGAATCCACACGCACGAAAAGACTATAAGACAATACAAGAACTGACAAACCAATGGGGAACAGAACCAAACTTATATACACAGACCAATCAGAGGGAGACAGGTGTGAACGATTAAACAATGACATAATAATTGAAGACGGAACAGGAAAGACCAAATAAGGGCATACATTGGGAAAAACCACAGAAACAGTCCACAGGGGTGTGACAGCCTGGACTGTTTTTGTTCTGGTTCATGACAGTTAGGGTATGTTGAAAAACTCCCATCTCATGTTCTCCCTCAACTTAAAAATCGTCCTATATCACTGTTTTACCTTTTTGTTAAGGGTGTTTGATCTTCTTTGCATGTTCACTTTGCAAAGACTGGATCGGTACTTCTGCAGCGATGTAGTAGGACTTTGAAATGATTTTTGAAGTTGAGGGAGAAAATACGATTGGAGTTTTTCGACATACCCTAACTGTCTTGAGTCAGAATACACAGAGTTCATAGAGAGAAAGGCAAGACGAGCGTTTGAGAATTAAAAAGTTTTTAAATTATATATTTTTTAAAATGAAAATAACCAATCGTTTCGCTAGATAAGACCTTTCTTTCTTGGCTGGGATCGTTTACAACCGCATTTGGGATCGTTTGAAGCCGCATTTAAACTGCATTTTGGAAGTTTAAACACGGGGCACCATATCAGTCCATTATATGGAGAAAAATGCTGAAATGTTTTCCTCAAAAAACATTCTTTCTTCAGTTGTAAAGAAATTAAAACATGAACATCTTGGATGACAAGGGGGTGAGTACATTATATGTGAATCTTTGTTTTGGAGGTGGACTTCTCCTTTAACATTTCTGAGAGTTCAGTTGGTCAGTTGTGTTAGCCACGTATGAGATTTAGTGGGCCTCCCTTCGGGGGAGTTGGAGTTGTTCTATCAATCCATCAAAATAGAACTAAAGAAAAAGGAGTTGTTGTTTAAGGACATATACTTCCTTTTTATTGTGTAATGTTTTTATGGGGTCTAGAAGAGCTCTTCTGTTAAGCTTAAAGGGGTCATCTGATGTCCATTTTCCACAAGTTGATTTAATTCTTTAGGGTCTTAATGAAAAGTCTATAACATGCTTTGGTTAAAATTTCTTAAATGGTAGTGTAAAACAACACCTTTTTTTACCTTGCCAAAATCAGCTCAGCAAAAATCATCCTGTTCCGTTCGAGGTTGCTTTAAATGCAAATGAGCTCTGCTCTGCTCGCCCCGCCCCTCTCTTCTCTCTGTGGATTGATGAGCCTGTTTACTTTAGCCGCGTTTAGACGCTAAACTTGCTAATTAGCACGTTATAAGGAAAGGCGATCGCAAAGATTCATTAAAAAAACTTGTACTCACTTCTGCTGGAAGTGATGCTGGATCATGAATGATTCGCACGAACATAGATGGATATATGTAGATCGGGAGGTGCATTCCCTTCACAAACAAACGTAATCTACTGCATCTTCAGCAGCTCAGATGTCGGGATTAAATGACGACCACTATGTTCATTATTACATCCAGCAACACAACACATCTGTCGCTTAGGAGCCATTCTTGTCTACTTCCCTGTTCTGGCATAGAAACAACAGTGATTAGACTGTTACTGCTCATTCAAGGTGGGTCTACGGTAAGATGACTCCGGTAAGATGTGTCGTGGTTAAGGATAGAAGAATACAGCTCTAGCTACTGGGCATGCACACATCAATTTAACGTTATTTTTGTCACACTGTACAACAATAAAACTGTTTTTGTATTATAGTAAGGGCTAAGTTTAGGGTTGGGGTAGGTGTAGACGTTAAAAAGACACAATCCAATAGGTAGAACAATTCATTTCATTGTTGAGAATGGCCTGATTTGAAAAAGGTTAAATAAAAAGTTACATTATTTTTACAGGTTAAATAAAAACCACTGGGTGGATTTTTATCATCATAGGGTGATTGTGTACACACAATGCCAACACACATTTATGTTCAAACAACATGTAAAAGTGAACTTTGCATCCGATGACCCCTTTAATGTCTAAAAATTGATATCTACACTGTTCCTTTTTTTTTTTTTTTTCTTCATCCAAGGTTGCATTGCATATTTGTTCATATCCATATTAATGAGTAAGAAATTATTCTTTTAATGGTTTTTGGCTTTGTGTGCCCTCTGGATGACAACATCCAGGAATAATATGTCTTTAAACATAAATCCTCATAGATGCAAGCCACTGCAGAACACAAACCATTAGACCACTTCCTGCTCCACTGCTACTGCAGTTCATTTTAAAAGTGGTTTAATTTCGTTGAACAATACAATCATTTTAGACAAGAAAATACATTTAATGTGCATTCTGGGTTAACTGCAGAATGCAGTAATGTCAGACAGTGGGTGCCGTGTATATACTGTAAAAGACTGTTTTTCAATTCTTTATGTTGTCATATTTCCTGAAAAAAGAGGAGCATGAAGAGGATGTAATTTAATTTCATTAGCACCAGTAACTGAATATTAGTGAAAAGTTTGATAGCACAGAAATAATTGGATAACTAAAGCTCCATATGCGTGATTCTGTATGACATGTCAGTTGGTCTCATGGAAGTTCAGGCAGAGGAAGCAGCTCTTTTCTGAGATGAGCAGAACCTCACATGCTCAACCAGGAATATCATAGTGGCGATTCCTACCAGACCAGACAGTACCAGACGAATCAGAGCCTCAGTGACGCCACAATGATCCAGACAATCTGAAAGAGAAGAGACTTATTCATAAACATCTGTCTCATTTTGTCTGTGGAGACACAGAACCTGCACATAGGTTATCGTGGCAGGAAGAGACTTTTGCGGTAAATGAGTTGTTGAACCTTCCTGTCGTGTGCAGATCTCTTTCATGTTCAACTGGACGCTCTTATTGCTCACTGGGTTTGCACCCATGCAGCTGTAGATCTCTGGATCATTATAATGAAGCTCTAATGATAAACTCAGGTTGATGTTGAGATCAGGATTGCTGGTCTGGTTCAGCATTTCAACCCCTTTGTACCAAGCGATAAACATGTCTCGATCATTTTTTACAGTGCAGACCACAGAGCAGATCTCTCTGTTTGGAAATTCTGAGAAGGAAAAAAACATGTTTTATTCAAAGGCCCAAATTATAATTGACATATATAATTGGACATTTTTTTTTAAAATATAGTTTATTTACATAATTATATAACTTAAAGTGTAAACTGTTGTAACTATGAATTAGACAAGAGTGGGTTAAATAGTGTATGTTTGCAACATTTTGATAACGTTGATCATTTAGAGGTCTTTGGAATTTGCATCTCAAATATGATACACAAGGCTTTACAGGGTTAAGTCACAATGAACAAGAAGACTACAAAGGACTACAAAACAAGCAAAGGAAACAGGAAACTAAGCAACATAAAAATCGGAACACATTTGAAATACATTTCAATTAATATATGGGAATACATATGAAGCTGACCTTCAGCATGGCTTGTACTGACCAGTGAGCCACCAGTGATGACAGGTACAGAAACTGGTGCTTTAGGGCAACAGAACACATAAATAGCATCAGAGATGGCAATTTAATCTATAAAATTTTGGCAAGATTCACATAAATTTTGTAAGATACATTTTCTTAAGAATATTTTTATCTTTAATAAAAAAAGGTGTGAAGGCACACAACTAGATGTCACTTTTTCTTACACACACACACACACACACACACACACACACAAAAAGATACAGAATGAGAGAGTCTTATATATCATGCAGAATTGACGTGCTATATGTAAACGATATTCTTTGTTGTAATTTCCTGTCAAAATAACGGACTTCCTTTAGAATTCTTCAGCTTTTAAGAACTGCCGTTTTCTCCATTAGTAAGTGGAACTAATGCACAAACGGCAATCTCATTGGATGGCGTTCACTTATTATTGCCCCTGTTTTGATTTCAGCAAATCAGTTCGAGCGAACGCAGACATTAATATACATGAACCCAGCAGCTCATTAATCTCTAATGTGTATTATATTATTATTAATAGTAGATTTTTAGTAGTATTTTTTTTGTTTGTTTTTTGTTTTTACCTGTTTTATAGAAACACTAAATGACAAACAATATCTTAAGCACCACCACCAGTCCTAAATTCAGTCAACATGACAAATATTCATTCATACATGGTTATTCTAATTACTAAAGTTTAATGCTAAATTATTATAATATCATATTATTAATACTTGACTCACTGAATGACTGCATTTTCAGATATTTAAAAAACTATAGATATTTAATATTAGTCTGGTCAACAAACAAACAAACAAACAAATAAAAAAACAAACAAAACAAACAAAAAAAACATTTACTAACCAAACGCCAAAGGCTATTGCCAAGGTGTCAAGGTTGATAATATTTACAATTTTTTTTTTTTTTTTTACTTTTATTTGATAGGTGTCTCTCACATTGTCCCAACATCAAGATTAAAATACATTATAGTAGATTAGTGTATAAAGTTTTCTAATAATAATTTATTCTATTTAGTGCCCGTTTCATTCATTTAACATATTTAATATTAGGGACATCCAAGTTATTTTACATATTTGAGCATTTTTTTTAAAAAGTAACACAATAGTTACTTTACCTGGTAATTACTTTTATAATGATGTAACTCAGTTACTAACTTAGTTACTATTTGTGAGAAGTAACTAGTAACTATAACTAATTACTTTTTTAAAGCAACATGCTCAACACTGCTCATAATCACGACTTCATAAGTGTAAGATAGAATATTTGCAATAACATGAGAAGGCAGCATTACTATATTAAAAGTATAGTATCCATGATTTTTGGCATATAGACTACCATTTGTATAGCCAGAGTTTTACTTCAAATACCATCGTTTAACTATGGTTAGTGTAGCAAAACCATGGTTAGTTTGTGGTTACCATGACTTGACTATAGTTTATTTTATTTGTAGTAAAAAAAAAATAATAATAAAAAATAAAAAATAAACATTTTGTAAGGGACTGCATTGTTTTGTAATGCGCTGTGTATTCTAAGTAGTTATTTTTTGCTGAACGCTGCTGAAAATTGTTGCACAAATTTAAAATGAGGTCCATATTTGGAACAATCGGTTATCGGCCAAAAATCCATACCGAGCCTGCCTCCCAATGTGCATACTATCCATCCTAAATTCTATGTGATCGTGGTCATTTTGGCTGGCAATGGCTGGCTGCAGTATAGGTCATAAACCACGCCCTCTCAATGTAAACAAATGGGACTGAGGCTGAGCCAAACTAAAAATCTAATTACATTTCTAATATAGTTTTCCTAAAGATGGTATCTGTCATTTTAGGTAGTTCTTATCACACTGATGTATGTTCAAGTGTTTCATTTTTTCAAATAAGTATGCTTTCAGTTAGTTATTTAATGCTATAAAAAAGGGGGTGTGGCATCATGATTGTGTGCTTGGCACTGGGTCTGCAAAAGTGTAGGCGAGACTTTGATACTGCACAAGAGACACATACATACATAACATACAAAAATCAGTGGTAGAGCTGCTGGATGTAAGAAGAGTGTCCAGGTAGGATTTAAAGTCCTTATGAATTCCAAAAAATTTATTTATTTATTTATTTATTTTTTGATGTGATATTAATGTTTATATTCCATTTGAAAAATATCATTTAATAAAAGTATGGTACATTTTCATCATTACTGACCTAAGTTAATCCACTGAAAAAAATAGTTTGTTGTAGTAATCTTTAATCAAAATCTGAATATTTACTTCTGCTCTGGAATGGCTTCTCTGATCCTGTCAGTTTGATGGCTCGAGCAGAACGTAACCACGCCCATCCAATCATTAGTTTGCTGTCACTTTCAGTTGGAAATACGTCACAATACCAAAATATGCAACTTCCGGTTCAAGCAGATTTTAATATTTTGATCACATTTATTAAACACTTCAGCACTATTTTCTGTAATCATTTAACCATTACTTATCACATAATGTGCCATGGGACACAGAATCCATTTTCTCAGTATAGGTTCATGTTGTGACTGACAATAGCTATACATAATACACATCTTTTCATTGTGGTTATTGTGACAGGAAGAGAGTTCTGTGGTAAATAGTTTGATTTCATGTACCTTCATGTTGTGTGCAGATCTCTTTCATGTGCAGATGGACACTCTTCTTGCTCACTGGATTTGCAGCAGTGCAGCTGTAGGTCTCTGGATCATTATAATGAACCTCTAATGGTAAACTGAGGTTGATGCTGAGATCAGGATTGCTGGTCTGGTTCAGCATTTCAGCCTCTTTATACCATGAGATGAACACGCTTCTATCATTTTTTACAAAGCAGACCACAGAGCAGAACTCTGTTTTTGGAAATTCTGAGAAGGAAAAAAACCCTGGTTTTACTTAAAGGCCCAAACTGAGAAAAAAATATGCAATTTATTTGCTGATCTTTTGGTTTATATGTCACCCTGGACCACAAAACCAGTCATAAGGGTCAATTTTTCAAAATTGAGATTTATACATCACCTTGACTAAATAAGCTTTACATTGATGTATAGTGTTAGGATAGGACAATATTTGGCAGAGACACAACTATTTGAATATCTGGAATCTGAGGATGCAAAAAAAAAAAAAAAATCAAAATCAAAATATTGAGAAAATCACCTTTAAAGTTGTCCAAATGAAGTTCTTAATAATGCATATTACTAATCAAAAATTAAGTTTTGATATATTGACTGCAGGAAATTTACAAAATATCTTCATGGAACATGATCTTTACTTTTCCTAATCCCATACAATGTATTTTTGGCTATTGCTACAAAAATACCCCAGCGACTTAAGACTGGTTTTGTGATCCAGGGTCACATATGACTAAAAATTAAGATGAAATTCTGATTTAATAAGAGCACAGCAGAGTACTTTCACAAAAAATGATATAAACATCATTCATCATGCTATACATGTTAAGGGGACTTACCTTGAGCATGGCTTGCAGTAACCAATAAGTCACTACTAATGACAGGTACAGAAACAGGTGCTTTAGGGCAACAGAACATATAGGAATAACATCAGAGATGGCAATTTCAACTCCCAATGAAATTTGGCCTGATATCTATAAAAATTGCTCTTAAAACGGGTCTTGGAAAAAAGAAAAAAAAATCTTAGGACCTTCTTTATTTAAAGAAGCTGAACACTAACTTTAAATGTTGACTGAGGTGAAACAAAGTTTCAAAATAAATCTTAGATTTTTAACACTCAAGACTAACATACTTTACGTAGCTCAGAATGCAACCGACACACTAGCATTTTTTGCATTGGCTGTAGCTAAAACTTACCATATACATCAACTCTGAATGTTCTCCTAGAGATCAAATCATTGATGGTGAGTTCAAGCTTATAAAGACCAGATTCACTGACGCTGATGTTCCAGATGGTCAGTGATCCTGTCTGTTGGTCGAACTGCAATCTGTCAGCAAGTGTCTTATGAAACCATACTTTACTACGGTACATCTGTGCTATGCGGGTGGTTTGGCTGGCACTTGTAAACAGCCACATTGTTTCATCATCTCCTTTTATTTCAGGCATTCCTGTTCGCAAAGTCAGAACATCTCCCTCCATCACTGTCTTTAACTCATCCCATTCACAATTCACCAGATCTGAAACAAAATGAATGAGGGTTAAACATGGGTTACATTGAGAGCTTAAGTAAACTGCAAAAAACTTCAACGAAACCTGAAACAGAGTCTGTTACTTTTGTGCAAGCAGACATTTGAGACAGACACAAAATAGAAGTGCAAAAGAAACTGAAAGTTTGAATGGTCACAAAAGCACCCTTTCCACATAGATAATGGATTTATTGTATTTATTATTAGGCATCATCTATATTCTGCTGCTGTGGTGAACACCCACAGACTGACCTGTTTAATTATTATTTTTTTTTTTTCACGAAATTAGTGGCAGTATTTCTATAAGCTATATATTAAACATCATTTGAATATCTTTCTTTGTCATATATTTAGAGTTAGTGATTTCATCAAAAAATCTTAAAGACTGAAGCAGGGACTTGAGTCGAATATATCTAGAATATCTAGAAAACAGAATATTATAGAGAATTATAGACTTTTCTGAAATAACATAGTAATAGCATAAGAAAAAGCAAGTTAGCTTAGATTTCAGAAACACTTACAATAAAGGCTTGTTGCATTGTTTGGAAACTTGTATGCAGCATTGACTACAAACTATTGAAAATGTTCTAGTAAGCCCCTTGACCAGTGACCACAACAACTAAAAAATATTCAGCTTGAGAAAAGAAAGAAAATGTTATCTTACCCTCCAAACTGATGAAAAACACAATGAAAACCCACATGCCTATGGACATTTTAAACAATTAGCAGATAAGTGGTGTTGTTTCTCTGGATGAAGCACTTGAAGCTCAAACTGATGAACTGACGATCTGATGAGCATTCAGTGAAGATTCAGTCTATGACTTTTATAAGGAAGTGACACACTGGTAGTGAAATCAGCTTTACCACTAGATAGCACCACATCCTTTTAACAATAAACAATTAATCACAGCTTTTATATAGTCTTACTTTAAGAACATAACTCACTTTCACATGATGTAACATCCACTATTTCAATACGTAATTTTATAAGGTTTTGCACTCTGTATCAGTAGCTAAAATTTCACTGTAATGTTCAATGTAAGTATGTTCATTTCCCAGACAATTAGAAAATATGTGTATTTATACTTCTGAACATCAATGAGACAAAAATGTTGTAAAATACCAAATTAGAGGATCTTTACAAATAGTAAGATTTCAAATTACGTGCAGTAGTGCAGTAATAACATTAAAGAGATGTGGACTTACAAATATGATGTCAGATACTGTAATATGCTCTGTTCCCCTCCCTGCTTACTGAGGTGATGAGATACATGACTGACTGTCGTCACTTACTGGCTGAATGTCTAAGTGGTACCTGCAGAACATAGGTTTCAGAGACAATTGGACGGGTTTTTGAGGCAGACCTGACCTGTTGAAAAGAGATGGTCTTTATCCCTCCAGGGGTGGTGCCGCTCTTCTCTCAAGAAATGTAGCACATAGTCTCAAAGTTTGTATTTGACTTACTGGGGCCTAGGTCAGTAAGCAGACACCTGGCTAAACTGACCTCCTGCTAGCCGCCTCACATCACAGAAGTGGTAATTTATTAGTGAAAATCTATCACTATCTATCAGGTAACATCAGGTAACTGATGTAAATAGAAGTGCAGCTGTGCGGGGGAAGATTGATCATGCTTCGAACCGAGGTGAGTCAGGAGAGTAATAAAATAGTTATGTTTTGGTGGGACGAGCGCTTTTTTTTGTAATATTTTAATAACATAGCATTGAAGTAGCATTAATAATAAAAATAAATATGCTATTTGATAACAATCTTTCCTTCGAAAGCCACTTTTCTAGCATTTGTAATACCTAATTTTTCCATCTCAAAAAGTATCTAAATTACGACCTTTGCTCTCAATGTCAAATGCAGAAACATTAATTCATGCTTTCATGACCTCAAGGTTAGATTATTGTATTGCTTTATTGGTGTAACGCCAAGCCAGCAGAGGGAGCCCTCACCCCAGGACTGCCTGCATGCTCCCTCTGCTGCTTCTACTGCTACTTCCTGTTTGGCAGTATTTAAAGACTGACCATGTGCTCAATAGGTTGCGAAGTATTGCCAGTTTCACCTGCCTTACGGAGCGTTTATATTTACTCTGTTGGATTACCTGTTGCTATCTTGCTTTGTTTATGGACTATTGAGTTTATGGATTACCCCTGTCGGATTGTTTGCTAGATTGAACTGTCTTCTCGGTATTTGACCCTCTGCCTGTTTCTCTGTACTCTGTCAACGTGAATAAACAACCGCAAATGGATTCTACTTCTGCCTCAGCGTCCTCGTTACAATTAAGTGGTTACTCTGCACACTTAAAGGGTTACTTCACCCAAAAATGAAAATTAGCCCATTATTTGCTTACCCTCAAGGCATCCTAGGTATATATCAACTTTCAGATGAATACAATCGATGTATGATGTAGGACATTGGTGTTGCGCATGCATCATTCAGTAGTGATAAACGGCAGTGGAGAGAGCAAAACAAAACAAAACAACAGTAACAAATACAAAACGAGGATTTGTAAAGAAAAATGTCACAGCATTTTGATATAAGCCAAGAGGAGACTGGTTTTCCTTTGCTAAAGTAAGGAAACTTTGCTTCCTTTGCTCCTGTAAACAAATGTTCTTCGCAAGACTCACAGGTTAGCACAGGTACAACTGTTAGTGCAAGTTAGAGTAAAGTCATTGTTACATTTTAAATATTAACAGAAAAATCAAAGCAGGCACACCACAGCTCCGGAAATAGAAAAATATTTATTTATGTTCTCACCACAGGTGACATTTCGTGCTTTTGCACATCCATTCAGAAATGACTTTGTCTATGATCTGTTGCCTATTCTTTTTAAAGACTTGGGGTCAGATTTACTAAACAGGGCAAATTAGTGTGAGAGAGCAATTTCATAAAAATGGGAGTGGAAAGTTGTGTGGGTGATTTACTAATAATGCTCAAATAAAATGCACAGATGCAGCCTGATCATTTCCATTATGCAATCTACCAAGAGCAGTGCAAATTAGTAGCAGTGCATATTTGCTTTGATACCTTTTAACTGGAATTACACAGTGTGGGGATCTTATTTAATGCTTAGTAAAGAAAAATATCACAGGAGGCAGTTGTAACAGTAAAGCACTTATTTTAATGGTTACAATAAGCCTTTAATGTAAAGTAAAGGCTAAAGAAAAGCTAGATTTTAGCTAACTGTTCATATTGAGCATCATATTCATTTTTACCCATTTGTTTATATTCTATATTAGAAACAAAGTATCTCGCAAGTACTTTTCAAACCTAGCAAATATCATTCAAGCAGCTCTTTATATGGTGTTTCTGCATCAAACAACAGTTTATTTTGCTTAAATCTAGGCAAGTAAAATCAATTCTATAGTTTAAATCAGGTGACTTTTTGCATTTCTTACAACATCTACCTTCACACTAGAGCTTTTAGTATATATGTTAGTGTATATATGTTAGTGTGTGTGTGCATGTTTTTGTGACATATCAGGACACAAATTTGTATAATGACATGGGTATGACATATAGGTATTACAAGGAGAGGGTGAAATATGAGGACATTCTGAGTGGTTTGTACAGTATAAAAACAATCGAAGTCTATGGAAAGTCCCCAAACAAAAACAAACCTGTGTGTGTTTGTCGTGGTCCTTAATCTTTATCGGTTCCTTTACATGTATTTATCCAAACTCTCAACAGCTTCCTCCTGAGAGTACTGTCTCCATTCATATGGAATTTTACCCCTTCTTTGAAAAGTTTTTTCATAGTGATTTTCCAGATCTTTTTGGAATCTGCACACAAACCACTTCCAGTACGGCAGCTCAGAGAGATCTGGGGTGATGCTCCATGAAGCATATTCAGGACCTCCTCTTCTGTATTCTTTCCAGGGGACTGTATCATCTGAGCTATTTGGATAAAAAGATCTATCACTGGCTACTGCTGATGTGCAGATGTTGATAGACAGGTTTGTGGTTCCTCTGTAAAACCACCCATTCAGTCCAATATTACGATGGAAAGACACACTGTGATCTCCATCATGGTTTTCTATTGTGTTGGTGCAGATGGCTGCACAGAAAGGACACTGAACCCAACAGCAATCACAGAAGTGATCAATCAGAATCTCATCTGGTCTGTCTTTGTGTTCCAGCTTTACTGGAAATGTTTCTATGCTAAATTTACTGCGTATGTCAGACATTATAAAAGGAAGTACTTCTTTTATGACATCTTCTAGGAAACTAACTTCAACATCATCTCCACTGAAGTCACTTGCAGAGAATACTAGCACATCAGAGAGCACAAGGCCAAAATGACGTAACCACAAATCAGCATCTCCATTTTTCTCTTTAACATGTTTGCTGGACACATGTGCTGCACTAGCGATCAGCTGCTGCAACAGTTTAATGCTGTTTTCCATCTTGGGTCAAACACCATCTTCAAATCTTTCAGTGATGTACTGACTGACTTTATCTCTGATGAAATTCTTAAAGTGTTTCTTGGGATAGTTTATATAGGTCATGTATGCGTCAAAATCTTGTTTTTCTGCCAGTGTTTTCAGGATGTGTTTCTCCAGGTTTGATCGGTTCCCATTTAGTGATTCACAGTTTGTCCTCATTTCATCTGCTAAATCTCTGGCAGTTTTTTTGTAGACATTCTGCTGAATGGCCTCCTTAAGTTTATTACAAACAAATTCACCAAAAATAGCAGTTGATGATGCTCCTTCACAGTATTTCTGGAAAATGCAGTAATACTCTTCACTCTTCCTCTCAAAATAGAGAACAGGATCATTGGCTTCCCTAAACATTTTGTATTGATCAGTGAATGTCTTGTTTGCTTTACACAATATGCAAATTACCAAATCCATAAAGAATTCCTTCTTAAAAACATATTTCACTTTTTTTGGCCCTTCCTGATGCTTGTTTAAACTTTCTTGTATGCAATCTGTGAGTAGCTGAATGTAGCTAATGTTGTAGCCCATCTTTGCAATGTTAAATGACTGAATCATTTTATCTGTTTGCTCAGTAATGTCTGTGATTAAGGCTCTTATCTGGACTTCATCCTCTTTAGATAAAGCAAAACCGGTCTTCTCTTTAGCTACTTTGTAAGCATTTTTGAAAGGTGCTGTATATCCACTGGATTTCTTCAACTGTACATATTTTGAAAAGCTTGGCAAACAGGCCATATCAACATGCTCATTGCTGTCTTTTATGCAGTCTAAAGGGAGACTTTCATAGGTCTCACTGAGGAGCTTCTTCACATCTCTTAATATGTCAATATCTATGACTAAAGGAGTGTCTCTGATGATATCAGCTGTTTGTTGTTTCCAGAAGGTATCAAACTGTGTTTTCATGACATTTTTATCCTTTGCTTGGTCTTTAAATTGTAAGGCAAGTTCTTTGCTCTTTTCAAAGAGTGTATTTTCGTGATGTGCCCTCTCAGCATCCATCTTTTTCTTCAGGTCACGCTGCTGAAGAACCCCACTTAATTTCCTCTTTGTTTCTCTCACAAGGTTTTCTTGAAGCTCTTTGATTTTTATCTCAAATGAAGCTTTCCACTGATTCAGTATATCTGCATCTCTGTCTTTCTCAAAGAAATCAGACATCGTCTTTTTCACTTCTTCACCTTTTGCATATAATTCTCTTTGAAGATCAGTTTTCTCAACATCATGAATTTCTTCATTTTCTATTCTGTTGTAAAGCTTGTTTTCAATTTCCAACATGGCACTCCGAAGACTCCAGGTCCACTTGCTGTATTCAGTCTCTAGTTTCTTATATGTTGCGATTTCCAGGGAATTTTTGAAGCTGAACACAAATTGTTCATTAAGCAAAGCTTCCCAGAGATCTTGAATACGGTCTTTTAGGTGTGTCAGCATTATACCGTCTGATTTTGAAGCATGTGTTATAATAGTTTGTTTCAGTTCTAGAATGTTCTCGCAGTAGTTTGGGTTTGGTGGTGCCATGGGTGGGCTGCCCTCCCAGAGCTGAGCAAAATACTTCACATCATTCTGCACATCAAACGCAATGACATCGCTGAAACTTTCTGCATCACTGACTTCCTCTTTAGCAGCAAGTTTTGTCATTTCATCCAGTTTTTCCTGTAATCTTCTCCTTCCCTCCAAGTTTTTCTCTCCAGCTGTAATATCTGAGACATTCTGATGCACAAACATGCAGCTTGGATTCAGTCTGATCTTCTTCATCCTCATGAAAGCCTGAACAACAATCTGAAGAATGTCCTGCATCTCAGATGGGTTTTCACCAAATATATTGATCAGAGTCATATTTCCAAGACCAACAACGAATGTTGCCATTTCATTGTCACGATGTGTTGTTGAACTTCCAGCCAGTTCTGGTGCACGAAGACCTTCAGTATCAACAACCAGAATGTAGTCAAACTTCAGCTCTGTTTTTATCTCATCAGACACTTTGATCAGCTGCATGAAAGCTCCTCTGGTGCACCTGCCAGCACTGACAGCAAACTGGAGTCCAAACATGGCATTCAGCATGGTGGATTTGCCAGAGCTCTGAATCCCTAAAACTGACAGCACAAAGACTTTCTGGTCTCCCAGGTTCATAACAAGTTCATCTAGAACAGCAGTGACCCAGGTGAGAGGAACATGAGCAGCATCTCCATCCATCAGCTTCATGGGAAATCCAGAGATCATCATCTCTGCTGCAAGAGTCGGGAGAGAACAGAAATCCTTGTTCTTCTTTACAGATGACCATGATTCATAGATCTGACCAAACTCTCTCAGGATGTGCTCTAAACCAAAGCTTGTCCTATTAATTTTGTCTGAGATGTGTTCCAGGCTTGTTTGTTCCATCTGTAGTTGATCTAGTCTATCAGACATCTTTTTCAGTTCTAAGACTTTATTCCATTTCATGTCATACTCCTTATGAAGTCCACAGAGCTCATCTGAAGTGAAGTCATTCAACAGGTTTATCATCCATCTGAGGAAATACTTTTTTTCATCGTCTTTCTGTGATTTGATTTTTTCAATAAAGTTCCCCATAAACTCACTCAATCCCTGTGACACTTGCTTTTCTCTTATTTCTCTAATGTTCTTCAGTTTGGTACTTTTATCTTCTTCTAGATTTTCTCCTTCTAAATGATGCAGATCTTTGTTCATTTTACACCAGTCATGCCACAGTTTCCCCTGACAGGGCAGAATTGTTTCTTTCACTGTTGATGGATCTTTTCCTCTCAGTAAACCCATGATCTGATCTGCTGCTTGTTTTCCTCTCTGGCACTCTGGATCATCCTCATCTACTCTGATTCCTGTGTGTTTGGCCACATCTTCAAGCTTGAAGGTCTTTTTCTGCTTGTTCAAACTCTCTCTGATTGTCTCTTTTATCTGCTCAGATACTTCAGATTGGTTTTTGCTCAAAATACCAATTATGAATTTTCCAATCCCCAGTTCAGTTTTATCACAGTCATTGTCAGTGAGCAGACAAATGAGAGGCTGGGGAGATTTGAAGAGTGATCTCACCAAACCCTTGTAGTGGTTGTTCTGTCCAAAATCTGGTAAGAAGAGAACATTTACTGAAGCCATACTGGTCAGAATCTCATATTGTTTCTCATTGTCTCCTGCATCACCATGAAGATTACAGAAAGCAACACAATCATCAAATGTGTCTGTCTTTTTCCCAGAAGGACAGTACCAGGCGATCTCCACCACTCCATCCATCAGTAATCTGGTTCTGCTGCTGCCTGGGCAGTTCCTGTGGAAGAACGTGTTGTGTTTCTCATTGATGAGGGTGTTCATCAGCTGAGACTTAGATGAAGACACTGAGCCAAACCTGAAGAAAGCCACCATTGGAGTCTCAGCTATGTAGACCGGCTGTGTTTGACTGATGATCTCATTGTTGCTGTTCTTCATCTTCCAGCTCTTGCTGATTTGTCTAAATGTCCAGAGAGGAAACTCAATCTGTTGTGTGAATGGATCAGGAACAAGCAGAGGCAGCGCATACTGACACTGTGAGAGTTTAGTCACAATCAACTGTTTCAGGAAACCATCAGCACAATGAAACACAGCCATCTGAACATCCATTGGGTGAATATCAGGCTTGTAGTTTGCACTGTCTTCCTCACCTTCTTTCTTTCTGTGTTTTATGACAGTGTATCTTGCTCTGTAGTTCAGGTTCATCAGCTTTTGTAAAAATGATTTTACAAGTTCTTTCTCTTCATGTGGTTCCTGAGACTGAAATAAAGACTTGGTGATTACAAGAATGTTTAATGTTTTCATTTTATCTTGACATTTTTGGGTCAGATCTAGTCGATCATAGAGTTCTTTGAGCAGTTCATTGATTTCTGGTTCCTGTTTTGGATTTTGGCCATCTCTCTGTAAATAGATTTATGAACAACATTTGTTATTTGGGCTAGTTACATTTATTTTGGGATACAAAAACCTGGAGAGTGCGAGCCCAAAGGGTGGCTACCAGGTATTTAGAAATTTTGTGAGTCCTGTATCCTAGTATTCACTTTTAGATTAGAAAAACACATATTTATGAAAAGTTACGAAAAATGCATTATTTATACATATTCATTTTCATAAGTAGCTTAGATAACAGAGTTTTGCAAGAAGAAACTATAATTTTTAAGTTAAATTTTTAATCTTTCTTTCGAATAACTTCATTCTAAGTCAAGTGGATAGATTCTGATGTTTTGAAGTTATAAAATTATACAGAATAAAATTAAATTGTGGAAGAATACATCCCTAGACCACTACAAGAATCTGAACTCCGCTCTTAATAATTATACATCAGCCAAATTCCCTTGACCTTTGTTGTTATTTATTAATCACTTACCTGTAGAGATGAGGCTGTTTGGGAGCAGCAGATTTTCATGTTCTCGATGTCTTTGCTTCTGTCTTCTTCATAGTCCATTGGTTTCGCTCTCATTTGTTCATCTTGCTGCTTTTTTTCCATTAACTTAATTTTGTCTTCATAAATCTTACATTGTTGTTCTCTTAGATATATCTCATGCTGGGTTTGTTTTTCAAGAATCTCTTGATGTTTATTCCAGTTCTGCTTTTCTACTTCCCTCATCTTCTCATTTTCATGCATCTGTTTGAGTGTTTGCTCATGCTGTTTCTGTAAGTCATGTAGTTCCATTTTCAGCTCATTATCTTCTTGTTTTCTCAGTCTTTCCTCTTGTATTTTCTTCTCCCATTCCTCTTGTTGTCTTTTCATGTCTATTTTGTGTTGTTCTTCACTCTTTTTGAATTGTTGTCTTTCTTCCTCCATCTTCTCTTTCTCTTGTTCATGTTTGGCCAGAAGATCTCCTTTCTCTCTGTTCAGTTCTTCCACTTTGTCTGTTAGTGTCTTGATTTGTGCTTCTTGTTTTTCTCTTTCCATCTGTCTGAACATCTTACATGTGTAGTAACTTACTCCATTTGCTTCCACCATGTCATTGATTTTCTGCAGTAGTTCAGACACCTGCGTACGGTCTCCAGTCTCATTATTATTGAACACATGGTATCTGTTTTCACACTGTTCAATGAGCTTCATCATTGCAGATCCTGGCTTTCCTAGGTACTCTTCAATGGTCTTCTTCTTCAGATCATCTCCTCTGGTGAAGAGCACCATGGTGTACATTAATGAGTTTTCACCAAAAGTTTCTTGAATGATCTTCACTGTGTTTTCCTCCTCCTGAGTGAAACGGCTCACTGGTACCAGTAAGAGAAACACATGTGGTCCTGGAAATATCATTGAGATGCATTCAGTGATTTCTCTCTGGATCTCTTCATGGCTAACTTTAGTATTAAACAGTCCTGGAGTGTCAATCACAGTAATGTGTCTATCATCAATCTCAGTCGTCTCTCTCTGACATTCTCTAGTAACCGAATCATGAGACACGTCTTCTTTAAATGCTTCTCTCCCTAAGATGGTGTTTCCAGTTGCACTCTTCCCAACTCCAGTTTTTCCCAGCAGAACAATCCTCAGGTCATCTGAAGCAAAAGAAAAAAGTGGAAATTGCATTAGATATACTTCTAGGAGAAGTGTTTATGTAATGAAAACTGTAGTTATTACAGCTAACTATTATATGTTCGAAAAGCCGAAGCTTTTCAGTCAATAACTGGCTATGATGAAACGAAAAATAGATTCATGTTATTATGACAAACATTTGCTGTGCTCTGCTGACTAAATAAAAAAAAGAAAAAACATCATAGCAGTTTCCAATTTAACAAATTACGTCTTTCACCAAATGTTGTTACCTGCTTTTGTTTAGTTGCTGCTTTTAATACATGCAAAGCAGATGGTGATTTTACTGCCAATCTCCAAAAAGAACAAAAGGCAAATTTAAAGTACTAACGCTTATATACAGTGCCCTCCACTAATATTGGCACCCTTGGTAAATATGAGTGAAGGTGGCTATGAAAATAAATCTGCATAGTTTATCCTTTTAATCCTTCATTCAAAAAATTCACAAAATTCCAACCTATCATTGAAGCAAAACATTGGAAAGCAGGGGGGAAATCTCATTATGAAATAAATGTTTTTCTCTAGTTCATGTTGACCGCAATTATTGGCACCCAATTATTGTAACGTCCTTTATTCAAGAATAAAGGTTTTCTCCTTTATTGCCTGAAGAGTTTGGAGAACACCTGACATAAGATTAGAGACCATTCCTTCATACAGAAACTCTTCAGATCCTTCAGTTTCTCAGCTCCATGCTGGTGCTTTTTCTCTTCAGTTCACCTCACGCATTTTCTATAGGGTTCAGGCCAGGCAACTGGGACGGCAATGGCAGAAGCTTCATTTTATGCTCAGTGACACATTTTTGTGTTGATTTTGATGTTTGATTTGGATCATTGTCCTGATGGAGGATCCAACCACAGCTCATTATAGAACTTCTAACAGATGCAGTCAGATTTAGATTTTTTATCTGTTGGTATTTGCTAGAATCCATGATGCCATGTATCTGAACAAGACGTCCAGGACCTCTGGCAGGAAAATAAGACCACAACATTAAAGATCCAGCAGTATATTTAACTGTGGGCATGGGGTACTTTCTGTACCAAAACCATCTGGTGGGTTTGCTGCTAGAAAGCTCTTTTTTTAGTTTCATCTGACCACAGAAGCCATTCCCATTTGAAATTTAAGTTGTGTCTGTGTCTAAATGCGCTGGAGTTTGTTTTTGGATGAGCAAGGAGGATTTTTCTTAAAACCCTCCTGAACACCATGTGGTGATGAAGGGGCTGTTTGAATTTTTTTTTAGTCTTTTGACCCCAAGACTCAATTCATCTCTGCAATTCTCCTGCTGTGATACTTGGAGAGTCTTTGGACACTTAAACTCTCCTCCTCACCATGCATTAGGACGATATAGACACATCTTTTTCCAGTTAGATTTGTAACATCTTTAGTTGATTGAAATTGTTAATTATTGCCCTGATGGTGGAAATGGGACTTTTCAATGCTTTGGCTTATTTCTTACAGCCACTTTCTATTTTGTGAAGCTCAACAATCTTGTTCTGCACATCAGAACTATATTATTTGGTTTTATTCCTTGTGATGGATGATTAAGGGAATTTGGCCTTTGTGCTCCTCATATTTATATTCCTGTGAAACAGGAAGTCATGGCTGGACAGTATAATACTCCTAGCCATTCTAGTCTGCTAAATAAATGCAAATATGAATGGGAATATACTTCAGAGATATTTTACTCATTATAATTTCTAAGGGTGCCAATAATTGTGCCCACCATGCGTTAGAGAAAAATATTTATTTCATAACGTAAGTTTCCCCCCAATTTTAATTGTTTTGCTTCAATGAAAGGTTAGCATTTTGTGAATTTTTTGAATGTAAGATCAAAAAGATAAACAAAGCAGATTTATTTTCATAGTCGTCTTTGCTCATATTTACCAAGGGTGCCAATATTAGTGGAGGGCACTGTACAAATAAAAGACATGCCTTAGGACACATTGCCCATGGGTGTGGTTTGAAGTGACATTTTCAAACATTTTAACACAAGTTAAGAGTCAGTCAAATAAGTATTAAATGTCATCTCAATAACATGTATTTTTGTTTTTGTGACACTTTTATCAGTGAAGCTGCTTTGAAATATATGTATTGTAAAAGATTTTACTTGTATTCAGTTTTGAGTACAGTTTACTTTACTTCCCCATTAATTCCTATGAGAAAAAAATGAGAAATTTCCAATAGATTTTTTGCACTCTATAAATAAAATCACTCAATTTCAAATGAAAAACAATAACAGACAATTTGCACATTTAACCCTTTAACTGTCACACCCATTTTTAAAAAGACATGAAAGTGTACTATCCGAACTTACATTGTTATAATTCATGAACAAATACATTTCTAATATGATTTTGAAGTACCATTTCGATGGTAATGCAATGTCAGATTTTAAAATGGGTTTCAAAGGATTCATTTTGAGGTTTCAAACTTTCAGTCGATATATAATTTATGATCATTTCTAAAAACATGATAGGGAAAAAGGCAATGAAACAAGATTTGGTGACAAAGATCAGAACTCCTGTTGTGATGTAGATTTTTGAAGTACACTACTGTCATATATTAATCTATTACTGTTCATACATAATTTGTAACAAAACAGTGGTAAAATATCTATTTAGGAGTCTTAGACCTTTCCAACGATATAGTTTGTCCTGATTAGAATAGGATGTAATTGTAGTATAGTGAAGTAAACTTGGCTGCATTTATCTGATACGTAAGACTAGGGATGGGCGATATGGGCTTAAAAATGTATCACGATAATTTCTGGAATTTATTGCGATAACAATATCAATGACGATAATTCATGGAAATCCTGTTTCTTTAGAGAAAAGTATTATCTTTCCTATTTTTATCCAAAATAGGGTGTTGTAGGCATTACCGAGTACACAAGTAATGTAATGACTGTTTAACTCACTGGAATGTTAATCAAATTATTTGTACTTTCTGTACTGGAAGCTCCTAACATTAAGATGAATTCCTTGTGTGTGAAACACACTTGGCAATAAAGCTCTTTCACATTCGGAAGCCGGTGGGCACCCTTGCACTGAAACTCCACATATGATTTATAGTAGAAGTAGTAGTACTGACGACGCTTCAGGAATCTCTAATCCAGTTATCGCTGTAGCTGAATAAAACGCAGATAGAGGAATTTAATTGAGGAAACTTCAAAACAATAAACATGCTACAATATATGGTTTGTCTGTGTTCTTCAGGCAATCTTATGTATTTTTATAAGGATAAAGTATATTTATAATGCAATGCTAATCGACATAGCCTTTATAATACTATAGAGAATGGGAGTTTGACGTCAGCAACGCACGGCATTCTGGAACATTCGGACACGGACGCTACAGTCTAGACTGAGAAATAGTGGAGGTAGATGTTAAAATTTAGATTGTTTATTTAAAAACACATTAGAATGGAGAACGCTTGCTGTGACGTGAACTGCCATGTCTGCTGTCATGACCGGATGGAGAACGGATCTAAAATGAAGCGCAATTTTATGCTTTTCATCTTAAAACAACACAATGGCGAAAGCAGCTCAATGAAAATAAACAGCTTAAAAATCTGGCTTTGTCGTTTGTATTTATTATTTATTACAGTTTTACAATTTCCGATCCACTTGAATTTGTAAGTGCTCCTGCTATGAATAACACGTTTGGAAATGTAATTTAATGTGTGATATGGCTCGTTGCGATCACCGTCCTTGTTCATAAAGCAACTCGTGTGATTAAACGTTACTGTTCGGCAGCTCTTTGTAAGAAATCGTGTATTTGTTCAATTTAAGTCCAGTAAAACTTATTGAACTTTATCCCTCAATGAAATTAGGACGATATGACATATGATTAAATACATCAGCTTTTCTCAATTCCATTCCTCAGGTACCGTCGCTCTGCATATATTGCATGGCTCTCTTATTTAACCTGATTCAGATAACCAGCTAGTCCATGACTGAACTGTGTTGCAATTAATATGGTCCCTAAACAATGTTCATTGCTCCCCACTCCCTGAGCAGTGGAAATCAATTTAAGTTTACTTAGAAATATTCATTCTTGGGTTTGCGCTACGCCACCGCCTGCATAGTCTGCACACACAGACGAAACTTAGAGATGTGTGACAAAATATACCCCTGTAAATAAATGCCATTTAAATTCATGTCTTGCACACTTTAATGCTCATTGAAGGAAACATATACACTGTCTTCGAACTGTAATAATCAGGGCGGAATATTTCAAGTTCGCAGGGCACTTACTTTTGAATACATCAGACATCTGAGATACAAAATGTGCAGAGCGGTGGTTCACTTACATGATCAACTGGCTGAGATCAACCTATAGTGTGTTTATTTTATCGTGCAGATATATCAGTGCCACCTAGTTATTAAAAACTACAAAAGAGAAATTAATTCGGCCCTGTATGCGGTACAATAGAAGACGGCGGTATGATTTCTGTGAGTGTGTATGTGTCGTGTTCTGGCCACAGACTGAGTGCTCGAATGGACGCAATGGATTCAAATATTAGTACATTTATTCTACGCAAGTGCAAGCAGTCGTTTTTTCCTCTAGTGATTTGTATGTATTGTCATTGTACGCTATTTAGCGTGTCCTATAACATGGCGGCGACTACCCAGAATGCAATGCGCAGTGACGTAAACTCCCGAGCTCTATAAAATAGTATGATTTCGGCCTCATTCTGTGATACGAAGCCACGTCTGACCGCAAAAGGTTATTTCAAACACTTGACTATGTTATGAAGTTAATTTGGAGAAAAAGCATGTCAATAAATGATATCTTTGTCGGACAACAGGTTTGTAAGACTCAAACACACACAAAACTGCACTGCACACTTGCTGCTAGCAGTTAACGTTATTCAAGGCTCAGACCGATTTTTGTTGCACTGCACAGTTTTGACCAAACAAGTTTCAGATTGAGCTCCTCATTTAGGGATATACTAGTTTTATGTCCGCCTTCAGCATGTCACTCCATACTGTCGCATATAAAAAATATGTCAACAAGTAGACTTTATCGTTATTATCGCGGGAAGATGAATTTTTATCGTGAGGAATATTTTTTACGGTTTATCGCAAATGATAAGATATCGCCTATCCCTACGTAAGACACAGGCGTATATGTCAATATTCAGGATTGATTATTATAAACATAGTAAGTAGGAATATATTCCTCTTTTTTTTTTAAGAATCTGCTGTTTTTACTAAAAACAATAATTCAAAAAATAAATTACATTATATTTACCTTATGCCTTCTTACCTTAATATTCACAACTTAGTCCCCATTGTACCAACACATTTCTTAAGTTGATTACCTACTGTGTTCTTCAATAAGTAAAGAAAAAAATTCCTACCATTGCATTCTTAAATATATCTAATTTGACAAATTTCTTACCTGAACTGGACGCCATTACATTTTCGTATCATTGAAGTGTTGATAATGAAAAACCTAAAGTTCTTTTGGCAAAACATAAGAGGGAGAGGACAGGTTGTTCCATCAGTTTTTTCTTAACAAATCAAATATTTACTAAGCAAATGACTGGAAAATGTGTACTACTTTTTTGCATAATGTAAACAGGTCAAGCCTTCAAGACTAATTCCAAGGCCTCATTTTAGAACTACTAATAGAGGATGAGAATTTCAATGAGTCTGGATAGTTGATTTTTAGAATAGAGATCAGGGTTCACCCATGATTATGTAAACAAAACATTAGGCAAACAAACAAAATAATATGTAGGGTAATTTACTTGAGGTTCTGACAAAATGTTTTATTTAATGTTATGAGTCTATTTACAAATGTCTAAAATGTTTTAAATGTGTCTGATTAAAAATATTTATTATTTTAATGAATTCATTAGCCTATGTAAAAAATCATTTGAATGAAGACTTGTTTCATCCAAAGTTTTTGAACGAATCTCCTAAATGAATGATTCAGATATTAAATACATTTTACAATCACTATTCACCAACTGAAACGAATGGCTAATTTGGTTTTTATTAGTGAACAGCTTGAAGTCACCAGAAGGAGTTTGAATGAATCAGAGCAGTTCCAGCATAAATAATTCACTTAACTGAATCGAATGGTCTGTTCCTGCACATTTCACGGTTTCAGCAATACTACATACTGCATATTCAGTATTACTACTGGCTTAGCTGGCTATCAGATTAACTGAAATAAGAAATAAAATAAAAAAAGTATTATGTTTGTAAATAAAATATCCATTTTTCCATTCCGAAGATAACTGCTTTCCTCTCCGAAACATTCAACACAAACCTACAAACATATTTCAGGTGAGTTTACTGCTAACTAGTGAAACACTCTAGTAATATGACGAGCTGTACCTTAAAATGCATGTTAGATGGAAACATTGTGCATTATGATTGAGTTTGTGGCTTATTTAAGTATATTTTAGATCAAAAGGAAATTAGCTGAAACCATCCAGTCATTTCTGAAGTGAATGTTAAAATTATCAGTATATATTGTAATAATTATTTGAGTAATTATTGTTGTTTTTGATTGTATTTGTCTATATTGAGTGATTGAGTCAATGTCAAAAGAGCAAATTGGAGAAGCAGATGAACACTAAACAGGTAAAATGTGTTGAAAATATTCATTCAGAATAACCATGGGAAAGGAGTTGGGGAGTATTGGGAGAAGAAAACCTGTAATATGATAATTGTTTGGAAACCACATAAAACGTAAGCCTTGAGTGACATGGTCAGTTCTGCAGGCATCTGACTGAGACCTACACTATACGTAGGTAAAGCATACATGCAAACTCCTCACCTTTTTGAAATCAAAATAGCTCACCTACAGTATTTGCATAGATCTGATGTGTTTGGGGTGAAATACTTACAGAAATACTTATTGCTAATAAAAATTCATGATACGGTACATTATGAACATTTATTTGGATTTTTAATCATGGAAAACAGCTGAACAGAATACAGTGAACAGAATATTGCTAAATTTTAGATAAACAGTATGCAAAGTAGCACTTATTATGCGGCAATATACATTTAAAACAAACGTGTGTTATTATTTTTTTCTGTCAAAATAATGAAAATAATGTTGCGTGTTTAAATGCAGTCTCATGCAGGGTGTCTGCGGGTCTTATAAAGTTTTAATTCACCCTTCCACAAACTAAAGACTAAAGACATTTAAATAAGAGCAGAAAGTCTTGAATTCATAAAGTCATGAAATTAACTGTTGCATACACTGCAAAAAATACATATTTTCTTTTCCTTTCTTTTCCTCCTTGTCATCCAAGATGTTCATGCCTTTCTTGCTTCAGTCATAAAGAAATTATGTTTTTTGAGGAAAACATTTTAGGATTGTTCTCCCTATAATGGACTTCTATGGTGCCCCCAAATATGATTTTCCAAAATGTAGTTTAAATGCAGCTTCAAAGAGCTCTAAATGATCCCGGCCAAGATAGAAGGGTCTTATCTAGCAAAACGATCTATCATGTTTTTTTTTGTAAATTAGTTTTTATATTTTTAAACCTCAAATGCTTGTCTTGTCTAGCTCTGTGTGAACTTTTTCCGGTCATGACAGTTAGGGTACGTCTAAAAACTCGCATCTCATTTTCATTTCTTCTTCTACATCGCTGCAGAAGTACCGACCCAGTGTTTACAAAGTGAACATGCAAAGAATATTAAACATCCTAAAAAAATGTAAAACAGCGATGTAGGGCGATTTTGAAGTTGGAAGAGAAAATGAGAGGGGAGTTTTTAGACGTACCCTAACTGTCATAACAGAAAAAAAGAGAAAGAAACAGTTCACACTGCTAGACAAGACAAGCGTTTGAGGTTAAAAATGTAAAAATTTAATTTTTTACAAAATAACTGATCGTTTCGCTAGATAAGACCCTTCTTCCTTGGCTGGCATCATTTAGAGCCCTTTGAAGCTGCATTTAAACTGTACGGAAGCCCTGAACTGCATGGAGGAGAAAAAAAGAAAACCTATAGGGGAGGGGAGAAAAAAAAAGAAAATTTATCTCGCTATTTCAACATAATAACTCGTTATTTCCAGATAGTCGTTATTTGGACTTCTTAACTCGTTATTTGGTGGGGGAAAAAAAAACTTATGGTGGGGGAGGGAAAAAATTATCTCCTTATTTTGACATAATAACTCCTTATTTCGAGATACTAAGTTGTTATTTCGAGATACTAACTCCTGTTAGCAATCTCGTGGATTTTGCATCAGATACATTTTATATTAATTAACATTAACTTTGGATACCAGTCAGCAATTGCAATCAGTTTGTGTCAAATAAAAACATTTTCTGTTCATATGAAATAACTTGAAAAAAGTGTCAGGGCTTTGGTTTCAAATAAATACATTTAATATTTTGGTATATTTCTGTATGGTTCCATCATACTTGTTCGCGATCTTGTGTATTTAGCGTCAGATACATTTTATATTAATAAACATCAACTTCAGATACCAGTCAGCAATCGCAAGCAGTTTTTGTCAAATAAAAACATTTTCTGTTAATATAACATAACTTGAAAAAATATGAGAAAATTCATTTAATATTTTTTGTCACATAAAAACAAATTCTGTTCATATAAAATAACTTCAAAAAAGTGTCAGGGCTTTGGTGTCAAATAAATACATTTAATATTTTTGTATATTTTGTAGGTTCCATCACTTGTTAGCGATCTCCTGTGGCGTCAGATACATTTTATATTAATAAACATTAACTTCAGATACCAGTCAGCAATCGCAAGCAGTTCTTGTCAAATAAAAACATTTTCTGTTAATATAAAATAACTTGAAAAAAGTTGAGAAAATACATTTTAATATTTTTGTATATTTCTGTACAGTTCCATCATACTTGTTAGCGATCTCGTGGATTTGGCGTCAGATACATTTTATATTAAGAAACCTTAATTTCAGATACCAGTCAGCGATCGCAAGCAGTTTTTGTCAAATAAAAACATTTTCTATTCATATAAAATAACTTGAAAAAAGTTCAAAAAATACATTTAATATTTTTGTATATGTCTGTAGGGTTCCATTGTACTTGTTAGCGATCTCCTAGATCGCACTGGCATAGTGTTTGGGAATATTCATGCATAACTGAAATACATAACCACATGATATTAGATTAAAAAACAAAATATTTTAGAAAAGAACGGCAACATCACAGTTGTCTGAACCAATGAGCTTTAAGCTGTGTCGTCATCCAGACGTTTCCCATCGTGCTTTTGGTCAGCGCAGTTGGTGGAGAGCTACTGCGCACGACTGCTCAATCTGACACAGCAGTCTGGCAGTCCCTAGAGTTTTTTGGCACACGTCAGCATGACATCAGAGCAAGGCGGACGTAACTCGGACACATTTCTAACCGGCATGCATCTTGCGGTGATCACCGGTGATCGATTCTGCGCAGAATTGCTAATTTCAAACGAGCCTAATGAGTGAAATATCACGTGTTGTCATCTCGGAATTACGGTAATTATGATAAGGCGTGAAGGCAGCCTAAGTCCAATTGCAGTGGGAGTCGTTTCTGTGGTCCTCGCTTTAGTGGTAATCATTGGCACTGTCATTTATAGGAAACAGAAAGGCAAGTATCATGATCACTAATAACATCATGCTAAGAAAAGTAACTTCTATAGAGTATAATTTCAGAAAGAGAGAAAACCTGTGATTAATTGTTCATTGTGGAAAGGGTCATTTGATGGGAGTGAATTGTGTTTCTGAACCCTAAACAGATTAGCTGCATTTTTTTTTTTTTAATTCTGGGCTACCTTTGATGTTTGATGTAATTTGTGATTAATTAGATACAGAATTCAATTAATTAGCATCTAGTGCTTATATTGGGGTTACAGATGATTTTAAATATGAATGGGCTTCCTCAAATGAATAATTTTACATGTATAGATGTATTTTTTTATACAGTATGTATACAGCTAGAGGCAGACAAGTCCAGCTAGAATTCTAGTTGTATCCCTGGAACATATTTTGTCTTTATACAACCTTGTAAAGATTTTAAAGTGTGAGAATTTATTTGCAACAGTTCATGGATTTATTTGAGACTTGACTCAGACTTTAGATGAAAGACCTGTGGTCTGGTTTCAGTATATCCTAAATTATTCCCCAACCCCTTATTTTTTGAAGAGAGGTAAAAAAAAAGCAAGAAACTTTACGACTAAAAATGTCATCAGTTTTTTTGCGTATTGATTTGAGAATTGCTTTATTATATGTTGTATTTTTATACCTTCAGCTAGCTAACTATTGTTGGCAATCCCAAGGCCCATCTTTTTCTACAAAAATAAAGACAAAATGTCATTTGCATCTAACACAATTTAAAATGTTCACTTCATCACACATACCAACATTCAGTAATCAAAGGCAAATGAAGATCATAGTCATAAGTGTATGAGCTTTAATGCAAAATAACAGAAACAGTCAAATGTCAAAAGTTTTAATGACAAAAATTAAGTATTTAAAAAGTATTATTTAACTTATAGTCTGCATAGTAGTGGAAAATATTCAAGTACTCTGTTTAATGTTAGAGACCTTAACACAAACATAGGTTTATTAAAAATAATATATATATATTTATT
This sequence comes from Labeo catla, assembly GCA_012976165.1. NCBI lineage: Eukaryota > Metazoa > Chordata > Actinopteri > Cypriniformes > Cyprinidae > Labeo > Labeo catla. Next base: position 346,363 of record VONZ01000679.1, read on the forward strand.
TAATTTTTTTTTCAAACAAAATCTGCTGTTGTATGTTGCTGTTTGGATGCAGTAAAACATCCACAGTTGAAACATAAAACATCTGGCTTATGTTTCTTTATAGTTCTAGCTTTGAAATCAGGATTAGGTATCAAATAATGTCTTCAGGATCATTCATACATGTGAAAACAGCACAACGGAAGACAATAATGTCTTCTTTAGTAAGACATTAGTAAGAAACAAGTACTGGATTTAATCCGGCAAATGTTTAGCCACTTGGTGCATTCGCTGAGGAAGGTAACCACTCTGGGATACTGGTGCTGTTTTCCAAGGAGACTCTGATGCCTTTGAGTGGCAGCTACTAGCATAACAGCTGTTAATTATAACAGTGCTTAAGTATCCTTGCACTCCACAAGACCATAGGGTGTCCTGTTTGTCATTTTGTCCACTAGATGGAGCCAAAGCATTATTTTGTTTTAACAAATTTCCTTATAATGTTATTTCATTTCAGCATTTAAAGGCATATAAATAAGTATAAATAAGTAAATGAAGCATTCATTCAGATACTGTAGCACATTCTCGTCATTAACTTGCCATATACAATGACAGCACTTATTTCTTTCTAATAAATGTAAACATTTATTTCAATCTAACAGTAATAAGGGAGTGATTTTCATTTGAAAAAATCGGCTGCTGATTTTGAGATCAGCGTGTATTTTCGTAAGCTGTTTCATCAAACTATGTTACCAGTGAAGATTCAAGATTGTTGTATTTGAAAATTTCATGACTAACTCATTACTATAAGATATTAGTTTTGGACCAAGATATCTGGCACTTGAGACTTTATTTATTGTTGTTACTTTATGAATTGTGAATAGCATTATATAGTTTTTGTATTGTCTGTGCATTCTGTTTGTTTTTATTTATTTTATTATAAAAATATTTTATTATACTTCTCTGAACAAAGGCATTGTATTTCTTAAAATCTGCATAATTAAACAACAGAATGTCTTCAGATTAAAGCTGGTTATGCAGAATTGTAGATAGCAGATAGAAAAAAAAAAGATTAAATAACCTTTAAATCTTTTTAAATGCTTTCCTTTCTGTTACTTACAGTATGCGTTTTTGCCAAACTGATTCTTCTGATGTAACAACAGAAAGCAAACATACATAGAGAAAAAAAAAATGCATCTCATAAAGAGATGTCAACAAATGTTTAAAATCAATATAAATGGTTAAAATCACTAAGAATAAAAACTGTATTTTTTATTAGGTCCTGGTGTGTGTTGAAGTTGGGTTTGAATACAGTCTCATATAACACCCATGGCGTTTGATGCCTTGCCCGAAGGCGGAACATAAACGGCACATAAAACCTCAAACATTGAAGTTTAGTATCCAGATTACATACCATTAGCGAGCTGTGGATCTCTGGACAAAACCAAGTTTTAGTAAGCACCAAAAGACCCACGTCCTGATACTCAAAGCAAGCTCTAGCTTTAATGCAGTTCATCCATCTTTTGTTGGAAGATTGTTTGAAAAGATTTTTTTTTTTTCCCTGATAGTGTAAGTAATATGTATTTAATCAAGAAAATATGACTGGGACTTGAGTTTACATTTGATTAAAAAAAAAGAAACTTAAGAACACCAACGCACAGCACTGGTATACAGGTAGAGGCAGACAAGTTCAGCTAGAATCTTAGCAGTAGTTTATTCCTGGAACATATATATGTCTTTATAATACAACCTTCTAAATAGGATTTTTAAGTATGAAACTCATGAATTCATTATGAAAATACCCTCAAACTTGTACAATCAGTTTTCATAGTGTTGCGTACTTCTCGCCCTGCCAAGTTGCTAAAATGATCGTGTTTTTGTAGTTTGATCTGTTGACTCACTGATATCAGAAGCATGTATGCACACATTTTCTAATCACATGGAAAGTAAAGACTTGACCTGTGTACTCTAAAATCTGATAGACACAAAAATCTGGTAAGGTATCCTGTTAATCCATTCAGATTAAATCTCAAAAATTCATTCTACACAGAGATCATAGTGGTGACATAAGGTAGAAAAGAACAAAATGTACCTACCAGCTGAAAACACGAAAACACTAATAACATCATGATGAGAAAAGTAACTTCTATAGAGTATCATTTCATCAAAGAGAGAAACTCTGCGGTTAATTGTTCATTGTGGAAAGGGAATTTGATGGAAATGAATTGTGTTTCTGAACCCCAAACAGACTCTTTTTTTTTTTTTTTAAATTATGAGCTACATTTGATGTGAGTAATATGTGATTAATTATAGAATTTGATTAATTAGCATCTAGTGGTTAATTTAATACAATTATATACTTGGCCACTGGGAGGCAGTGTGACACAATATAATTGTAGCACCGGTGTATGAGTCAGGTGTGTGTGCGTTGGTAATTAGGAAGCACACAATTTTTGACCACAGGGCAGGGTAGCGTGTAATATGGACTGTGATCGTATGCTGTGTCTTCAAGGTATGGACTTTAATTGTAAAGATTTGTGAACAGGGAACACTCACAGCAAGTTGTTTTGAGACATTTGCTATTTGTACGCGTTCGAAAACTTGCTCACTCTTATTATCAACGGCAGCGGCTTAATGGAAAGCCTCTACACCCTTATTGTTTTAAGAGGGGTAAAAAATGCAAGAAACTTTAGGACTAAAAATGTCATCAATCTTTATTTGCATATTAATCTGAGAATAGCTTTATTACGTGTTGTATTTTTATACATTCAGCTTGTTGGCAAGCTCAGGGCCCATCTTTTTCTACTAAAATAAAGACAAAATGTAATTTGCATCTAACACAATTTCATATGCTCACTTCATCACATATTATACCAGCATTCAGTAATCAAATGCAAATCAAGATCATAGTACCATTTTTATTCCAAGACCTGTATTTTAACAAACTAAAAAAAAAAATAAAATCTTTAAAATTTCAAAAAGTCAAATGTGCCCTCTAATTAAACCCCCATTAAGAACATGCATGTTTATGATAACAGAGAATAACAGGTTGCATAAAGTTATTTTCCAAGTCTGAACACTGAAACACATTCAACTAAGATTATGCAATGAACTAACAGATATCTTCTGCCAGGATCCATGTCTGGGGTTGGATCTAAAAATTCTGACTTGAAGACTTGATTGAACATTTTGGCGTAGACAGCAGGATGTCAGCATAATAACATACCGCAATAAGGAAACCACCAACATACAATACTGTGGTAGGAAGTGGTCATATCACCACTCGTTGTTTTAGTAACTGGTAGTGATTTCAGCTGATGGCAACTGAGTCTTTTTTACAGGTTCAGAAACACAATTCACTCCCATCAAATAAACCTTTCCACAATGAACAATTAATCACAGGTTTTCACTCTTTCTGACCACTCAGTGATTGAGACAGTTTTTTTTTTTTAAAGTTATACTCTTAAAGGGGTCATCGGATGCCCATTTTCCATTTAATGAAAAGTTTATAATATACTTTGGTTAAAAATTCTCAATGGTTGTATAAAACAACACCTTTTTTACCTTGCCAAAATGAGCTCTGCAAAAATCATCCCATTCTAAGGGGTTGTTCCTTTAAATGCAAATGAGCTTTGCTCGCCCCGCCCCTCTCTTCTCTCTGTGGAGTGACGAGTTTAGCCGCTAAACTTGCTAACTAGCACATTATTAGGAAAGGCGATCACAAAGATTCATAAAGAAACGTATACTCACCTCTGGTGAAGCTGGATCACGAATGATTTATGCGAACATAGACGCATTTATGTAGATCAGGAGGCCCATTCCCTTCACAAACAAACGTAATCTACTGCATCTTCAGCAGCTCAGATGTCGGGAGTAAATGACGACCACTATGTTCATTATTACATCCAGCAGTGGTGGGCAGTAATGCAGTAGTTGTACTTTGTTACTGTACTTAAGTACATTTTTCAAGTATCTGTACTTTACTGGAGTAGTTTTATTTTGAGTAACTTTCACTTTTACTTCACTACATTCCAAAGCGTAAGATCGTACTTTTTACTTCACTACATTTCATAAACCAAATCGTTACTCCTTATAAAATATCACATGCTCTGAGACGCACAAGCGGTGTCTGATTCATGAACAAACTGATTCTTTTCAATAAACCTGTTAAACTGATTCGCCAATCGCACCAAACGATTCATTCACGAATCAAAGTGGAAAGTGATGCCCTCTGGGGGCATTTGGCCAGGGGTGTTTTTACACAGACAATATTTGAAAGGAAAAAAATCATTATGAAAATATAATTATATTTTCCTTAAAATGTTGTTGCTAACTTCAGGCCTTATTCTCATGCCATATATAACTGTGACGTTATGCAAAACAAGCTTTAAAACACTTTTTTTCTTACTGGTGAAAATTTGATGGTCAAATCTGTTTTCTCTCAGGTACATTGCAGTGTAAGCTTCACATTGAATATTACTACATCATTCTCATCAACATAGTCCATATCAACAACACAAATTTATTTTTTGGGAAAATCCCAGGTATTTTGAGCAGTAGGATTATAAAAAAAAATATGTGCTAATATAAAATTCAATTAAGTAGCCTATATAAAATTGCAAAATAAATCTGTCAGTACTTTTTTTACTTAAGTACATAAAAAAATTGGGTACTTTTGTACTTTCACTCGAGTAAAATTGAAAGAGAAGCACTTTTACTTTTACTTATACGTATCTGTACTTTTACTTGAGTACTTGACTTCGTCCACCACTGACATCCAGCAACACAGCTGATGTGAGGTAAGAGCTCATGTCAATCAATTATTGTGGGAGCGACCTCTGTTGGTGTGACGCCACACAGACATCTGAGAATGGCTCGATTTGAAAAAGGGAATATTATTTTTACAGATTAATTAAATCCACTGCATGGATTTTTTTTCATTATAGTGTAGATGTGTACATACACTACACATTAATGTTCAAACAACATTAAAAAGTGAACTTAGCATCCGATGACCCCTTTAAGAAGTCCCTTTGCGCATCATGATATTATTAGTGTTTTCAGCTAGTAGTTAAAGTTTTTTCTCACTGTGGTCTTTGTGTAGAATTCTTGAGATTGAGAGGATGCCTTACTAGATTTTTGTGTCTATCAGAAGTCTTTACTTTCCATATGAAAATGAAAATGTGTGCATACCTGCTTCTGATTATCAGTGAGACAAAACATCAAACTATGAAAACATGATCACTTAAACGACTGCAGGGCGAAAAGCACGCAACACCAAGAAAACCGCTTTTTCGAGTTTGAGGGTTCATAATGAATTCATATGAGTATGTGCACGCACAGCACAGACGCAGACAAATGTGTTCTCCTCTTCATCTTCTGTCTATCATTTCCTCTTTCCTGCTGACACTTAAATGAGATGAATGATGTCCAGTTCGGGTAAGAATCAAATTACACCAAATATGTTTTACAAGTTACTGTGGCAGGAATTGCTTTACTTTCTTTAGCTACCTAATTCCTTTGTTCTAAGCAATATAATGATTAATAAATATTGGAAACATGTTGGTAAAAAGGAAATAAAGACTTTTATTGACCTTCTATTGAATATTTTTGGCTATACAATTTTCTGTTTTACTTCTGACATTGAATGAATGCTATTAATGCTGCTTTAATAATAACATTTGTTAAGGATGATCCAAGAACATGCAAATAAATAAATAAAATAAATACATAAATGAATGACTATTTTTTCCTTCCACGATGACTAATATTTGGCACACAGGTTTACTGTCCTACTGGATATACTTGTTCAGTGGACCCATGAACCCACTGACAGTTTGATCTGGTTGATCTTTATCAGACACAAAGTATTCCAGAAAATATTTTTAAAAAGTCATTATCATAATGCTAGTTTTGCTTGCTTTTAAAATTTGTTTTGTTTTATTTGCAGGGAGCAGAAAACTGTCTGTCGACCACCCCAACAGTAAGTGATAAAAGTGGTAAAAAAAAAAAATGAAACAATGTTATTGTAAAGATGTAAATAGTAAAGTATGGTAAAAAACATTATTTACCATCAACCCCCGTCTTTCACGAAGAAGGTGTTATTTCCCGCAAAACAAATGTAAATGGTGAATTTTTACTTCTGCCAAACTTCAGAGAGGAGAAAAAAGACAGCATTTAGCACAACTGCTGTGATATATCTGACATTGTTTTTTGCAATATTAACTATCCTTTTAATGGTGTTCCAATTGTTATAAACCAATGAAATCTACATTGTTTTTTTTTCATCTGAACTAGAAATCTGTTGCAAGTTGCAACAGACTCAATATACAAGGAATACATTATAACTGACAATAGTAAATTTTATAACTAGCCCACAGTGCCCTTTTTCAGGTCTAATCCTACATTATTATTATTATTATTATTTTTAAGGATTAACTAATGAACTTAAATGGTGCCACACCAAAATAATACAGCTAACTAATTAGCATCTATGCCAATTGGTCATTATTCAATAGTTACTCGTAAAGAAGTGGCCTAATGGTTAAATGTGGGTAAAATATAGGGTTAAAAAAAGAATACAAAATATATGCATTGATTGCGCATTTGATTAGCTGGTAATCATTATTTATTTACCATGATCAGTTCATGTATTCCCAAAATTTTGTAGGCAATACACTGCTTTAAATCTGTGTAAAATAAGTACCACAATAAAGATTTGTAGAAATCAGTCAATGCACAACAATGCACATGCATCATCCACTGAGAGTGCGGAGTAATTATAATTCCTGTGTAAATATATTTATTTTCAGGTTGGTTATTTTCTTGAGATGTATTGCATCCATCTGCAATTAATTATTACAATTCTAACTATGAATTTTGTGTAAGGTTGTTTGTGTTCTTTGTACCAGTGAGTGATTTGAGGATTGTTCTGTTGGGAAAGAATGTAACAGAAAACAGCAGAGTGGGAAACTTCATTATAGGAAGAGCAGCATTTAAGAGTGAAGCACCACCTGCTGATGTAGAGCTGCACATTGAGAAACACAGAGGAAAAGTGAAGGACAGAGACATCACAGTCATCAACGCTCCTCACCTGCTGCAGCCTGATCTATCAAACTCTCAGATCACACTTGGAGTAAAAGAGTGTGTGAATCTGTCTGCTCCTGGACCTCATGTGATCATACTTGTACTGCAGCAGAATGACTTCAGTGAGAAGGACAGAAACAGAGTGAAATATGTCATGAATGAATTCAGTCAGGAGGCTCTTAAACACACTGTAGTGTTGACTAATGAGGAACAGATACATAATAACTGGATTCAAAAACTCATAAAGAAATGTGGAGGTGGACATCTTCAGTTTGATGAACAAAACTCAGTATTGTACTCTGAGACACTTGAAAGAGTGGAGAACATGCTCAAGAAAGAAGAGGTGCAATTTCTTCTTTGTGACTTGTATAAGGAAGCAGAAGAAAAAATGATTGATGAAGGCCAGATGAGATCTGGAGGTTCAGTTACAGCAGCAGAAGAAGGATATTGTGATCACAAAGCTGATTTAACAATCAAAGACAGCAACAAAGAGAAAAAGGAAGTTGTTAACCAAGGAAACTTCTTGAGTAAGTTTTGTAAAGTATTTGAGGATCATAGTGTACAACTATTCATGATTCACTTCAAGAGAAAGACAAGCTTGAGAAAATCAAGAATTGTGTTGTATTATGATTTTATAATGTGAACAGCAAACGCATCATTGTATTAAAAAAAACTGTAGCATTTGTAATTATTTAGAACAGGAGTCTGCAATCTTCAACATCCAAAGAGCCATTTTGGCCCCTTTCCCACCAAATAAAATTCACATGGAGCCACAAAACCTATTTGTTCTCTAAAATGAAGATGACACGATAACACTATAGTTATGTTACAGGGCAAAGCGTAGCAATCATTTCAGAAGTGAGGGGGACAGAAATGACAAATGTATTAATATAAAAATACTACTACTACTACTACTACTACTACTAATAATAATTATTATTATGTTATTATTATGTTATTAATAATAATAATTATTATTATTATTTATGTATGTTTAATTGACAAACAAAATCTCTTACCTCTTACTTTTGATTGGCTAAGAAATAAAATACACTGACATTAACCAATAATTTGTATTTTATAATATTTTTTATATATATTTTCCTAATGACAATTTTATGATTATGATTGGTTAATATACTACAAACACTTTTTCCATTTTCATCACAGAAAATTTATTTTATAGCTTTTGTACTATAATAATTAGCACTAATCAATTATTAAAAGCTAATCAATTAGCACATATTAGAGTACAGAAGTACAGTATTATTATCATCAGTACAGTTTTATTCATATACTTTATTACCTGGAGAAGACTTGAAAAACACACACAAACCATATATTGTCGCAATCGTTTAATGTCCTCACATTTCATCAGTTTAAGCTTGTTATTCAGCTTAGCTACAGCACTAGTGGGTGCCTTTGTCTATTTTAGGGATTTACTGGCACATCAAAAGTTATTATTACTTCTTTGAGTCTGTTTTGGACTTTATGCAAGAGAGCGCCCTCTGGCTTCATGAATGAATGTAAAATACACTGCATGAGAGTGTTTAGCACTCAGTAATGTTCACATTTGTTTGGATACAAATAAACCGAGATCTTGTCTCTTTTAACTTAAATCTATATTTATTTACACTGGCCCTTGAAAACCTCTACATAAACACATTTGCCTGAAAAAAGTGCAGGGGAAAAATGTAGGTTTTATTAATAGTCTGGGGAGAGCCACTGCGGAGGGATGAAAGAGCCGCATGGGTTGCCGACCCCTGATTTACACAGATTGCTTCCGAATGTACTTCTCACTATATTACATCACTTTAAAACACACTATCCCAAGAAGTATGATTAATGCAGTTTCTCTGTTTCATATTTAATAGAAGCTTCAGATGAAATGAGGATTGTCCTGCTGGGAAAAACCGGAGTTGGGAAGAGTGCATCTGGAAACACAATCTTGGGAAGAGATGCATTTAAAGAAGATGTGTCTCAGGATTCAGTTACTAAAGAGTGTCAAAGAGCGATGGCTAAAATTGATGGCACACAAATTACAGTAACTGACACTCCAGGACTGTTTGATACTAAACTTAGTCAAGAAGAGATCCAGAGAGAAATTACTGAGTGCATCTCCATGATTCTGCCAGGACCACATGTGTTTCTCTTACTGATACCAGTGGGACGTTTCACTCAGGAGGAGGAAAACACAGTGAAGATCATTCAAGAGACTTTTGGTGAAAACTCATTAAAGTACACCATGGTGCTCTTCACCAGAGGAGAAGATCTGAAGAATAAGACCATTGACGAGTACCTGGGAAAATCTGGATCTGCTTTGATGAAGCTCATTGAACAATGTGGAAACAGATACCATGTGTTCAATAATAATGAGACTGGAGATCGTATGCAGGTGTCTGAACTACTGCAGAAAATCAATGACATGGTGACAGCAAATGGAGGGAGTTACTACACATGTAAGATGTTCAGACAGATGGAAAGAGAAAAACAAGAAGCACAAATGAAGATGTTAATGGATGAAGTGGAGCAACTGAAGAGAGAGAGAGAAGAACTCCTGGCCAAACATGAAGAAGAGAACGAGAGAATGAAGATGAAGATGGAAGAAGAAAGAGAGAATCATGAAAAAGAGAGAAGAATAAGAAAAGAACAATGCAAAATAGAAATGAAAAGAAAAGAAGAGGAATTGGAGACAAAGATACAAGAGGAAAGACAAAGAATAAAAGAAGAGGATGAGAAAAGGAGGGAGAAAGAAGAAACTATATTGGATAAATTAAATCAGAGTTTTAAAATAGAGAGGGAGGAAATCAAAAGAGAGAAAGAAAGTCTTCAGACCAAAATGAAGGAGCAAGAGTCCAAAACTCAGGAAATGGAAATGGAACATCAGCAACTGAAGAGAAGATATGAGGAAACACTAAAACAGATGCAAGATAATGAGAGAAGAAGGGAGGAAGAAAAACAAAATTGGGAACAACATAAAGAGATACTTGATCAAGAAATTAAAAAAGAGAAATCTCTGCGAGAACAACAACAAAGGTTACACGAGGAGCAAATTCAGCTCATGGACCAAAGGAGGCAGAATGTTCTAGTTAGAGTACAACCAATGGACTATGAAGACGATAGAAGAAAAGACACAGAGAACATAAAAATGTGCTGCACCCAAACAGCCGCTTCTCTACAGGTAAGTGACAAATAAATAATGACAAGGGTCAAGGGAATTTGGAGAATTTCTATTTGTTAAGACATAATTCGCTCACAAATGAATATTCTGTCATCACTTTCTGTTGGCTCCACTGACTTTCTGTTTTTACTGAGGGAAAAAAGAAAGATATTTTAAAGACTGAGAGAGAGATGGTGACAGAATTTTCTAAATTATCTTGTATTATTCTTGTAGTGGTGTGGGACACTACATCTTCCCACAATCGCAGCTTCATTTTATCTTTTACAACAACATTTTCTTATTGATTCTATAACTTTAAACATAACATAAATGTGAGATAATCTCAAAATGGCTCTAAAAACCTTTTTAAATAACATATTAAATATACATACATTACAGAGAGAAACTTGTCAAAACCCAGAGGTTGGACATAAAAACAATGAAGAGCTCAAAGAACTCTATGATAGACTAGATCTGACAAAAAGGCATCAAAATAAAATAAGAACAGCCGACATTCTTGAAATCAAGTGTTCACTTCAGTCACGGGAGCTGCACGAACAAAATGAAAACTCATTTCTACAAAAGCTGATAAACATGGACTACAGAGCAAGATACACTGTCATAAAACACAAAAAGAAAGATATAAACCAAAATACATCTGCCACCACGAAAGAAGGTAAAGAAGACAGTGCAAACTACAACCCTAATATTCACCCAATGGATGTTCAGATGGCCGTGTTTCATTGTGCGGATGGTTTCCTGAAGCAGCTGATGGTGAATAAACTCTCACAGTGTCAGTATGCACTGCCTCTGCTTGTTCCTGATCCATTCACACAACAGATTGAGTTTCCTCTCTGGACATTTAGACAAATCAACAAGAGCTGGAACATGAAGAACAGCAACAATGAGATCATCAGTCAAACCCAGCCGGTCTACAAGGCTGAGACTCCAATGGTGGCTTTCTTCAGGTTTGGCTCTGTGTCTTCATCTAAGTCTCAGCTGATGAACAGCCTCATTAATGAGAAACACAACACGTTCTTCCACAGGAACTGCTCCGGCAGCAGCAGAACCAGATTACTGATGGATGGAGTGGTGGAGATCGCCTGGTACTGTCCTTCTGGGAAAAAGACAGATTCATTTGATGACTGTGTTGCTTTCTGTAATCTTCATGGAGATGCAGGAGACAATGAGAAACAATATGAGATTCTGACCAGTATGGCTTCAGTAAACGTCCTCTTCTTACCAGATTTTGGACAGAACAACCACTACAACTGTTTGGTGAGATCACTCTTCAGATCTCCTCAGCCTCTCATTTGTCTGCTCACTGACAATGACTGTGATAAAACTGAAATGGGGAATGGAAAATTCAAAATTGGTCTTTTGAACAAAAATCAATCTGAAGTATCTGAGCAAATAAGAAAGACTGTCAGAGAGAGTTTAACCAAACAAAACAAGAGCTTCAAACTTGAATATGTGGCTAAACACACAGGAATCAGAGTAGATGAGGATGATCCAGAGTGCCAGAGAGGAAAACAAGCAGCAGATCAGATCATGGGTTTACTGAGAGAAATAGATCCATCAACAGTGAAAGAAACAATCCTGCCTTGTCAGGGGAAACTGTGGCATGACTGGTGTAAAATGAACAAAGAGCTGCATCGCCTACGTGGAGAAAATCTAGAAGAAGATAAAAGCACCAAACTGAAGAACATGAGAGATTTAAGAGAAAAGCAAGTAACACATGGACTGGGTGAGTTTATAAGGACATTTATTAAAACAATGAAATCACAGAACAACAATGAAAAAAACTATTTCCTCAGATGGATAATGAACCTGTTGAATGACTTCACTTCAGAAAAGCTCTGTGAACTTCATAAGCAATATGATGAAAAATGGCATGAAATCTCAGCACTGAAAAGGATGCCTGACAAACTAAATCAACTGCAAACTAAACAGACAAACCTGGAAAACATATCTGAGCAAATTAATAGAACAGGTTTTGGCCTGGAGCACATCCTGAGAGAGCTTGGTCAGATCTATGAATCGTGGTCATCTGTGAAGAAGAACAAGAAAGATGATCTGCAGTTTGACTTCAGTTTTCTCCCGATTCTTGCAGCAGAGATGATGATCTCTGGATTTCCCATGGAGCTGATGGATGGAGACGCTGCTCATGTTCCTCTCACCTGGGTCACTGCTGTTCTTGATGAACTTGTTAAGAAACTAGGAGACCAGAAAGTCTTTGTGCTGTCTGTTATAGGGATTCAGAGCACTGGCAAATCCACCATGCTAAATGCCATGTTTGGACTCCAGTTTGCTGTCAGTGCTGGCAGGTGCACCAGAGGAGCTTTCATGCAACTGATCAAAGTGTCAGAAGAGATGAAAACAGAGCTAATGTTTGACTACATTCTACTTGTTGATACTGAAGGACTTTGTGCACCAGAACTAGCAGAAATGTCGACAACACATCATGAAATAGCCACATTCGTTGTTGGTCTTGGAAATATGACCCTGATCAATATATTTGGAGAAAACCCATCTGAGATGCAGGACATTCTTCAGATTGTTGTTCAGGCTTTTCTGAGGATGAAGAAGGTCAGACTGAATCCCAGCTGCATGTTTGTGCATCAGAATGTCTCAGATCTCACAGCTGGAGAGAAACATATGGAGGGAAGGAGACGACTACAGAAGAAACTGGATGAAATGACAAAAATCGCTGCTAAAGAGGAAGTCTGTGATGCAGAGAGATTTAGTGATGTCATTGCGTTTGATGTTCAGAATGATGTGAAGTACTTTGCTCAGCTCTGGGAGGGCAGCCCACCCATGGCACCACCAAACCCAAACTATTGCGAGAACATTCTAGAACTGAAGGAAACTATTCTAACACATGCTTCAAAATCAGACGGCATAACGCTGACACACCTAAAAGATCGTGTTCATGATCTCTGGGAGGCTTTGCTTAATGAACAGTTTGTATTCAGCTTTAAAAACACCCTGGAAATCACAACATACAAGAAACTAGAGACCGAATACAGCAAGTGGACCTGGAGTCTTCGGAGTGCCATGCTGGAAATCGAAAACAATCTACACAACAGAATAGAAAATGATGCAATTAATGATGTTGAGGAAACTGATCTTCAAACAAAACTAAATGCAAGAAGTGAAGAAGTGAAAAAGGCAATGTCTGAATTCTTTGAGAAAGACAGAGATGCAGGTACACTAAATCGGTGGAAAGCTTCATTTGAGATAAAAATCAAAGAGCTTCAAGTAAACATTGTGAGGGAAACTAAGAGAAAATTAAGTGGGGTTCTTCAGCAGCGTCACCTGAAGAGAAAGATGGATGCCAAGAGGACACAACATGAAAACACTCTCTTTGAAAAGAGCAAAGAACTTGCCTTAAAATGCAAAGACAAAGCAAATAATGAAAATGTCATAAAAAAACAGTTTGATACCTTTTGGACACAACAGACATCTGAAATCATCAGAGACACTCCTTTAGTCATGGATATTGACATATTAGTGGATGTCAAGAAGCTCCTCAGTGGGGATCATGCAAGTCTCCCTTTAGATCGTATAAAAGAGAACAGTCAGTACAAAGATATGCTCAATTTGACAAGCTATTCAGAATATGTTAAGTTAAAGAAATCGAATGGAATTACAGGACGTTTAAAAAATATGTACAAAGGAGCTAAAGAGATGTTTGGTTATGCTTTATGTAAAGAGGATGAAGCTCAGATAAGAACTTCAATTAAAGAGATTGATGAACACACAAATAAAATGATTCTTTCCTATAACATTGCCAAGATGGGCTACAGCATTAGCTACATTCAAGAACTTCTGGGTTACATAAAGGCAAGATTAACACAGCATGAAGAAGGGATACATATAAAATATGTGTTCAAAAGTGAGTTCTTCGTGGATCTGGTACTTTGCACATGCCATAAAGCAAACAAGACTTTCACTGATCAGCATAAAATGTTTAGGGAAGCCAATGATCCTGTTCTCTATTTTAATAGAAAGCGTGAAGAGTACTACAGAATTTTCCAAAAATACTGTCAAGGAGCATCATCAACTGCTATTTTTGGTGAATTTGTTTGTAATAAACTTAAGGAGGCCATTCCACAAAGTGTCTACAAAACAACTGCCAAAGATTTAGCAGATGAAATGAGGGCAAACTGTAAATCACTAAATGGGAACCGATCAAACCTGGAGAAACACATCCTGAAAACACTGGCAGAAAAACAAGATTTTGATGCATACATGACCTACATTAACAATCCCAAAAAACATTTTAAGAATTTCATCAGAGATGAAGTCAGTGAGTATATCACTGAAAGATTTGAAGATAGTGTTCGACCCAAGATGGAAAACAGTATTAAACTCCTGGAGCAGAAGATCACAAACACAGCACATGAATCCAGCCAAAATGTTAAGGAGAAAAATGGAGATGCTAAATCATGGTTACTTTGCTTTACACAACATCTCTCTGAAGTGTTTGTATTCTCTCTAAATGACCTTGCTGGAGTGAATCATGATGATGTTGAAGTCAGTTTTCTAGAAGATGTGATAAAGAAAAAATTTCCTTCTGTAATATCTGACATATGCAGTGAGTTCAACAAAGAAACCTTTCCAGCAATGGTGGAACACAGAAACAGGCCAGATGAGATTCTGACTGATCACTTCTGTCAGTGCTGTTGGGTTCAGTGTCCTTTCTGTGCAGCTATCTGCACGAACACAGTGGAAGGCCATACTGGAGATCACAGTGTTCCTTTCCATCGTTTTATTGGAGTAAATGGGTGCAGTTACAAAGGAACAAGCAACCTAGCTACCAGCATCTGCACATCATCGGTAGCCAGTAATGAATCTTTTATCCCAGTTGGCTCATTTCATAGTGTCCCCTGGAAAGAATACAGAAGAGGAGGTCCTGAATATGCTTCATGGAGCATCACCCCAGATCTCTCTGAGCTGCCGTACTGGAAGTGGTTTGTGTGTAGATTTCAAAAAGATCTGGAAAAGTACTATGAAAAGACCTTCCAGGGGAATGGCAATATTCCAAATGAATGGAGAAATTTCTCTCAAAAGGAAGCTATTGAGAGTCTGGATAAATACATTTAAGGAACAGTTAAAATAAACGTATCGGTAACACTTCATAATAACGTTCAGTTGTAAGTAATTTATAAGCAATTAGTTAATGATGAAATAATAATAATAAAAGATTACTAAGTGATATGCGAACAATTTGTGTATGTTTTGTTAATTCATTTACAAGTAATTTACAAGTAAAAATTTAATAATTAACTAATCATTTGCAAAACACGACTATGCATTCATAAACAATTAATAAGTGATATGTTACTATTTTTATTTATGCTTTGTAGATTAAGTTATAAATCATTTACAAGTGATTAGATAATGATGAACTAATAATTTACAAAACATCACTATACCTTCACAAATGATTAAGTAATATTCTAATGATTTACAAATCTGTCGTAAGTTATCTCTGCTCCCTGGAGCTCCACGAGGCAGCCATACCAGGGGTTTCATTTATAAAAAATAGCATATCATGAAATAATCACACAGATCCTTTACAAAAAAACATTTACAACTGATGAATAGTTTACACTTTAGATTAGGGGATGCAGAAATATTTGTAAATGATTTATTCATGTGTTTACACAACAGGTTTTGAATATTTGTTGTATGTACTGCAATGTAAGGCCTGACTGGTGAGGGTAAAGATGGTAAACACATGGAGTATTTTAGCGCTGCAGTCCACCTGATGTGATCTTCAGTGGAGGGTAAAACTGCTTCACATTATCACTAGATCCCACACACTCCACACAGAACACAAGTCTGTGCTGATGAGAGAAAGGGTTTACACGTTTATTCACTTGACAGCAAATAATTTATTATTATTTAAAAAAATAAAATGGCTTTAGAATAATTGCATTTTTGTGCTTCTCAACATATCACTTATTAATCATTTATAAACACATAGTCATGTTTTGTAAATTATTAGTTCATAATTAACTAATTACTTGTAAATGAACTTGTAATTGACTTGTAAACGAATTAACAAAACATACACAAATTGTTAGCATATCACTTATTAATCATTTGTCAATGTTTTGTAAATGATTATTTCATCATTAACTAATCACTTATTAATTACTTACAACTGAACGTTATTATGAAGTGTTACCATATAAACACGACCAGAAGCATGCAAAGTTGAAAAATGCACTTCAAGAGTGGTTGACTTCCATGATTTAGAAAGGATTACAATCAAACAGAGTTAACGTGACCCAAACCCCAGCCCACCTTGTCAAGCACACTTGGTGGTGAACACTGAGTTTGGTAGAATACATTCATACCAACTGAATTCTGAAAGAAACAGACTTTGGTCTGCACCAAATGCTCTGGTGTGCAAGCACCAGGGGCGGATCTAGAAAAATTTTTTTTAGGGTGGCAAAGGGGTGGCATGAGGGGTGGCAACACCAAAGCAAGCCCCCGTGCATAGTTTTTGGGGATTTATAGTCAAACAGTTGTGTTTACAAATACTGCATTCCCATCAAGAAGACATGCGGCTCTATTAAATTACTAAGATGCTATAAATCACGTTTTAGTGCAAGCTTAAGATGTTAATGTTGATGATTTAATGTTAATTTTCTAACATTAGAAAGAAATACAATAATTTCAAAGCACTGAAACTGGATATGTTTTGGAAACACTGTTTGATATGTTATTAACAGAGGTGGGAATGACTGTAATCATCCAGAACACACTATCAACCATATAATCTAGCAACACCCAGCAACTGCATAGCAAAAGTTTAGCAACCACCCAGAATATCCTAGCAACTAACTGGCAAATGTCACACCCCTGTGGACTGTTTTGTTGGTTTTGCGCTCTTGTGTCCTTATTTGGTCTTTCCTGTTCCATTGCTTGTTAAGTCGTCATTGGTTTATCACTCCCACCTGTCCTTGTCTAATTAGCTGTCTTATGTAAGTTTGATTTAGTTCCTTGTTCAGTGTCTGTTCTTATGTTGACGCTAATGTCATTTATGTTAGTTTTAGTTGTGTTGGTATGTGTTTTCCCAGCTGTTCCAGTTTGTTTGGTCTCCTGACACAAGACTATATATCTAGTAATTTCTCAATTCTGCAAAAATGCAGTAGGCTGTATAAAGTAGTTACAAATAAAATTTGACAGTCACACTTTTGCAGGTGTACAACATGTGCTACAATTTACTGTACATATAGAATAATGAAATTTCCATCATCTAATATACTGGTACTATACTGTATAATTATACTGTATGTGTAAGTATAAAACATGTAGATGTTTCGTTCATTTCTCTCCTCTCTCTGTTGTTGGATGCAGAGATTCTGATTGGTGTGTCATCAGTTTTGCTACTTAACGTTTGACTTTTTGAGAAATGCGTCTTTGTTTTGAGTACTGAATGAATGGTTTGGGAAAGTGAGACGATTTTGTTAACAATCGAGAACACTGCAATACGGCCAGATTCCTACCTAATTCTACTATCAGTTTCCGTGATCATCCGTTGGCATCTTATTGATTTCATGTTATCGTTTCGTCGAATACGGCAAAAAGGCCTACAGTATATCCATGATAAAAGTGGAGCGAGCTGTCAGAAAATCGGATCACCAAACAATTACGCAATGAATCTCAGACATATCCGGACGGGATTAGATTTCTCAGAGGACTTCTGAGTTAGCCGATAATTAGTTAGTGAACTGGGCCGCGCTTTGTGTTTTTGACTCAGAAAGAACCGGTCGAATGAACAGGGCGCGCTGTGTGGGCGTGCAACCATTGTGAACAGTTTATTGAAAGACGTGCTTTTTCCCATTATTTTGCGTTACGCTGTCATCGCTGTGGCTGAAAATAGCACATGAAACACTGCTTACATTAATTTTTTATTCTGTCATAATTCTGGGGTGGCAGCTGGGGTGGCAGTTGCCTGTTGTAAGAAATGTACTTTGCCAGGTTTAAACAACGAAATGATACCTGCCTATATTCAAAATAATGCTCCATGTTTGACATAATATGCCATATAAATAAATGTTTAAATGCTATTTGCTTGATTTGGAAAGTGCATGCAGGACTAACTTTGAATGTAAACAAATGGGTAAAAATGATTATGATGTTCAATATAAAAATACTGAGTGAAAAAAAGTGCTAAGTTAACAGAATCTGCAATACACTATAATTGAAAATATTTAAGCTGATTTGATAAGTTTTAATTTAACTGTAATTAAAATGTTTATGTAGCATGTAATCCAAGTATTTAACCTTTTGAAATATATATATTTTTTAAGTTCATGAACTTAAAAAAATTGAGGCAACGAGTTACATCAATTTTTTTGAGTTCTGCTTACTAATTTGGTTTTACAGTGTACCAACTGTGAATCACTAAATGGGATTAGGTGAATTAGGTGATTTAGCCTTTTGTTTAACTGAATTTGTGTTGTATCTTTACATTTTACAGTAACTGTTTCTTATTGTAACCCGTTAAAAGAAGAGTTCTATAGTTTACATACGCTTTATGTCTGTGCATATGGCAGATTAACTTGAGGATGAGTTGTAAGATGTGAAATGATTTCCTCATGAATTTAAAGTCCAGGAACTCTGACAAAACAGATGCCATGCAACAAAACAATAAAACTAATCTGGAGAAGAGATCTTCAAAGAGGGCAAACAACACCATCCCTATTGCTCATTTACAACCCCCTTCCTTCCTCTCCTCTCCCCTCCCTGCATCTCACACGTTTCCCCCAAAAGGTTCCACTGAAAGTCACTAAGAATGTCCATATTCTACATGAGTTACACTTTGTGAATATGTTGAACTTTCCCTTTCATGTTTGGTATCGTTATAAAGGTCTCCGTGCGATTGGTAAAATGGTCTCAATTTCACAGAAGTCACTTATATTATGAGGAAGACTGAACACTTTTGTAGAATTGTGTTTTGCTGCTGAGGGGTGTGTTTTCCCCTTAGGGTCAGGTGAGAATCCCAGCAAGGTGTGACCCTGGGTCACGAGATCACCTGACAAACCAAAAGGTTTTTTATGTGTTTACAACTGATTAGAAGATTTGTTTGTTTTGGTCTGGGTATATAAGCGAAGTGACAAAACATTACGGGGGGATTCTGTATTCAGAAGAACCCCACACTGTGTGTGAGAGTCTCTGGAGCTTTGGCTCTAAATCTCTCACACGCTGCTGTGTATCTCTAGGCGGTCAGGTATGCATCTCTCACTCTTAGATTTATCTTTGAGTAAATGATGTTATGTATTTATTTGAATTGGAACTAAATTTAATTCTGAATTGGACTTTCATTGTTTAATTGTGTAATTGGCGTGATACATCTTACCTGACAAATAAATTGTTATATTTAATTCAGTCTGATCTCTTCTGAAATCATTATTTCTAGTAGATTAAAGTGTAGTCTGATATTTTTCACAAAGTCTGCGTCCAGGATGGTCACACCGAAGTACCAATGGTTGGACCATGGGGAACACCATTAAGGGCTTCCGTTTTCTGACTGTCACTGGCTTAACACGTCGTAGTTCTCGTGATTATAGAAAAATACACTTTATGGTGAGGACTGCAGGGTGCAGTCTGCATAAAATGTATCATAACCACCCCTCAACCTCTGAGTAAGCCCAGAACTGGCGAGTTTGGGCCATGCGTTCACTGTTGGCCAAGTGAATTGCAAAGCGATATTAGGTCCTTAATAAACGAATAATTGAAAGTAGGGGATTTACAGAATAATCAAGTATCTGAAGTAATACACATTGATATTTGTGGTCAGCCTAAATTAGAGTAAACACCTAAATTCTAACGATCATATGAAATTGGAGTCAGATTAAATATGGAGCTAGATTAAAAGTGAAACTAAATCCTGATAAATTAAGCGAACTTTGCAGATGCGCTGTGAAAAGACCGAACACGCATTAAACCTTCAACCAGACAACTGGACTCCGCATTTGGGCCAGTGGATGGATCCTTACAGAGTAAATGATGACAGAATTGTTATTTTTGGCTGAACTGATCTGACCCATTCTTTTATGTCTATTTATTCAGTTAAAAATTCAGGTTTTTTTTTTTTTTTTACATTTTCGTCAACACTGCACCACTAAAGTGAGTGAAACAATGCACACTTTTTTTTTGCCTGAGATGTAACACACATCAAGAACATCATAAACATGACAAAATGAAATAATACAATAAAAAAAGTGCAATAAAAGTGCAATAAAATGAAATTCTTTTAATATACAATGTACAAAACAATAGATATAATTTAAACATCTAGTTCATTGGAAATTTCATTATATTTTTAATAGGGCAATATTTGGTGTTTTTTTCATTTGCTGAATATCTCTGGTTGAGCAAACTGTACAATAAATTATGTGAAATTAAATGAAAGCTCAAGACAGAAAAAATATATATTCTTTTGAAAGATTTCCTGAATTTTGAGGCAACCATTCATTTAGCATTTTGTTAATAGCTTTAAGAGGAAAGCATTAAACCGAAAATGTTTGAAACCAAACGTATTTTTACCAGTATTTACGCATTTTAATGATAATTTTATTAATGATTTTATTAATTTTAACCATCTTAACATTAATCTTAGTCTATGGTGGTGTGATGTTTGTGGGTGGGTCGTGAGGAGAAAGAAGTTCATAGCTTACGTATACGTAGATGCCTTGAGAACAAATTGCAAACACTGATCTAAAATAGGATCTGAGGATCCTCAAATGCAAACTTGGTGTGTTTTTCTTTAAGAAAGCAATCATGCATTTGTGTTGTGATTTACTTTCTTTTTTAAATATTCATTTATTCTTCATTTATTCATATAGTCATTTATAATCATTAGTCATTAGCCATTTATCTAATTTATTATTTGATTATTTTCAGAATTGATTATGTATAAGTTTAATTCTTTATTAATTCTTTCCATTCCACCGGAAGCGAACGGCAGCGAGAACTAAATGAAGATAAATGTTTTGGCGTGTGATGTGTTTATTGAACCAATCAGATAAGAGTAAATGGAGTCCACGAGAGTCTCATTTGATTGGCTACAAAAAGGTGGTGGCCCCGCCCTCCCCCTCATGCTTGCAAAACTCAGTGAGTGAGAGAATTGTGCCAAAAGTGTAAGCGCAGATAAAAGAAAGACGGAGCTGTACGTATCGGATTATTTCGGCAACTTTGTGTCCTACATACACAACAAGTCATTTAGACATTTGCAACAGTTTGTTTTTTACACATACAATTGGTCCTACGCAGTCAATCTGTTTTGCAGATCTTTAAACTGTTGTTTTCGTGTGCAAATCACTGTTCACAGAGTTGCAGTGCTTTTGACCGTATTTGAGCGACAAGAACGTGCCAAAAGTGTAAGCGCGGAGAAATGGAAGTCAGAAGAATGCAGATCATATTTATTTTGCGAAAGCATGAGTTTCACAATACATGAATTACACTTACAAGTAACAGTAAAATGCTGCAAATCTTTTTTTTCTTACGCTTGAAACGCGATTTACACTCTTAAAAAGCTCTTGCGCATGCAAATTTAATTTAGGCTTACAGTCTCATGTACACTTGCACAAAACGTACTCTTCACATGCAAATCTTTATGGCATTATTTTATCTCCATAGGAATGTTTATGGGATGTGGTTGTGCTTAGTATAACACTACGTCAAATTTGTATTCTTCAGATGAAGTATGATCATAAGCAACTACATTTGTACAATAAACTCTGCTCCGTTGACACCATCATCACTTCGTCTCCTGCTTCTGCTCTTCTCTGGCTTTTCTCAGTCAACTTCTTGGCTGACCGAAGACTGTTAAACACTCGTTTTGTGTATTTTTGTGGGCCAGACAAGACTTGCTGCTAACAGGATTTGGGTATTGACAGCTCTGCTGACTAGTTGACTGGTCAGATGATATCATTTACAGTTATGGAGGAGTCAGAAGTTAAGCTAGATTGAAACACTGACAGAACAACTGAAAGAGCACTTTAACAGCATATATTTGATTTTGGTCTTTATTATACAAGTTGTGCATAATGGTTATGTCACATAACATGGAAGGAATGGGTGAACGAAGATGATGGTTCAAGATAAAGTCTTTATTATAATCCACAGATAGTTTCCAAACAGGTAAATCCACAGGCTGGGTAGCATACAAACTGACATTGATGTTCACATAGACGAGACCAGATGACAAACACAAAACTGAATGCAACTTATAAAGACAGGTGATAATGATGAACAATTAAGGCACAGGTGATACAAGGTTAACTAATGATGACTAAACGAGGACAGGAAACAGGAACGACCAAATATGGGCACAAGAGGGAGAAACCAACATAAACAGTCCACAGGGGTGTGACAGGTTACTATTAATAAGCAGATTTAGCCAAAAAGTACCATGCAATTGTGGGAAAATTTAACAGGGATTGAACTGAAGCAAGACCTTTGTGATGTCTAAAACGGCCCATGGACTCATAGTTAGTCATACCCCTGTGGCAAAGTACGCAACACTCAAAAATCTTCTGTCTGCTAAGCAAAATTTCTCTTTTGATACTTTAATGAGACGAAAATGTAATGGCATTCAGTTCAGGTATGAATGTAACTTGACCAAACTGATGATTAGCAAGCTATAAAGACATTCTTAAAAATAGAAGGAGTAATTTCAGAGAGGGCGCACATTGTTAATTTACTATAATAAATGTAACTGATAAAATAAATGGCTGTGTTTTATTGTTGCTGTATTATGGACAGGGCAAATTATGTGTTAATTTTTTTAAACTGTGTGATATAGTTTATGTATGTGGTAATAGGACAAAGTGCATCATCATGATTACAAGTATTTCATTAACATTTATTCAAAACTCTTATTACAATTTTAAATTTACTCACAAAGGACTGCAACAAAAACAATGCAACAAGACATGCATAAATTAATAATAATCAGCAATACAAAAGATAAATATGTCTCTGTAGCTGATCTTTACCTTTGCTTCATTTGACCCCAGCACTCCACCCCTCTCCAATATCAATTCCATCTTAAATCTTGATGATTATGGTTTAAGGTTCAATTTCTAATCTAATCAGTACTTTTGCTACTATACAGTCTTTCCTGTTGATAGTCTGCATAACAGTTGGTCTTTAACCTTAATACTGAAATTGACCAAGATTGAAATAGACTCCTCATTCATTTACGCACATCATAGACTTATACAATGTAAGGTTGTTCATAGAGCTCATTGATCAAGATGTAAACTTGTTGAAATTGTCCCAACCATTGACCACTGACAGGTGTCACTTAGCATTAACCCATATGTTTTGGACCTGCCCTGCTCTCTCTTCGTTTTGGGGGTCAGTATTTACAGCGGATTTAGGATGGCTTATATTTCATAAAACTACAGAAAAAAAAGACTAAAATCTGGCAGACCTTTCTTGCACATGTTAAAACTCTCCAGCTGGACCCAGACTTTGTAGATTGACTCTGATTACCTATACCGATCCCCCCTCTCAGGCTCTTATTTCATTATTGGTCTTTTGTTGCTCGGATAATATGCTTACTGGTTGATTAGTTTGTAACCTTTTAAAATGTGTACTGGGATGGATGTATATGCATTTGTCTGGCCTCTTATATGAACCCGTAAATTTATATATACCTTATAACCACCATAATTTTTTATTATTTATCATTTTGTTTTATTTTATAATTTTACAGTTTATTTATTCCAGTTAACTTTTATATGTTTTGTGTCTGTGTGTGTGAATAAATAAGCTTTCCCCTGATGTATGGTTTGTTAGGATAGGACACTATTTGGCTGAGATACATCTATTTGAAAACCTGGAATCTGAGGGTGCAAAGAAATCAAAATATTGAGAAAATCACCTTTAAAGTTGTTCAAATAAAGTCCTTAACAATGTATATTACTAATCAAAATTTAAGTTTTGATATATTTACAGTAGGAATTTTACAAAATATCTTAATGGATTAATGGAACATGATCTTTACTTAATTTCCTAATGATTTTTGCCATAAAAGAAAAATCAATCATTTTGACCCATACAATGTATTTTTGGCTATTGCTACAAATATACCCCAGCGACTTAAGACTGGTTTTGTGGTCCAGGGTCAAATATTATAATTATCCTTTCTTTTCAGTGTGTTTTCCTTGTAATGTTTCCAAAATGTTAAAAAATAAATTATAAAAAAAGCACATAGATTATTGCCAAGTTTCAAAAAGGAAAAAGAAGCACCATAAAAAAACACAGATGAAAATGATTCTGTGGTGAAGTACATACTACAGAAAAACAAATGTAATTTCTACATTAAACAATTGAGTTCAGGCAAGAATTTAAAAAAGAATCAATTCTAAATCAGTGCTCAATTCAAGTTTGTAGAAATTAAAGTTTGAACTTATATTTTACTTGGAATTGTTTGTTATGTTTACAAGGACTCTTTGAGTAAATATCAGTTATGATACTGGTGTTCCCATTATTCAGTGGGGCGTGAATAATTTTATTTGCCCTAGTCATACCCCTGGGGCAAAGTACGCAACACTCAAAAAACTGTGGATACTCGAGAGCACAAACACAATCCTGACACACACACAAGTGTGTTGTTCTCCTCTCCATCTTCTGTCTACTGACCAAAACTTTCTCCTTTGATGCTTCAATGAGACGAATATGTAATGGCGTTCAGTTCAGGTAAGAATCTAACTTGACCAAATTGATGATTAGCAAGCTATAAAGACATTCTTAAAAATAGAAGGAGTAATTTCAGAGAGGACATTGTTAATTAACTATAATAAATGTAACTGATAAAATAAATGGCTGTTTTTATTGTTGTTGTATTATGGACAGGGCGATTCGCTGCTTTTAGACATGCATATTTTGTGTGAAAATTTTTATTTATTTATTAATTTTTTTAAACCATGTGAATATCTTACTGTGTGATATAGTTTATGTATGGGGTAATAGGACAAAGTGCATCGTCATGATAACAAGAATTTCAGTAACATTTATTTAAAACTCTTATTACAATTTTAAATTTACTAACACAGGACTGCAACAAACACAAAGCAATAAGACATGCATAAATTAATAAACTAAAAAATAAAAAATGGCTTATTTTAGACCTTCATGACACCAACATCCCTGGTCCTCAACAGTATCAAGTTTTTGCTAGGTAGACAAAGTAATGTATAAATATGCTATAGTGACCGTATGGCTATACACTGTAAAAAAACAATTTGTTGAGTCAACTTAAAAAAAAATTATTCAACTTGAAATGTTAAATTATACTAAGTGACAACTTAGATATTTGAGTTGAATCAACTTAAAATTTTAAGGCAGCTGGGTTACTTAGCCATCTGTTGAGTTTAGCAAACACAAATATCTAAGTTGTTACTTAATACAACTTAACATTTCAAGTTGACAAAACTTATTTTAGTTGACTGAACTTAAAATTTTAAGGCAGCAGGGTAACAAATTATTTTAGGCTGACTCAACAAATTGTGTTTTTTATTTTTTACAGTGTAGTTTCTTCAGATCTCCTATTTTCACTGGAATTGTGTCGGACATAATTATTTCAATTATATTTCAAAATAGTTTGGCAAAAATACTTGACTCATTGCTCTACCTTCCCTTCTTCTCAATGACACACATGAACATGTTAACCAAATACAAATTAGCTTATAAAAACAAACAGAATTGCTAAAAAAAAATTCTTCAAACTATATTAATATTATTATTATTATTATTATTATTATTATTATTATGGTTATTAATAGTGAATAAATGTAAAGTTTTTGAGACTATCATTTTGTGTTATTTAATTTGCCATTAAGATGTGACCAAAAAAAAGTGTGTCTGCTGGGGGTTATAAAAGGTCTGTGCACGGTCCTGATCACCATAATTTTTATTATTTATCATTTAGTTTTATTTTATTATTTTCAAATGTATTTATTAAAGTTATGTTTTGACGACAAAGAAGCACAATAAAAGTACACAAATGAAAATGATAATGAACATATTTTAAATTGTTTGTTATGTTTACAAGGACTCTTTGCGTAAATATCAAAGTTATGATACTGGTGTTCCCATCATGCAGTGGGGCATGAATAATTAATAAGGTTGAATTTGACTGTTTTTGAGTTGTATTTACACCGTTTTATGGTTGCTTTTGTTGTTAGGTTTAGTAACTTGCTGTTTTGTGACATCTCGGATTCATTTTGTACTCAAAATGATTCATTCACCTCAAACACTGTCCTCTGATTGTTACCGTCGTTGTGTACCAAGTATTGAGGTCTCTGTGTTCATTTTGGTGTTAACTATATTGTGTAGATATATCATCTTAGAAAGTCTAACAAACTGTCTACTCCCTTGTTTGCTTAGATGTTTCTAAGTGAACCGTATCCTATAATTGCAAGGGTTTGTTTCAGTGCTACATTGTTAGAGTAAAGATTACAAACAATGACTGAATAAAATCTACTTGAGTAGATCTCTGTTAATTTTACATAACTTAGTTAAGTAAATTTGACTTAATTTTCTACTTAAATTTACTTTTAAAAATATGTTTGCAAAAACTAGCAAAAGAAAAATCTGTAGATCAAGTATATCTCTTTTGAAAGGGACATTTTAAATCAGCTACTGATTTTGCACTATATGCTTACAATGTCGAATGATCCTATGTTGAAAGAGCATTAACATTGAAAATTACCACTTTATATTGCAGTGTTTTGTAGAATTTAAAAATATCTGAACAATTATCTCAATTAACAAACAATTAACAGTTATCTCTCTGATGATAAATTCAGTCTAATTAGAGCAAGATCATGGATATGGGTAATAAAATCTTTCTAAAGTGGCAATACAGAAAATGTCCTATCACCTGAAGCAGATTAAAGAGTGAGTTCAAAGTACAGTTGATTAAATCTTTAGGTTCACAAATTGACACTGCAGATTGCATGAGGACATTTGATCATACCAGTGTCATATCAGTCATATCAAGTCTGTGTGGTGTGGTGAGGGTATAAGGGCTTGTTGACATTGCAATAACCATAAAGTTCCTGATCATAAAGTATAAATCAAACTTTATCATAAAGTGTCAACAGAAGTAGGGCTGACTCAATACCACAATTTTGGCTTCGGTACAATACAAGAATCTAATACCCCAGTATTGATACTAAAATGAAATGCCATAGGTGACAAATAAGTAGCCTCAGGAAGATAACTGAATTAAAACAGTTCTATTAAGAACAGAGACAAAAAAAAAGAAAAGAAAAGAGGAAAATCTTCCATAAGTTTTATTTATGAAAAAGTATTATTCGTTTAACCTACACATACACATCACTCACTTATTTTATTACCCCCCAAAAAAACCTTTGAAAAAATGACCCTTTTTAGACTGATGTGATCATTTCTGCAACAATTAACTTTGTAAATCTAGGAGCCATCCTGCAAAATCACAGATACAGGATATTATCATGCTAATTTATTTAATTATTTACGTACTTAGTTTCATTGTCCGAAACCTAAAAATGGGCCATAAGGGCATTTTCCTCATGCTGTAACTGGCAGTATAACCATAAAATACACCAAAAAGACAACATAAAATCCCAAGAGTGAAATCAAATGCCCATTGTCTCTCGCTTGCTTCGTCCCAGATTGCTACATTGTTTGTCTTAGGTGTTGTGTGTTTGATTGGGAAATGTGTGCCTTAATGAAGTCGATCAGAGTAATATTTAAAAAACTTCAATTCTGCTCCGTTACTTACACAAAACTATTGTTTACCTGCAAATTTTGGTCAGTTATGTTTTACAGTATATATTTTTATATTGGCTATAGTTATGTTTAGGTTTGGGGGTGGGGCAAGGGATCTAAATATCGAAATAATTGGACGGGGAAATTTCAGGAAAATGGTTTGATGTGTTAAATATATTTTATTAATGTTACACAGTTAATGTTCATATAGTGATGTCAAGCGCATATTAAATCCATAATTTATTTGATCTCCGTTGTAGGACATGACTTGAAAACACTTTTTTTTTCTCCACCAGATTCACCAAAGGTTTTAGATGAGCTGAGGATTGTCCTGCTGGGAAAAACTGGAGTTGGGAAGAGTGCTATAGGAAACACTATTTTAGGAAAAGAAGCATTTAAAGAAGACGTGTCTTATGATTCGGTTACTAAAGAGTGCCAGAGAGAAACGGCTGAAATCAATGGCAGATTTATCACAGTAATTGACACTCCAGGAGTGTTTAATACTAAACTTAGCCATGAAGAGATCCAGAGAGAAATCATTAAGTACATCTCCATGATATTTCCTGGACCACATGTGTTTCTCTTACTGATACCAGTGGGACGTTTCACGCAGGAAGAGGAAAATGCTGTGAAGATCATTAAGGAGACTTTTGGTGAAAACTCTTTAATGTACACCATGGTGCTCTTCACCAGAGGAGATGATCTGAAGAAGAAGACCATTGAAGAGTATCTCAGAAAGCCAGGATCTGCAATGATGAAGCTCATTAAACAGTGTGGAAACAGATACCATGTGTTCAATAATAATGAGACTGGAGACCGTACGCAGGTGTCTGAACTACTGCAGAAAATCAATGACATGGTGACAGCAAATGGAGGGAGTTACTACACATGTAACATGTTCAAAGTGATGGAAAGAGAAAATCAAAAAGCACAAATAAAGATGTTAATGGACAAAGTGGAGGAACTGAAAAGAGAGAGAGAAGATCTCCTGGCCAAACATGAAGAAGAGAAAGAGAGAATGAGAAAAAAGGAAGAATTTACTGAAAAAGAAAATAGAAAAATAAAAGAAACAGAGGAGCTGGTAATAAAAACCAAAGAACTTATCATGGGACTACAGGACTTACAGAGACAGCATGTGGAAACACTGAAACTGATGCAAGAAAATGATAAGAGGAGAGAGGAAGAAAAACAGAATTGGAGTAAACATCATGCGATTCTTGAAGAAAAAATCCAGCATGAGAAAACTCTAAGAGAACAACAATGTAAGATTTTTGAAGACAAAATAAAGTTAATAGAACAAAAGCAGCAAGATGAACAAATAAGAGCAAAACCAATGCACTATGAGGAAGACAGAAGAAAAAACATAGAGAACATGAAAATGTGCTTTCAAACAGCCTCTTCTCAACAGGTAAGTGATCAATATCAAGGGTCAAAGGAATTTAGATTTATGACCATTAAGAGCTGAATTTAGACAAAGAATTCACTTCACTAAGAATTAAGTTTTTAGAAAGAAATATTGTAATGAGTAGAGCTGCCCCTGACTAAGGATTTTTCTAGTTGATCAGTAGTTTTTAATTTAAGCCGTTTACGCCATAGTCCCAAAGACAAAGATGAGTCTGAAAGTTCCAACACGGTATTTAATAAAATAATAAACAATCTAATGTTTGATCCAAGGCAATGCACAATACACAAAAAACAACCAACAGTGAACTGAGGAAACAGCAACTTAAGTATACACTGATAACAAAGTAAAAGATTAACAGGTGTGATGATCAAATGAACTGAAACTATAATTAAAAAAAACAAATGAAACAAAACAAACTAGTCCAACTAAAAGTCCATGATCAGTAAAAATGATGATGCGCCTTTAAAGAACAATGCACTTTCTAATGGATTACATAATCAGAGTATTTGTTTTCGATTTGAATTGGTTTGTTTAAAAGTAGACAAGCTTTATGTAGATATATTTATCATGTCTGTAAGGCAAATGGCCTATACAATGGGTTTTGCTTCATTTTTGTGACAGATTTGAGGTTGATGAATAATCATTTAGATTTCCTACCCAATATACTGTAATTACCTCAAGGACCACCCATTAGAGATCTGTCCATCACTGACCTTTTTTTTCTGCAATCAACCGACTAATACAATTTTGGTCTCTTCTCGTCGACTAATGGGGGGCAGCCCTACTAATGCTTTAATTCTGTCCGTAACATGTAAAAATAATGTTTTCTTTTTGCAAAACTCTCATATCTAAGCTACTTACAATAATAAATATTTATTTATAATTATGATTTACAATATTATTTCTAATTATGAAACATCATCAGTACAAAATTATCTCAGAGTGTCTACAAGGATATTTTCTCTGCTAATATGACAAAAACAAATGAGTATATCCATGTGTTCATATATCTATTTACAGAGAGATGAAACTCCAAAACGCCAAAATCCAAAGCTGGACCTTAAAAACATTAAACAAGTCAAAGAACTCAATGAAAGACTGGATCTGACAAAATACCATCAAAATAAAATGAAAACAGTAAACATTCTTGAAATCACCAAGTCTTCATTTCAGTCTCAGGAACCACATGAAGAGAATGAACTTGTAAACTCACTCCTACAAAAGTTAATGAACATGGACTACAGAGCAAGATACACTGTCTTAAAACACAGAAAGAAGGAAGGTGAAGAAGACAGTGCAAACTACAACCCTAATATTCACCCAATGGATGTTCAGATGGCTGAGTTTCATTGTGCTGATGGTTTCCTGAAGCAGCTGATGGTGACTAAACTCTCACAGTGTCAGTATGCGCTGCCTCTGCTTGTTCCTGATCCATTCACACAACAGATTGAGTTTCCTCTCTGGACATTTAGACAAGTCAGCAAGAGCTGGAAGAAGAAAAACCCCAACAATGAGATCATCAGTCAAACCCAGCTGGTCTACAAGGCTGAGACTCCAATGGTGGCTTTCTACAGGTTTGGCTCAGTGTCTTCATCCAAGTCTCAGCTGATGAACAGCCTCATCAATGAGAAACACAACACGTTCTTCCACAGGAACTGCCCAGGCAGCAGCAGAACCAGATTACTAATGGATGGAGTGGTGGAGATCGCCTGGTACTGTCCTTCTGGGAAAAAGGCCGATGCATTTGATGACTGTGTTGCTTTCTGTAATCTTCATGGTGATGCAGGAGACAATGAGAAACAATATGAGATTTTGACCAGTATGGCTTCAGTAAACATCCTCTTCCTACCAGATTTTGGACAGAATAACCAGTACAACAGTTTGGTGGGATCACTCTTCGAATCTCCTCAGCCTCTCATTTGTCTGCTCACTGACAGTAAGTGTGATAAAACAGAAATGGGGAATGGAAAATTCAAAATTGGTCTTTTGAACAAAAACCAAACTGATGTATCTGAGCAAATAAGAGAGATGATCAGAGTGACTCTGAACAACCAGAAAAAGAGCTTCAAGCTTGAAGATGTGGCCAAACACACAGGAATCAGAGTAGATGAGGAAGATCCAGAGTGCCAGAGAGGAAAACAAGCAGCAGATCAGATCATGGGTTTCCTGAAAGGAAAAGATCCATCAACAGTGAAAGAAACAATCCTGCCCTGTCAGGGGAAACTGTGGCATGACTGGTGTAAAATGAACAAAAATCTGCGTCATTTAGAAGGAGAAAATCTAGAAGAAGATAGAAGTACCAAACTAAAGAACATGAGAGAAATAAGAGAAAAGCAAGTAACACAAGGATTAAGTGAGTTTATGAGGAAATTTATTGACATAATGAAATCACAGAGAGACAATGAAAAAAACTATTTTCTCAGATGGATGATGAACCTGTTGGATGACTTCACTTCAGATGAGCTCTGCAGACTTCATAAGGAATATTATGTGAAATGGAATGAAGTCTTAGAAATGAAAAAGATACCTGACAGACTAGATCAACTGCAGATTGAACAAACAAACTTGGAAAACATCAAAGACAAAATCAGTCGTACTACCTTTGGCCTAGAGCACATCCTGAGAGAGTTTGGTCAAATCTATGAATCCTCGACAACTGTGAAGAAAATCAAGCAAGGTCTGCAGTTTGACTTCTGTTCTCTCCCAAGTCTTGCAGCAGAGATGATGATCTCTGGATTTCCCATGGAGCTGATGGATGGAGATGCTGCTCATGTTCCTCTCACCTGGGTCACTGCTGTTCTAGAAGAACTTGTTAAGAAACTGGGAGACCAGAAACTCTTTGTGCTGTCAGTTTTAGGGATTCAGAGCACTGGAAAATCAACCATGCTGAATGCCATGTTTGGACTCCAGTTTGCTGTCAGTGCTGGCAGGTGCACCAGAGGAGCTTTCATGCAGCTGATCAAAGTGTCAGAGGAGATAAAAACAGAGCTGATGTTTGACTATATTCTGGTAGTTGATACTAAGGGACTTCGTGCACCAGAAATGTCTACACCACATCGTGACAATGAAATGGCCACATTTGTTGCTGGTCTTGGAAACATGACGCTGATCAATATTTTTGGAGAAAACCCATCTGAGATGCAGGACATTCTTCAGATTGTTGTTCAGGCCTTCCTGAGGATGAAGAAGGCCAAACTGAATCCCAGCTGCATGTTTGTGCATCAGAATGTCTCAGATCTCACAGCTGGAGAGAAAAACATGGAGGGAAGGAGACGACTGCAGGAGAAACTGGATGAAATTACAAAACTTGCTGCTAAAGAAGAAGTCTGTGATACAGAATGTTTCAGTGATGTGATTGCATTTGATGTTCAGAATGATGTGAAGTATTTTGCTCAGCTCTGGGAGGGCAGCCCACCCATGGCGCCACCAAACCCAAACTATTGCGAGAACATTCTAGAACTGAAGAAGGCTATTATAACACATGCTTCAAAATCAGATGGCATAACGCTGACACACTTAAAAGATCGTGTTCAAGATCTCTGGGAGGCTTTGCTTAATGAACAGTTTGTCTTCAGCTTCAAAAATTCACAGGAATTTTCAACATACAAGAAAATAGAGACAGAATACAGCAAGTGGAACTGGAGCCTTCGGAGTGCCATGCTGGAAATCGAAAACAAGCTCCACAACAAAATAGAAAATGCAGCAATTCATGATGTTGAGGAAACTGATCTTCAAAAAGAACTAAATGCAAAGAGTGAAGATGTGAAAAAGGCAATGTCGAATTTCTTTGAGAAAGACAGAGATGCAGGTACACTGAAGCAATGGAAAGCATCATTTGACATAAAAATGAAAAAACTTCAAGACGACATTGTGAGGGAAACTAAGAGAAAATTAAATAAGGTCCTTCATCAGCGTGAACTGAAGAAAAAGATGGATACTCAGAAGACACATCATGAAAATGCTCTCTTGGAAAAGAGCAAAAAACTTGCCTTTGAATTTAAAAACCAAGCAACTGATGGAAATGTAATGAAACAAGTGTTTGATTCCTTTTGGAAAAACCAGATGATGGAGATCATTAGAGACATTCCTCCAGTCAAACATATTGACATATTTGTTGATGCAAAACAGCACCTGAGTAAAACCTACCCAAATCTGCTTTTAGACTGTTTGAAAGAAAGCAGTCAGCATGTTGATATGATCCATTTGCCAAGATATTCAGAATATGTGAAGTTTAATAAATCCAGTGGATTTAAAACAACTTTCAAAAATACAGACAGAGCTGAAGAGAAGTTTGGTCTTGCTTTATCTATAGAGGATGAAGTCGAGATAAGAGTCTTAATCAAAGACATTGCTGAGTACACAGATAAAATGATTCAGTCATGTAACATTGCAAATACGGGCTACAACATCAGCTACATTCAACAACTCATAGATTACATAAAGGCAAGAATAATGGAGCATGAAGATCAGCCAAAAGTGAACTATGTGTTCAAGACAGAATTCTTCACTGATTTGGTACTCTGCATATGCCACAGAGCAAACAAGACATTCACTGATCAATACAAAATATTTAGGGAAGCCAATGATCCGGTTCTCCATTTTGAGAAGAAAAGTAAAGAGTACTACAGAATTTTCCAGAAATACTGTGAAGGAGCATCATCAACTGCTGTTTTTGGAGAATTTGTTTGTAATAAACTCAAAAGGTCCATTCAGCAGAATGTCTACAAAAAAACTGCCAGAGATTTAGCAGATGAAATGAAGACAAACTGTGAATCGCTAAATGGGAACCGATCAAACCTGGAGAAACATATCCTGAAAACACTGGCAGAAAAACAGGATTTCAATGCATACATGACCTACATTAACAATCCCAACAAACACTTTAAGAGATTCATCAGAGTTGAAGTGAGACAGTACATCGATGAAAGATTTGAAGATATTGTTGGACCCAAGATGGAAAACAGCATTAAACTGCTGGAGCAACAGATTATAAATGCAGCACATGAATCTAGCAAATATGTTCAAGAGATCAATGGAAATGCTGAATCATGGTTGCGTTGTTTCACACACTGTGTCTCTGATGTTCTGGTATTCTCTGTAAATGACCTAACTGGAGTGAGTCATGATGATGTTGATGTCAGCTTCCTAGAAGATGTGATCAGAAAAGAACTTCCTTCTGTAATATCTGACATACGCAGTAAATTCAGTAGAGAAACGTTTCTAGTAAAGCTGGAACACAAAGACAGACCAGATGAGATTCTGATTAAACTCCTCTGCGATTGCTGTTGGGTTCAGTGTCCTTTCTGTGCAGCCATCTGCACCAACACAATAGAAAACCATGATGGTGATCACAGTGTGCCTTTCCATCGTAATAATGGATTGAATGGATGGGGCTACAAAGGAACAACAAACCTATCTATCAACATCTGCACATCATCAGTAGCCAGTGATCGATCTTTTTATCCAGATAGCTCAGATGATGCAGTCCCCTGGAAGGAATACAGAAAAGGAGGTCCTGAATATGCCTCATGGAGCATCACACCAGATTTCTCTGAGATGCCGTACTGGAAGTGGTTTGTGTGCAGATTCCAAAAAGATCTGGAAAATTACTATAAACAAACCTATGAGGGGAGTGGCAAGATTCCAGATGAATGGAGAAAATACTCTCAAGAGGAAGCTATTGAGAGTCTCGATTAATACATTTAAGCAACAATTATCAAAGACTCTGATACAAAGACAGTTGAAATAAATATCTGTTTCACAGACTCTGTTCAGAGACATGCAGCTAAATGCAATTTACTATTATAAAAATGACCAGAAGCATGCAATTTTGAATACTGGACTTCAAGTGTGGTTAACTTCCATGATTTAGGGAGGATTACAATCAAACAGCAAACTGCAGCAAAGTTCACATGACCCAAACCCCAGACCACCTTTTCAGTCAGACTTGGTAGTGAACACTGAGTTTGGAATAATACACAATACGTATAAACTGAACTCTGACAACAGAACAACAGACTAATGTCTGCACCAAAAGCTCTGGTCTGAAAACACCTACTGTAAGAAATGCTATTTGCCTGGTTTAAACCAAGAAATGCTACTTAGATTTAGTCAAAATAATGCTCCATGTTTGACATAATATGCCATGTAAAAAAAATGTTTAAATGCTATTTACTTGATTTGGAAAGTGCATGCAGGACTAACTTTGATCATAATGTAGCCTAGAATGTAAACAAATAATACAAAAAATCATCATGATATTCAATATAAAACTACTGAGTAAAAAAAGTGCACAGTTAACAGAATCTGCAATACTGCTGTTTAGATGATTTAGCTTTTTGTGTTGTATCTTTACATTCTCCAGTAACTGTGTCTTATTGTAACCTGTTAAATAAAGAGTTCTATAGTTACAACTGCAGGCTTTATGTCCGTATATACTGCAGATTATTACTTTTTGCAATTTATTTCTTAATTTGGGTGTTTATTGTTATATAGAGAGAGTACTAAAAATGGCCTAATCTGCATCCACAATAAACAACAGTAAAATTTACATCTCCACACTGAAAAGATTTCTCATGTTTTAATAAAATATATAACGCTGAATCAAGTGATGAGTGTATTTCTAATATTTTGTTACTAATGAAACTTGAAAATAAAAGAGAGAACGATTAAAAATAGAAAATACATAGAAAAATAGTGTTATCATTCACTCATCCGCAAGATGTTCCAAAGTATGGAAAGTCATAAGAAACTGTTGATTTCCCACATTCTTTAAAACAACAGCAGATGAAAAAAATTCAAGGTTTGGAATAATCTAAGGATGAGTAAATGATAGAATTGTCATTTTTGAGTAAACTACCCTTTTAAGTGTCATTCAAAAACAATGACCCATTCTTTTATGCTTATTTATTAAATTAAAAGTTATTTTTAATTTACATTTTATTTTTCATTTAATACATTTTAATTAATACATTTTCATTTTAAGTGTTTTAAGCTCTGTATGCATAAAATACATGCATGTTAAACTATGACAGTTGTTATATGATTTACAGTGACAAATGAATAACTATTTAACAATTGTCCTGACAAATGTAATGAATTAACTCTTTATATTTACATAATATCCATTCTTTAAATTTGAAAATTCTAAAACTATACAATTCTAAAACAGTTAACACTAGAAAATACTGAAAAAGGCACATTCACAGAGTAAAAAATTTAAATAAAACTAAATTCAAAACTATAATAATATTGCTGTAAAGTTTAAAGCATGGTATGCAAAAAAAGGTACAAAAGAAGTGGTCTCCTTTCCTAATAAGTAATGCATTTACAATATTTGTAAATTTTCTTTGTGTAGAATGACCTGGATTTCACAAAATTTGTGATAAAATCTTTATATATAAAACTGAAAAGGACAAATCACGTTTGCATTTATCATCTTCATAATAAGGTAGCCTTAATATTTCTATTAATATACAACCACTAAAACAAAAAAGAAAAGTTATATGTTCTAAAGATTTGTCTTACCCTTCATACTGATGAAAAACACAATGAAAACCCACATGCTGATAGACATTGAACAATTATTGTATTATTATGTTGGGTTGATTATCTTGCTAATCCTTCTGAAGCTCAGACTCATCTGATGAGCATTCAGTGAAGACATTAGGTCGCTTTATGACTTTCATCAGGAAGTGACACACTGACCACAAAATCAGATGTGTAACCAACTATGTAGAGCAGCAAAAAAAAACTTCAACAATGAACAATTAATTAACAGCTTTTTATCTTAGAGAATAATAGACCTGAGAATTTGTAATCTAATATAGACCATAAATCTAGAAGAATGTAGAACTTCACTTGGCAGAAGAGTCTCCCTCTTAGCTTTTTGTTCCACCAGTCACAATATGATTTTACACCTTTAACTGCAGGAATTTCAAAGTCAGTTGACAAATACAAAAAAAAAAAAAAAAAAAGAAAGGCTCCCAATTTACACCACATCAGAATTTTAACACATTCTTAGTTTTGTTACAGGTTCTGATAGGTTAACTATACAGATCATTCTAGTGACATCTAAACATGATGTTTTTTTTCTTTATGCAATATGGTTATTTAAAGTTCAGTTCATAAGAAACTATCGTAAGGGTGGTAGGTGAATCTTAAAGCGTGTGAGGGCACTTCTCATCCGGGCAGCTGTTGATTCTGCTGGAGACTGTTCATATTCAACACCAACTCCAACAACAAAATATTTTCCCTTCAAGGTTGAGCTGCAGCACATCACTGGAACAGAACAATACATTTGCACTGAGCACTGATACAAATTACACACATTATTCACAGTTATAGTTTAACATATAGCAATTAATGGTGCTATAATCTCTAAAAAGAATTATAAAACAAATACATAGTTATTCTCTGAAAGCTGGGCTGAATAAGTAAACACTGTTACTGCATTCCTGACATGGATCAGACCCTCTCAGCTACCAAATACAGACATTACCGTAAACATATCAGAATAGTTTTAAGAAAACTATGATTAGGTATTCATTATACTATAAGAAGAGGGGATTAGACATTTTTCACAAGCTCAAGCTTCTTCACTTTTATTTCAATGTTGGAAAAATATTAAAATGTTGCATTGCACAGCATGAATTATACATACTACTGGAAATGTTCCAGTAAGTCCTTTGACCAGTGATCAAAAACAAAGCCCACTTGTTGCAAAAAAAAAACAAAAAACAAAAAAAAAACCATGAAACAGATTAATGGAAACACACTGGCATTGTAATCAACTGTACCACTAGATGGCACCAAAAGTTTTCAACAATGGATAATTAATCTCAGCTTTTGTCTCTTTCTGTCAGTAAATAGTTTTAATGTCTCCAGTGGCCTTCATCGTAAATTTATCAGACGTGTAGAAAATGTATGCGTCTGCTTCTGACAAAGATGTCACGAACTGTCTATTTAGACTTCAAAAAATATGCAGCAGGCTAACGGGCGTTTGAATGTGTTTGCTTTCCATTTAAGCTTCAAAATAGCTGTGGTGTGGTGATTAGAAATCATTGTTTAACTAGTAACACAACGCTTTTAAACAGGTCTATCTCTTATCATAACGTGCCGGTTTGAGAAACAGGTGTTTTAAAACTAGATGACAGTAATAAATATAAGTTAGTAGTTCGTGATCTGTGCGATCAGATAAAATATAATTTAAGAAAACAATATTTTACGGATTGCGTGAATGAACGTTTAAACATGACGAAAGTTTTAAATCACTAAATAAGAGAAGGTTGAAATACTAAAGAAAAACGCTTTTGCAAATACACGTAATTTTGAGGGCGGAGATTAGAGAGCACAACCACACCACACGTATGTTCTTCTACCCAACCTCTCTACCTAATTAAGCCGCTTTTCCACTATCGGGCCCAGTGCTTTAAGTGGGCCGTTACGCGCCGGTACTCAGTACCGCCACTTCTAAATATAGCTCTTGAGAGTACCGCCACCTCTCCATGCGCCCAGAACGTGCTTTTAGCGTACCGGTACTCTCATTTGCACATCTGTTATAATCGTTTGGCTGCGCTGCCGCTTTTCAGAGCGCCCTTCACAAGCACGCTTCCTAATTCGTCCCACCGAGAGCAGAGACTACATTACCCATACACCAATGTGTTTTACAAGTGAAAAGCGCATGCGTCGCTTTTGCCGTTGTCATGTCAACAACTCAACGTGGTCCGGAGAGGGTGTGTAAAACACGCAAACAGCTGCTCGGTTAAAATACAAAAACAATGAACACTTAATATGCTCTCCTGGCTTCAGACTCTGAGTAGTAAAAGAACAAGGTCAGAATCAGAGGACTCGCTGGCTGACACCCCACCAAGCCAGAATGATATCGCTGCAGGTCAGACGCAAGCTAATGAAAGCTGCACTAGTGCCGCAGCCGCGGACGACGGCACTTTTGGCGACGAGGACGAGAATGACACCATTTCTACCGATGACAACAGCCGCGTTAGCGAGCATGAGTGGCCAGAATGTTGGTCCCAAGCACAAGTCCGGTATTTCTCCACAAATTACAAGTGGCTGATCAGCAGAAATCAAAAGTTGGGTTGTAGTGTGTGTAGTCAAGTTTGTGCTCGCGTGGACATGCAGCAAGGGCAGAGAGTGTCGCAGGAGTGGAGTGGGTGCTTAATCTCGTCTTTTGGAAGGGACAAGGCTGCACAGCAAAACTCACTACGAAAGAAAATAAAAGAGCACAGAGACTCAATTTATCACAAGAAAGCAGTTGAAATAAAAGAGAAGGCAACACAAAATACAATGCAAAAACACATTGAAGATATGAGAAAGGCTGACTACGCTTCAACTTGCAATGTGTTTAGAACAGCTTATAAGATTGGCAAGCATGGGCGTCCCTTTACAGACATGCCAATAGATGTCCAGTTGCAAGTCTTAAATGGTGTCAAGATGGGCAGAGTTTTGCACTCTAATAACTCATGTGCAAATATACTGGATCACATTGCAGCTGAAATGAAAAAGAAGGTAGTCAATGACATAGTGATGAATGAAAGAAAATTGTGTGTGCTCATTGATGAATCCACTACAATAAGTGGAAAGTCTGTGCTTGTCGTGTGCCTGCGGTCAGCTATTTCCAGTGAAAATCCAGACACAATATTTTTTGAACTGATTGAGCTGCAGGGGACCACAGCAAAGGACATCACTGAAGCACTGTTAGGATGTCTTCATAATAATGGCTTTGACCCTCACTACCTACAGGAACATTTGTTGGCATTTGCTTGTGATGGAGCCTCAGTGATGCTTGGGAGGAAAGCAGGAGTTGCTGCGCAGCTTTGTTCCAAATTCCCTTACCTGTTTGTCTGGCATTGTTCCAATCACAGACTGGAACTGGCAGTTTGTGATGTTTTGAAGGAGGTAGGAGGAATCAACCACTTTAAAATATTTTTAGATCAGCTTTACTCCCTCTACCATGCATCACCAAAAAACCAAAGGGAGTTAACCGAGAGTGCTCACAATGTTGGACAACGTCTCCTTGTGATAGGCCGTGTTTTATCAGTGCGTTGGGTTGCTTCAAGTGAGGGAACAGTGAAAGCAGTATGGGAGAACTACCAAGCTCTGCAGGTACACTTTACAAGTGCTGCTGCTGATACCAGCAGGGACTCAAGAGAGAGAGCAAAATACAAAGGACTCAATGATGTTCTCACTACTGTTTCTTTTGTGGTCAATCTTGGCATCATGTATGACGCTCTCACAGAACTCAGTGACCTCTCAAGAATGCTCCAGAGACAGGACATGACTTTGGATCAAGCCGACAGGCAGCTGGACCGACAAATCCGGGTGTTTGAGTCAATGGTATCCACACCTGGGGCCTGATGTCTAAACGTTGCGTACGCACAAAATGGGCATAGAAATATGCGTACGCATTTTTCCACGCACATATCGGGATTTATAAAAAATAAACTTGGCGTAAATAAGTGCGCACCGTAAGGATGCTCTTGACCGTGCGTACGCACTCTTTTAGACGAGTATGTGTTTTGGCGACACAAACTGGCCCAAATAGCAATAACTATTTAAAATGAAAAACTTCTAAATTATCCTATTACATTACCCAATAAATCAAATTGCATCAACCTGAATTATCATTATCAGCATTCTTAACCAGGTGCAAATACTTTGAATTTACTATTTTTTTTTTTAATGAATGGGCTATAAAAAGGTATGTGCGTATATAACATATCATCATAATGGATGCTCTAGCGCTGTTAGAAGACCTTGCTAATGACGCTCTACGGAGGGAGCGTGTTTTCAGAGACCGTGAAGATTTCCTTGCTCATGATGATGATTGGCTCATGAGCCGA
Organism: Labeo catla; assembly: GCA_012976165.1. Lineage (NCBI taxonomy): Eukaryota > Metazoa > Chordata > Actinopteri > Cypriniformes > Cyprinidae > Labeo > Labeo catla. The sequence continues at coordinate 387,641 of VONZ01000679.1, forward strand.
TTTCGATTCCCAAGAGCCATCCTCTTGGAATTGTGTTCTGAATTACGGCCAGTATTGGAAAGACCCTCGCGGAGAAACCACGCGCTGTGTGTTCCTGTACAAGTATTGACCACATTAGGCCACTTGGCCACTGGTACTTTCCAGCGAGAGTTGGCAGACCGATCGGGTATGTCGCAGTCATCCCTGAGCCGTGTCATGCCATATGTATGGGATGCCATAGTGGGGATGGCACCCCGATACATCCGTTTTCCTTACACGCAAGCTGAACAGGCCAACATCAAAATGCAATTTGCAACAATCGCCGGTTTTCCCAATGTAATCGGTGCTATTGACTGCACTCATGTTGCAATAAAGGCACCATCTGAGAATGAATTTGCTTTTGTTAACCGAAAACATTTTCATTCTTTGAACGTGCAGATCATATGTGATGCGCATATGTCTCTGACAAATGTAGTTGCGAGATGGCCTGGGTCAACTCATGATTCCTACATTTTGTCCAACAGCAGTGTAGGGAACAGACTGCAAACAGGAGCTGTGCGTGATGGATGGCTTCTTGGTAAGTCGGCAGGAATGCGCATGTAATTGTAATTGAGTAAAGATGCAAATGTGTTTAAAGCATACCTTTTAAAATGTTTTTTTCTTTTAGGTATAATTATAATCTCCAATGATAAACAAACCCACACTTATTTTAATATTTTTTTAAAGCAAAATTTCACATTAATCAATGCAAATTTTCAGGAAACAAAACATGTTTTATAGCATTTAAAAATTAAGTGAAATGTTATATTGAATCAGTATTGCCCTGGAAAAAAAAAAGCTATCTGTAGGCTATTTTACAAGCATGTACTTTCTTTACAGTATTCTTATAATATTGTTTATAATTGTTACCTCTGCCTAGCACTTGAAATGTTATATTAATTGTCCCATTGTATTTACATTCATTGTTTTGTTATATTTTCTTAAAAAAAATTGTAAATGTTTTACCTCTCAGGAGACAGTGGTTATCCCCTTAGAACATGGCTGCTAACTCCACTAACTAGACCCCAAACTGAACAAGAACGGCGTTATAACGAGAAGCATTGCCGGACGCGTTCAGTGGTCGAACGCACTATTGGTCTGCTAAAAGGACGCTGGAGGTGCTTGGATACGTCTGGTGGCACAGTATTGTACAGCCCTACAAAGGTTTGCCGCATTGTGGTGGCTTGCGCAGTGTTGCACAACATTGCTCAAAAGAATGGTATACCTGTTCCATCGAACGCCCATACTGAAGATAATGAACCCGACCCTGGCCCTCCTAATGCAGTGCATAATGCTATGGCAATACAGCGGCGTATAAATGTAATAAATGGAATGTAAAAAGGCAAGTGAATTCAAACTTTTTATTTTTTCACAAGTTCTTTAAGTGAACCACTTATTTCTGACAAAATAGTTTTTATTTCTTTCAGTTCGGAACACACCGCATTAACAGCATGAACCATGTGACGTTGGGTCTGCATGACTTCTTCCGTCAGTACACGCCTTGAGTTACCAGCGCTTGGTGGTGGCACAAAGGATGATGATGATGATGATGATGCACTGGATTGCGCACAGGATGGGGTTGCTTGGGCATTTGATGATGGCGGCACACTGGACGTTGGTGGAGGCACACAAGATGCCGGTGGTGGCACACACGATGGTGGTGGAGGCACACAAGATGCCGGTGGTGGCACACAGGATGGTGGTGGAGGCACACAGGATGGCGGCGGCGGTGGCACGTAGGATCTAAGCCTACATCCCTTGTCTACCCCACTTGGACCACTCACCGGGCTTGAAGGCATTCCAGGATTAACTTTTCCTTTAATCATTAAAAAACGTTTAATTAAATAAAGGTTGTATTGCATATCTGTAAATGTGTGAAATAAAATGTGCACTTGATGCCTTGCTTTTGTCTTTTTAAGTTACATTTTTTGCATATGAATAAACAGGAAAATCGACTATTTTAATAAACATATATTTTAAGGGCAGCTGCATCTATTGCTAGATTTGTCACTTGGATATTTTAGGACTTTCCACTTCCACGGAATTTTAATTGGTTGATTTGAATTATCCACAATAAAAAAGCAGAATTTTAAACAGACAAAAAATTATATAATGTGTAGATAAATCAATTACTTACCATCGTCACCGCAAATCACATCCGTATCACCTTGGAATTCTGGAAGAACTCCACTTAATCCTGTTTCCCCTATAATCGCACCCACCCTTGCATCAAAGGCTGAGAGGTCAGTGATTCCTTGACCACCACCAGTTGTTACGACACTGCGCCTGTGTGCACATATTCTTTTTTTTACGACTACTTTTAAGTCAGACCATTTTTTTTTTGTCTCTTGGACTGTGCGAGGCACCGAGGTAACAGCATTGACTGCTTCTGTTACTTGCTCCCATTCTAATATCTTTCTTTTATTTGAAATGCCCGCAGAGAGCCCACCAAATAAAACTTTTTTTCGGCCCTCCACCTCAGACAGCAGTACCTCCATCTCGCAGTCGGTGAAGTTTCTTTTTTTTGCTTTTCGTTTCTGTTCTTCCATTTTTAGCCAAACAGATCAATGACAATTATCGGTCGTATTAATATGCAGGGAGATCATACATATTCAAAATAGGCGGTCTTAACCTCCAAATATGGTTATTTCGGGAGGAGATTGGGGTAAGCTATAAGCACGTGCACCTGCGCACAATATTCAGATAATTGTGATTTATAAAGTGAACCTTGCGCAGGTTCTGGCGTACGTACGGTTTTATAAATCGGAAAACTTTTGTGCGTACGCAAATTCTGCCTTATGTGCGTACGCACACTTTAAAGATGAAATCTACGCAAAGTTTTATACATGAGGCCCCTGGTCCCTACACACAAACTGCCATTGAAGCTGAAAAGGAGAAAATCTTCAGAAATGTATGCCTGCATGAAAATCAGAGGGTTATAAAAATCAACCATGGCCAATTTTTCCGTAGCCTGGCTGAAAATGTTAAGTGCAGGATGACTCCAACAACTTCCTCGCATGTCAGTAAAACCTCATCTGAAAAGACAGATAGTCACCTCCTCTCAGACATCAAGGTCCTCCAGTCTGACTCCTGGCCTGCATCTCTAGATATTCAATATGAGGATGCAGCGGTCAGACGTTTATGTCAGAGATTCAGAGTTGGGGAGAGGGAAAGTGTCCTAGGATTTAGGGAGTATAAAGACCTTAAAGCTTCCAAGACACCAGCAGCCCTGAAGCCGCTTCTTACAGCTGTCCACACCATTGCAGTATCAACAAGTGAATGCGAGCGAGCTTTCAGCTCAATGAATGATACTTTGACAGATAAAAGAAACTCTCTCGACATCAAAAGGCTTTCAAATCTGATTTTCCTGAAATGCAACGGACCACCCTTGGATCAGTTTAACGCACAAACATATGTGCAGACATGGCTGGCACTAGGGAGGAGAAGTGCAGCATCCACAAACTGCGAAGCCCAAAGTGAAAGGAAAGTGGAGCCCAAAACGTGCTGGAGCCTTTTCTAGGTAAAATGATTTGTACAGTATTTCTCATTTTTCATTTGGTGTACTGTGATTGTATTTTGCTGAATCTGCTTTTGTATATTTTTCAGGGGTAAAGAAATGAACCATCTTCAAGACTCAAGATTATGTTCTACTGTTCTATGGTTATTATGTTTGGGTTGCTTCAAGTGAGAGAACAGTGAAAGTAGTATGGGAGAACTACCAAGCTCTGCAGGTACACTTTACAAGTGCTGCTGTTGATACCAGCAGGGACTCAAGAGAGAGAGCAAAATACAAATTATTTTATAATTTATTTTATATACATTTTGTGTAAAAAAAAACACTTTACAAGTGCTGCTGCTGATAGCAGCAGTGACTCAAGAGAGAGCAAAATACAAATTAGTTTATAATTTATTTTATGTACATTTTGTTAAAAAAAAATTTTAATACCTTTTTGCACATTTTATTTATGTTCAGTAGCTCTTTCTAGTAGCTCTTTCTAAGGGTATTTTTTCAATAACCTTGTGCACATTTTATTTATGTTCAGTAGCTCTTTCTAGTAGCTCTTTCTAATTTTTTTCAATAACCTTGTGCACATTTTATTTATGTTCAGTAGCTCTTTCTAGCTCAAGCAAATCCACAAACTAATAAAATGATTTATTATTTTGTATAAGGTTGTCTGTTGACTGTTGTATATAAAACCCATTCAATATAGTTGTTGTTACCTCAGGGGAGGCGGAAAAAAAATAGAGTACCGGCACCTCTTTTGGGCCACTTAAAGCACTGATCGGGCCGAACCGTTGTCTTCGCTTAACCGTTCCGTTCCGTGCCGATCCGGGCCACGGTTTCATTTTCCACTATGGTGCTGATAACGGAACTCTTTGGAATGTAAATACAAATCCGTTAGTCGTTGCCTTGGTAATGCTATTGTAATATAAACAGAGATATGGACGATGATCAGATATTTCTGTTTTTGGGACTTCGTTAAATAACAGAAAAAAAGGACACAACTATAGACAACGCAAAAAATAAAATAAACAGGTGGAGACGGACACAGAAGGTAAAACCTTTCTAAAAACGAACACATTTATTGACGGTATTAATGCATGAGCTATGAACGCAGCGTAACAGCTGTTTACTTGGCTGTTTGATCATACAGCGCGCTTTCCCTTAGCACACACATTCTATCAGCACGGTTTGGCACGGTTGTCTAACCGTGCCGAGAATTCCGGGCCGAGAACGGTTCGTAATCGTGCCGTGCCTACCAGGCTCAGGTGGAAACACAACTGGAACCGTACCTGACCGTTCTAAGAACCGTTCGGCCCGATAGTGGAAAAGCGGTTTAACTTTCGCTTTCGATTTGGTTCCAAACATATAGGCTAATGGCTTCTAGTTCAGGTAAGACTCGAATCCGAACAAACTGATATGTTTAGCACGTTAAAATACCCTAATTACTAAAATCCTAGGACAAAATAATCGTATTTATTAAGTAACGCAGCAATTATTTAATTTGTTGGACAACATGCTGGTAAAAGTGGAAGGGCTTCTTTAAGGAAATGGATTCCCATGGATCAACGCACTGTCTGAATACGTTTTCTTTAAAAATCGGGGTAAGGCACCGCAGTAAAGATAGTTTGCGGTTTGATATTCGGAAATGTTTTGGCTATAGATACACAGCGCGCTGTCATAAACACGCAAATAATCCCGAAAGTCGTTCTCCATGATTTGTGAGACATCACAACGTGATGTTGTGCCTTTTGGTCGAAATCAGTTTTTTTTTTCGATGCGACTCTTAATTTTATAATGCGTGTAGCTCTGAAAGTTGGAAACTTAGCAGACTGAAACCAGTGTCATATTAACCAGCTTGATCTGTGAATTTGTTCACAGCAAAGCTCTTGTCAGTAAACCGCTAGGAAAATCCGCTATAGTAAGGAATGTGAAAAATAGGCTCTTTTCATGAGCGGCCCCATGGCCACCAGGGGGCCCCCAGAGTACACGAAATTTTTTCTTTTTTTTTATATATGTATAATATTTCAATGGGTATCATATTGGTAATGAAATCCATTATTCAATTAAAACTAAACAAAACAACGCAATATTATTTTAACTGGCTCCTGCAGGATGCATGCACAGTTGGAGTATGACAGCCATACGATCCCTTACCAAAAAGAAGTATACTATAAGTTTATTTTATTAAGTATACTTAAGTAAAGTTCAAGTATATATTTAAGTATACTTTATGTAGTAAGTATACAAATATCAGCATACTAGTAGTATACTTTTCAGTGTACTACTTTAATACTCCTTGGGACTAAATTGGCCCACTTTCTAGTATATAAAAGTATACTTTTAAGTATACTTTAAGTATAACAGTAGTAAACTTTGAGTACACAACTAGTTTACACCTATGTTTTCAGTTTGTACTGCAAGTATACTAAAAGTGAACTAATAGGAATACTGATAGTTTACTAATTAAATACTTTTTTATGCATTTTAGTACACTTTGAAGTATAGTCTTAGTAAACTACTAGATTAGTAGTTTTGTACTGCAGGTATACTCCTAAGTTTTCTTCAAGTGAACTTTATATCATACTTTAAGTATACTACTATGTCCCTATTTAGGTATTAATTTGTATATATTTTGTTATATGAATATCTGAACATACAAAACATTATGAATAACTTAATCTAATATGTAGACAACATTGTCTTTGTTTGTAAAACATTTTATAAGATTAAGATATCCAGTCAGTAGATATAAGTGGTTGAAAGTATCTAGGCATTGGTTGTGCCCCACCTCCAAAATATTTCAACAGTGCTCCTAAAAAGTTTCATAAGAGTATAGTTGAATGAACAGAATGTTATTTTAACAGAAAAGCTATTTCAACAACAATAACAACAGTTATTTTAACATCAACCTATATGACACAGCACTTTTTGTTCCACCAGTCACAATATGATTTTATACTTTTAACTGCAGGAAAGTCAGTTGACAAATGCAAAAAAAAAAAAAAAAACAAACAAAAAAACAAAAACAAAAGAAAGGCTCCCAATTTACAGCACATCAGAATTTTAACACATTCTTAGTTTTGTTACAGGTTCTGATAGGTTAACTATACAGATGATTCTAGCGACATCTAAACATGATGTTTGTTTTCTTACACAATGTGGTTATTTAAAGTTCAGTTCATAAGTAACTATCATAAGGGTGGTAGGTGAGTCTTAAAGCGTGTGAGGGCACTTCTCATCTGAGCAGCTGTTTATTCTGCTGGAGACTGTTCATATTCAACCCCAACTCCAACAACAAAATATTTTCCCTTCAAGGTTGAGCTGCAGCACATCACGGGAACAGAACAATACATTTGCACTGAGCACTGATACAAATTACACACATTATTCACAGTTATAGTTTAACATATAGCAATTAATGGTGCTATAATCCCTAAAAGAATTATAAAACAAATACATAGTTATTCTCTGAAAGCTGGGCTGAATAAGTAAACACTGTTACTGCATTCCTGACATGGATCAGACCCTCTCAGCTACCAAATACAGACATTCCCATAAACATATCAGAATAGTTTTAAGAAAACTATGATTAGGTATTCATTATACTATGAGAAGAGGGGATTAGACATTTTTCACAAGCTCAAGCTTCTTCACTTTTATTTTAATGTTGGAAAAAAATTAAAATGTTGGAGCACAGCATGAATTATACATACTACTGGAAATGTTCCAGTAAGTCCTTTGACCAGTGATCAAAAACAAAGCCCACTTGTGACAAAAAAAACTACAATACTGATTAATGGAAACACACTGACATTGTAATCAGCTGTACCACTAGATGGCACCAAAACTTTTCAACAATAAACAATTAATCTCAGCTTTTGTCTCTTTCTATCAGTAGTTAGTTTTAATGTCTCCAGTGGCCTTCAACGTAAATTTATCAGACGTGTAGAAAATGTATGCGTCTGCTTCTGACAAAGATGAACTGTCTAATTAGACTTTTAAAAATATGCAGCAGGCTAACGTTCGTTTGAATGTGTTTGCTTTCCATTTTAGCTTCAAAATAGCTGTAGTGTGGTGATTAGAAATCATTGTTTAACTAGTAACACAACGCTTTTAAACAGGTCTATCTCTTATCATAACGTGCCGGTATGAGAAACAGGTGTTTTAAAACTAGATGACAGTAATAAATATAAGTTAGTAGTTCGTGATCTGTGCGATCAGATAAAATATAATTTAAGAAAACAATATTTTACCGATTGCGTGAATGAACGTTTAAACATGACGAAAGTTTTACATCACTAAATAAGAGAAGGTTGAAATACTAAAAAAAAAAACCTTTGCAAATACACGTAATTTTGAGGGCGGAGATTAGAGAGCACAACCACACGACACGTATGTTCTTCTACCCAACCTCTCTACCTAATTAAGCCGCTTTTCCACTATCGGGCCGAACCGTTCTCTTCGCTTAACCGTTCCGTTCCGTGCCGATCCGGGCCAGTCAGCACGGATACGGTTTCATTTTCCACTATGGTGCTGATAACGGAACTCTTTGGAATGTAAATACAAATCCGTTAGTCGTTGCCTTGGTAATGCTATTGTAATATAAACAGAGATATGGACGATGATCAGATATTTCTGTTTTTGGGACTTCGTTAAATAACAGAAAAAAAGGACACAACTATAGACAACGCAAAAAATAAAATAAACAGGTGGAGACGGACACAGAAGGTAAAACCTTTCTAAAAACGAACACATTTATTGACGGTATTAATGCATGAGCTATGAACGCAGCGTAACAGCTGTTTACTTGGCTGTTTGATCATACAGCGTGCTTTCCCTTAGCACACACATTCTATCAGCACGGTTTGGCACGGTTGTCTAACCGTGCCGAGAATTCCGGGCCGAGAACGGTTCGTAATCGTGCCGTGCCTACCAGGCTCAGGTGGAAACACAACTGGAACCGTACCTGACCGTTCTAAGAACCGTTCGGCCCGATAGTGGAAAAGCGGTTTAACTTTCGCTTTCGATTTGGTTCCAAACATATAGGCTAATGGCTTCTAGTTCAGGTAAGACTCGAATCCGAACAAACTGATATGTTTAGCACGTTAAAATACCCTAATTACTAAAATCCTAGGACAAAATAATCGTATTTATTAAGTAACGCAGCAATTATTTAATTTGTTGGACAACATGCTGGTAAAAGTGGAAGGGCTTCTTTAAGGAAATGGATTCCCATGGATCAACGCACTGTCTGAATACGTTTTCTTTAAAAATCGGGGTAAGGCACCGCAGTAAAGATAGTTTGCGGTTTGATATTCGGAAATGTTTTGGCTATAGATACACAGCGCGCTGTCATAAACACGCAAATAATCCCGAAAGTCGTTCTCCATGATTTGTGAGACATCACAACGTGATGTTGTGCCTTTTGGTCGAAATCAGTTTTTTTTTTCGATGCGACTCTTAATTTTATAATGCGTGTAGCTCTGAAAGTTGGAAACTTAGCAGACTGAAACCAGTGTCATATTAACCAGCTTGATCTGTGAATTTGTTCACAGCAAAGCTTTTGTCAGTAAACCGCTAGGAAAATCCGCTATAGTAAGGAATGTGAAAAATAGGCTCTTTTCATGAGCGGCCCCATGGCCACCAGGGGGCCCCCAGAGTACACGAAATTACATCGTTTTTTTTTTTTTTTTTCTTTATATATGTATAATATTTCAATGGGTATCATATTGGTAATGAAATCCATTATTCAATTAAAACTAAACAAAACAACGCAATATTATTTTAACTGGCTCCTGCAGGATGCATGCACAGTTGGAGTATGACAGCCATACGATCCCTTACCAAAAAGAAGTATACTATAAGTTTATTTTATTAAGTATACTTAAGTAAAGTTCAAGTATATATTTAAGTATACTTTATGTAGTAAGTATACAAATATCAGCATACTAGTAGTATACTTTTCAGTGTACTACTTTAATACTCCTTGGGACTAAATTGGCCCACTTTCTAGTATATAAAAGTATACTTTTAAGTATACTTTAAGTATAACAGTAGTAAACTTTGAGTACACAACTAGTTTACACCTATGTTTTCAGTTTGTACTGCAAGTATACTAAAAGTGAACTAATAGGAATACTGATAGTTTACTAATTAAATACTTTTTTATGCATTTTAGTACACTTTGAAGTATAGTCTTAGTAAACTACTAGATTAGTAGTTTTGTACTGCAGGTATACTCCTAAGTTTTCTTCAAGTGAACTTTATATCATACTTTAAGTATACTACTATGTCCCTATTTAGGTATTAATTTGTATATATTTTGTTATATGAATATCTGAACATACAAAACATTATGAATAACTTAATCTAATATGTAGACAACATTGTCTTTGTTTGTAAAACATTTTATAAGATTAAGATATCCAGTCAGTAGATATAAGTGGTTGAAAGTATCTAGGCATCAAAACTAGATACACAACCCTCAAGAACAGTGGCAATTGGCAAATAGTAAAAAGATTAGATCTTTGTCACAGTACAACAAATAACTAACAATAATGACAAAACAACAACAACAAAAAAGTTTAAATGAAGTCAGCAAACAGCAAAACAATAATCCTAACAGTAACTGGATAATTTATTCATGCTGCAATGCATGCTGGGAACTTACGAAGCCTTAAAATTTCAACAATATGAAATTCTTTGCTCAGACCACTGTATTTGACTAGTTAGGACAATATTTGCATAATGTTGTTGGTCTGACAAGGGTTTTTAGTTTCAAGAAAATAGCATTTTTTAGTATTGAGACTCAAAATGTTTCGTAAAATGGAAAATATGTATTTGCATTTTTTTGCAGTGTTGAAGCATCTGTTTTGGTTTCTTTTTCACTTGTGTTTTGGAAATTTTGTACAGAAGATGTGTAATAGCATCTCTCATGTATAACAATGAAATCACAGATTCTCAGAGCACAAGTATAGCATAAATATATGTAGACTTTTTCTAAGTATAAGTCAAGTATACTTAAATGTAATTTTAAGTATATTTCTGAGAAGTACATAAGAAGTAGACTGAAAGTATACTTTTCATATTTTTAGTTTAAAAGAAGTATACTAACAGCACACTTGAATAAACTTCTTTTTCCTAAGGGATGCCTGACTGAGGTAATTTAAATTAATTGAAGAAGCAGCGTCACTGCAGCAAAACGATTAACAATGTCACAGAAAAGGACATATCTTTCTGGTGCAGAAAAAAGAAAACGGAAAAAATCAGAGGAAGAGAAAAAACAGCAAGATAAAGGTAAGTTAAAAAAATGAGTATAAACTAAACGAGGCTAAATTGCAAGCTAACGTTAGCTGGTTAGTTAATTAAGCAAACAAGGAAGTTAATGTTTTATTTAACATCCGCAAATTTAAGATTTGCAATATTAATATATTATAATACAACATATTAGCTGGATTAAGATTCAGGTATTTGCATTCTGTGTAAAAATAACTTTCCTAGATTATATTTTTGTAATAAAAATAAGCTTCTGATTCATAAACTTGGTGCTAATAATAAAAAATAAGCTTCTGTTTTATAACTTTGGTACTGATAACAGTTTAACATTACTTACAATTGGCCTACGTTATTATATCATTATGTCTTAATGTTTTAGGTGTACAGATGGCTTGCTGCGGTGCTGTGTCATATAGGTTGATGTTAAAATAACTGTTGTTATTGTTGTTGAAATAGCTTTTCTGTTAAAATAACATTCTGTTCATTCAACTATACTCTTATGAAACTTTTTAGGAGCACTGTTGAAAGATTTTGGAGGTGGGGCACAACCAATGCCATCTGCCTCAATTACCAGTGCTACAGCTGATGATGATATTCCATGTGAGTTTAAAACAATCCTAGATCAATTTGTTTATACCTTTTTTGTTGTTCATTTGTTTGTTTTTCACAGACAGCATCACCTTTTAGTATGGAATCTAACATGGCTACATTAATTTTATATTATTATATTTTTATAATAATAATTATTATTTTTATCTTTAATAAGGTACATCCTCTGCAGGTGAGGAGCACTCACCAGCACCTTTATCCACTGATCCTACAGTTCCTTCTACGTCTCTTTCAACCTCAGTGGAGGGGGCCGGTAAGTTAGTAGCACTGTGTGTTTGCTTAGTTTACTGTAGAATATCCTGTGATTAATATTTCTAAATATAATTTTTAATTAAATTTCCATATAGGTCATTCTAGTTCTGTGGCCATTGGGATCAATGTCACATCTACTCCCTCAGCTACTTCCAGCCTACACCATGGATCATCAGCTCCTCCAGTTGACCCAGCTGAGTGCTTATCTATCCTGTCTGACTCTGAAAGGACTGATCTTGTAAGTAGAGGACCATTGCCTATAAAGGAAAACTTCACATTCCCTAAAAAATCTGATGGGCAAAGCTTCCACTACCACTACACATACAGACAGCTAATTAATGGAGAAAAAAATCAAGCAGAGCTGGCTTACTTATTCAAAAACAAATGATGCAGTCTACTGCTTTATATTTTATTATTTATTATATTATTTATTTTATTTGTAGTTTTTTTATTGCACTTTTTACATGTTGCAAAAAAATTAATTAAAGTGGTTAAAGTGTTTACAGTAAGAGCATTGTCTACTAGTTTATTTTGCTACTTTTCAGTACACCACATTAAGTATGCCAACTGGTACTGCAAGACTTTGAATGTTAAAGTGCAAATTAACACCTGACTACTCCTGTGGGTTTGCTACTGTTACAATTAAAGATCATAGCAAGGGTAAAAACATTGGTATGATGTAAGCAACACAGCTACAAAAAATTTATATTGGGTGTGTTAGATTTATAGTGTGCGAATAATAAAGGATTGACAATAATTAGTCATACTGGTGGCACAGAGGGGCCCCCAAATAAAATTCTGCTTAGGGCCCCCTGAAGGCTTGGGCCGGCCCTGATTGCAATTTATTGCGTATCAGTGTTTCTTTATGCTCTGCTCTCTTTTTTTTCTATCATAATATCACACTGTGCTGTTTTCGGTTTTCCAAGCCTTTAGAGAAATCATACACATCTCTAATAGACTACTGTTATTTGTGGCATCTTCAAATTTAAGCTTTGGTTGTTGTACTTTTCCTTAAGTCTTGGCTTCAATTTGCTGATTTGAGGAAATGTTCACAATATATTTTTTAGCACTTATGTACTATTCTGATTTGTGACAAATTTCACAGTGCAATTTTGGACAGTTAACCCTTCACTGACTCAATTACATCACAATTTTGATTTGTGTAAACTTTCACAGTTCAGTACTGGTCAGCTGACTAGGGCTGCACGATTAATCGAATGCGTTTATGAGGCGCGCTTAGTCAGTAAAGCCGGTACTTTGATTAGTAGTAAAGCTCCATTACGTGCGTTCAGCTGGAGCGGCAATTAATACACAGAGCCGTAAATCACTGACAAGCTACGCCAAATCACGCTCATAATCACCACTAACATCACTATTCTGATTTGTGAAAATTTTCACAGTTCAGTACTGGTCAGCTGACCCTTCCCTGAGTCACTAACATCACTGTTCTGATCTGTGAAAACTTTCACAGTTCAGTACTGGTCAGCTGACCATTCCTTGAGTCACTAACATCACTATTCTGAGCTGTGAAAACTTCTACATGTCAGTACTGGTCAGCTGACCATTCCCTGAGTCCTGTACATCATTATTCTGATCTGTGACAGCTTTCACAGTTCAGTACTGGTCAGCTGACCCTTTTCTGGGTCACTAACATCACTATTCTGATTTGTGAAAACGTTCACCAGTTCAGTTGTACTGGTCAGCTGACCATTCCCTGAGTCACTAACATCACTGTTCAAATCAAAATTAGTGATGTTATTGACCAAAATCAACTGACCAGTACTGACCTGTGAAAGTTTTCATGAGTCATAGGTTTTAGCTGGTCTCCCAGCCTGGCCAAGCTGGTTTTAGCTGGTTAAGCTGGAAGTAGCTGGAAGTAACTGGTTTTAGCTGGAAGTAACTGGAAGTAGGCTGGTTTTAGCTGGTTATGCATGATAGCTGGTTTAGCTGGAAGTAACTGGTTTAGCTGGTCTCCCAGCCCGGCCAGGCTGGGTTAGCTGTAAGCTGGAAGTAGCTGGCTTTTGCTGGTCTCCCAGCCTGGCCAGGCTGGTTTTAGCTGGAAGTAGCTGGTTTTAGTTTGTCTCCCAGCCTGACCAAGCTGGTGTCCATTTGACCTAATTACAAATTAATAAGTTTGTTTCACTTACTGACAAGGTTCAATTCAAGGTAAGTTTAGTATCATAGTCAGGTAGGCTAGATGATACATCTTAAATTATTCTAGTTGTTAATGATAATATATCTGAGAAGAGTCTAAAATAAATTGTAGTATAAAGTATAGCATAAAATCAAGCTAGCACTCAAAAATCAGCATAGAACTCAAATTAGATTAAATTATTGTGTGAAGAAATACATTCACCATAGTTGTATGACCATATATAGTCAGCTGTTTTATTTTTAATGAGTGTTTCGGTATTAGATAGACTTTTACACAAAATATAATGAAACAAACAGTCTTTATAAATAGCAATCACCTACAATTAAAAAACACTAGGAGCTTTAACAAGAAATGCTTAAAGCATAATCTGATCACATGGATCACGTGGTGGTTTGACACAAAAGTACAGCATATTGCTGTAAATTTTAAATCTACAGAGGAGGGATTTTCTTCAACGGTCGACATTCGGGAGCGGCAATAAGTACGATTCACAACTGCGGTAAGTAATTTATTTCACTTTTAATTTTTCATGCTTGGTAACTGCACTAGTGTATTTACTACATTAGTGGTAACCGCAGATTAACAAATCCTTTGTCCGCGGGGCGCGAGGGAGACTTGTGCTGGGTTTAAGGAGCGCGGTCGCGGGAGGATTTCACACATTCCCCGCCTCAAAGCGGCTACAGGCGGAAAATCTCTGGGTTCCTACGGTAATAATTACACGCTTCATTGACAACAGTTGTGATTTACGGGAACGTCGTGTTGTTCAGCACACTTTCTCGTGATTATTTTATAATGTAAATTAAATTTGCACAAGTAGTCATCTGTAAACAGGGGCGCCGAAATGAAACGCGCGACGTTGCTAAAGCCTCGCAACTCGCGGTCATCCCGCGCACGGAGGATGTAAACTGTCACGTAAACTCTGAACGGTGCTTTTAAAGCGGTTAACGTAAGCAGCGAGATGTGCGAGAACCTTTGGTAATTTGCTAATTCGCTTATTGTTTGATTGTAATGCTTTTTGCTAACTTTGGTTTAAAGAATGAGTTAATCCAGCCCATCTTCCTGTCTGGCCTTTTCGCAGCATATATTCACTCCGGAGTAGCCTTACCAGGAGACAGACGGAGATTTGGAGTTCATTCAAAGGTAATGGTTGCATTCTAAGAATTTGAATACCTGAATTTTACATGTAGATATGTTAGAAGATGTTTCTCAACTCCAGAAGAGAGACGATTTTTAAGCGAGAATGATTCAGATATTTCAAAAGCTAAAACTAATGTGAATTACATATTGTTTGTTTCCTGACTGATCTGTAGATATTTAAGAGAAACAAAGAAGTCGAAAGGAAAAGTGCCATCTAAAACAACAGGGCAAATGGTACAGAAGAAACCGGTTGAAGTGAACCCAAGTTGCCACTCTTCTTTGCAAAGTGAAGGATTTTCAGTGGAATTTCTGAAATGTAAGACATACACACATACCAAGATCTCCTTTTTCCTTTTTATTATATTCTTTTATATTATATTATTATATATTATATCTACATTGCCGTTCAATAGTTTGGGAGTAGTACGATTTTTTTTTTTTTTTATTAAAGTCTCTTCTGTTAATCAAAGCTGCATTTAATTGATCAAAAATACAGAAAATAAAATTTTAAATATAGTTTTTTTTGTCTATTTTAATATACTTTAAAATGTAATTTATTTCTGAATTTTCAGCATCGTTACTCTAGACTTTTCATTACTCCAGTGTCACATGATCCTTTATAAATCATATGCTGATTTATTATCAATTTTAGAATAGAAACAGTTGTGCTACTTACTACTTGTATATATGCAAGTATATATATAGGAACCTATGAAACTTTTTTCAGGATTCTTTCATGGATAAAAAAAGTTTTTTTTTTTTTTTTAACTTTTATCCAACAAGTATGTGTTAAACTGATAGTAAAGACTTCTATTGTTAGATAAGATTTCTATTTTCTGTGTTCTATTTGTTGAGAGGTAATCTCATTTTTCTATTCATTCATGCATGCACTATATGTAACCTTTTGGCCTGCCCAAGTCATTTATTTTTAAGAGATTAGTCGACTAATTGCATATTAGTAAACTATATAATTTATAATAATGAACCTTTAATTGTCTATAGCCCATCAGCGCTCAAGCACACACAAAACTTGCCACAGAACACTGGCAGAAGTAATGATTATGAATGTGTCAGGTAAAGAAAACAGCAAAGAAGACTGTCTTAACATTATAATAATTCATTAATAAGTGTTTTCTGTATTTTCGGCTGCAGTGATAAAGTCGATAACACTTGTCATCTCTACAGTGGATGTGCACATTTGATTGAATGGATTACACAATCTGAAAATATTTGTTTTCCATTTTAACTGGCTTATTTAAAAGTAGACATTTCGCTTTATATAGCTACATTTTTCATGTCTGTGAAGCAAGCATGGAGTTTCTGTTTTTTTGACACCCTCAAGTTCATAGAGACCTAGGGCCAGAATTACATCATGGACTTCACCACTTCCTGTGGATTTTTTTTTCTAGCATCTAATGAAATTTTGATAGACTAATGGTTAATTGATGATCAGAACTCAGGAGGCAGCCCTTGTAACCATAGTCAATTTAGCTAAAAACAGCTAAAATTGTTCATGCTAAGATATTCTTATTCATATTCATCAATGTATACTCAATTATCAATAAATAGCTACATTAATTAAACACCTACAGGAATATCTACACACCTCCATTTGGATACATCAATTTTAGCTTTATTTTAGCAATAAAAGGAACAACTATCAGGGGCATGTTTCTAAATTATTGCAGGCTATGTCTGGAAAAAAAGGAAAATGTGCAACAAAGACATGACACTATAGTTTGTTTTTTAAGTAGTTTTACTTGTTGAAAATTAATAATCTAAATTATTTATTTTTTAAGTCTGTTTCAGTGACTGGCAGAAACAAAAGGAGCCTGAAAGAAGAGAGAGAGAGAAGAGGGAGAAACAAGTGGGGCATTACATATCCCCAAAAAATACAAGATATAATAAAAAAGAAAAGAAAAATGAAAATGCATAATATGTTTTGAATTCTGTTATTGATCATCTTCACCATTAATTGTTAATATAGTTTTAGAATTGTAATCATTCCAATTATTTTGTAAATATTTTGTAAATATTTGTTATTAAAGGGGCTGTAGGATCAAATAAGAATTGTTTGAATGGTTCCTTGTGGTCCTGCAGATTATTAAATGTAAACATATTACTTACTTGTCGCATTATTTGTCAGGAAAATTGGGGCAGACACTATGTAATCAATCAGTCATCAAACAAACATTTTGACCAGCTAAGACCAGCCTGACCAGCTTAAACCAGCTAAGACCAGCCTGGCTGACCAGCTAAAACCAGCTAAAGACCAGCCTGACCATCTTAAAACCAGCTAGAAGACCAGACTGACCAGCTAAAACCAGCTAAGACCAGCCTGACCAGCTTAAACCAGCTAAGACCAGCCTGACCAGCTAAGACCAGCCTGGCTGACCAGCTAAAACCAGCTAAGACCAGCCAGGCTGACCAGCTAAAACCAGCTTCAGACCAGCCTGGCTGACCAGGCCATCCAGCTAAGACCAGCCTGACCAGCTTAAAAACCAGCTAAGACCAGCCAGGCTGACCAGCTAAAGACCAGCTAAGACCAGCCTGACCATCTTAAACCAGCTAAGACCAGACTGACCAGCTAAAACCAGCTGAATAGCCCTGACAAAATGCTTAAACCAGCTAAGACCAGACTGACCAGCCCCAAGACCAGCCTGGCTGACCAAGCTGGAAACCAGCTAAGACCAGCCTGACCAGCTAAGACCAGCCTGGCTGACCAGCTAAGACCAGCCAGGCTGACCAGGTAAAACCAGCTTGACCAGCTAAGACCATCTTAAACCAGCTTAAACCAGCTTGGCCAGCTAAAAAAAGTGGTCAAAACCCCTCTAAA